>CM044014.1:59953893-60278893 GCA_024085815.1 Flaveria linearis | reverse complement strand
TACATAAGCGCGTACCTACATACGTGCGTACCTACATACGCGCGTACCTACATACGCGCGTACCTACATACGTGCGTACCTACATACGTGTGTACCTACATACGTGCGTACCTACATACGTGCTTTCCTACATACGTGAGTACCTACATACGTGCGTACCTACATACGTGCGTACCTACATACGTGCGTACCTACATACATGCGTACTTACATACGTGCGTACCTACATACGTGCGTACCTATATACGTGCGTACCTATATACGTGCGTACCTACATATGTGCGTACATACATACGTACGTACGTACGTACATACCTACCTGCATACATACCTACCTGCGTACATACCTACCTACGTACATACCTACCTACGTACATACCTACCTACGTACATACCTACATACGTACATACATACCTACATACATACATACCTACTAACATACATACCTACATACATACATACCTACATACCTACATACCTACATACCTACCTACCTACATACATACATGTATACATCCATACATCCATACATACACGCATACATGCATACATGCATACATGTATACATCCATACATCCATACATCCATACATGCATAGATGCATACATGCATCCATCCATACATCCATACATGCATCCATGCATACATCCATACATGCATCCATGCATCCGTGCATCCATGCATTCGTGCATCCATGCATCCGTGCATCCATGCATCCGTGCATCCATTCATCCGTGCATCCATTCATCCGTGCATCCATGCATCCATGCATCCATGCATCCATGCATCCGTGCATCCATGCATCCGTGCATCCATGCATCCTTTGTAACACCCAGATATTTTCCTTGAAGCCGACGAAAGAAGAAAAAGAAATAAAGTCCAAAGTCGGGTGACCAAACTCGCCAACGCGAGTAAGTTGAGTAAGTGGGGGTATTTGAAGGGAGAGGGCAGCCCTTACCCTCTCCCCACACCCACAAACATCAGCCATAGAGAGGAAGAAGAGAGAAAAAGGAGAAGAGAAGAGAAAAGACTTGGTTCGGGTGGATTCAAGTGTGCAAAATCGTCGTGTAGCAGGTCTAGACGAAGCTTTTCTCTCCCCACACCCACAAACCCCTATTTTACTCGTTTTCAACTGATTTGTGGCTGGAACACATAGTAACCCGTTTTGTTTGTGTGTGTGTGTTTGACCCATTTGCGTGTGATTGTGTGTGATGCGTTTCGAGTTTGTTTCCGAGCTTGTGCGTGCTTGAATGGTGTTGTAGTATGCATTACTAAGGTTTAGGGTGGTTGATTTAGGCTTAGAATGGGTTTGGATGAGCTTGGAGGTTGAAAATGGCAGATTGGGTTCGGGATGAACTGCATTATACATCAGTTAGGGCTAGGCGACCGACTGGAGGCCATTCGGCCGATTGAAGTGCGATTGGAGTCCATTCGCACCACTGAGGTTCAGTCGCACGACTAGAGGGCCAGTCGCATGGGGAGTCATGTGACTGAGGGTCCATTCGCATAAGTGCTCATTCGCATTAAGTCTATCCGCATAAGGTCCATTCGCATAAGGTCCATTCGCATAGTGTTCAACCGCATGAGGTCCATTCGCACGATTGGGTGTTCATCCGCATTAGTGTTCATCCGTATTGGCCCATTCGCATGATGTTCAGTCGCATGGAGGCCATACGACTGAAGGGTGCCCATACGCCTAAATAGGGCTGTTGTACCCGAGGAGGAGCATAGTTTAATTACTGACTTTCAGGGGAAAGTTAAGTTTTGACGTTAAAGTTCCCGTAAGTTCAAGTAAGATGATTATTAAGGCCTTAGAGGATATGTTTGGCATGATGATTTTGCATGTTTATGCATGATGTATGTTATGTATGTATGATAATGCCCTGTATGATGATGCTACTGTGTATGTTGATGTTCCTTATTATAGTGTATGTTTATCTTTCATGTGACTTTACGTGTTACGTTAAAGAACGAAATGAAAGTATTATGTAACGTAAAGTGAAAGATAATGAAAGAGGAACATGATGAACGAATGCATGCAGTAATAAAAAATGAGAGTAAGAAAGACTTGAAAGCAAATATATGAGGTGAGCGACTTTGTTGTCGCAACAGACTTGAAATGGAATCCTTGTATTTCAACCTCAGTAATCGTGGCTGTGTGCCACGAAGAGGGTAAAGCTTGACACTGTGATTGACCATTTGTATAAAACCATCGCTGCATATCCTAGTGTGGATCATGATAAGGCTGGTGCAACCAAATTCACTTCATAGTCACTTTTGGTACTACATCAAAGGGCTTCCGAAGTCAAGCAAGAGATCTTCCGAGAGTCTAAGGAACAACAGCTGAAGATATCTTCTGAAGGCAAAAGCTGAAGTCAACTGCTGAAGACAACAACTGAAGCCAACAGCTGAAGATATCTTCCGAAGACAAAGTCTGATGAAAGAGCTGAAGACAAAGTCTGAAAGCTTCCGAAGACAAAGTCTGATGAAAGAGCTGAAGACAAAGTCTGAAAGCTTCCGAAGACAGTCTGATGAAAGAGCTGAAGACAAAGTCTGCTTCCGAAGACAAAGAAGACTCCAAGCTTCGGAAGAAGCAGTCTTCCGAAGTGTAAGTGCCTTCGGAAAGAAGTTATACTTCTGAAGCACTTTATCATTCGGAAGACAATGCTAAGTCCAGCAGATAAAAGTATGGTCCTTGTCAGTCCGCATGCGGACCTCTGACACAGCATGGGTTTTTCCTCGAAAGCCATATTGTTGACCATACTTTATTCTACTGCTCACCTTTTGATGATAGTACATGTTACCAACCTTAGTTGGTAGCATGGGTAAGTCAGGGACATGTCCTGACTACCCACTCTCAGGCATGCAAAATGTCTGAAAGACCTCACCTAGAGTCTTGTAGTATAGATGTAAGGTTAGAGGTGTCCAGCTGGAATCAAAGTATTCCTGGCTGTAGGTAGTATTATATATATCTTCTCCCTGTAACTCTTTAGATAAGCGATTTGAGTCCAAGTGTCTTGTAATCCTTTGAGTTGAGAAGCAATATATAAAAGTACCTTGAAAATTACTTGCTGTGTTAATTTTCTTACTGCTTGTTACTTGTTATATTGTGATCAACTCTTCCTAAAGACTGCTTGCCGAGTGTTGATTCACAGTGAGTTGAGAGAAAAACCACCCGAAATCGATCCTGCAATTGGTATCAGAGCTCCAGGCTCTTGATTGTGAGATCTTACCATCCTAATCAACCTGTTTTTCACTCCTCACTACAATCCACTCACTCAAATGGCCGCTCTTTCCAAGGCTGATATGGAAACTGGTACCTTGACCAAGTCCCCCATGATCACCCCTGAAGACTTTGACACATGGTGTATCAGGATGGAAGGCTTCATCAAGTGTCAAGATTCAAGGATGTGGGACTCCATTGTCAATGGTCCTTTCATACCAAGCACTACATCTGCCACTGGTAATCGCATCATTCCAAAAGATGTTGATGATTACTCAGAGGAAGATAGGAAGAGAATAGAGCTAGATCAAAGGGCTATGACTTGTCTCCAAACTGCTCTCCCCAACTCCGTCTACAGACGCTTCAAGAAGTGCAAGAATGCTAAAGATTTATGGGAAGCTTTGAAGCTGATGTATGAGGGATCCAAGGAAACTCAAGAAAACAAGAAAGATCTCTTGAAGCAGCAGTTTGAGAACTTTACTTTCAAGGCTGGTGAGACCTTGACTCAACAATACTTCAGGTATATTGAGCTAGTAGATACTCTGGCGGATATTGGAGTAGCTCTTGAGAACAGAGACATAGTTAGGAAGTTCATGTCTTCTCTTCCTAAACTATGGACTCACTACTGTGTTGTCATCAAGAGAACTTCGGACCTTAAGACTCTTTCTCTTACAGAGTTGTATGGTATCCTAAGTGCATTTCAGATGGAGATGAACATGCAAAACTCCTCTGATCACTCCAATAACCAACTGAGTTCAGCCCTTCATGTGGTTGAAAGGGAAAGCATAGAACCACAGCATCCCTTGCTATGCTACCCTGACAACTCACATACTGGACCCTTCATTACTCTACCTGAGACTCCAAAGTCTCAAAAGGTTCAACACAACTCCTTTCAGGAAGGTTGTGCCTTTGTCTCTGGAAGTGGACACTCTGGTGATTTTCAATACTGCTTTGATGATCTTGAGTGCTTCAATCCAGATGATGTGGAGTACATGGATATTGTCCAGCAGATGGCTCTTTTAACTTACAGAGCGAAGAAGTTCTTCAAGAGAACTGGAAGGCAATTCCCTCAAAACCCAGTCAACAGCAAGTTTGGGTTTGATAAGAGCAAAGCAAGGTGCTACAACTGCAACCAACTTGGTCACTTTGCTAGGGAATGCAAGGCTCCCAAGAACAACCCGGGAACCCCACAGGCCTCCACACATCCCACTGCCCCCAAGCATGAAGAAAAGTCAACTGAAACAGCTGCTGTTGCTCAGGAAGTTGACTGGAGCTTCATGGTACAGGATGTGACTCCCGCTCAAGCACTCATGGCCGGAACAGATGATGATCAGGTATATGAACATCTTTGTACTGCTGCCTGTATTGCTAAAGTTAAACTTTATAAGGATTACATTTCGGAAATCAGATCTGAGGTTGAGTCTTTAAATGTGCTAAAATCTGACTTTAAAAGAGCTGAATCTGACTATCAAAAGAAAATTGATGAGTTAGAGAAAACTGTGTCTCTTTTAAACATGAAAAGACTAATTATAAGACTCAAATCAAAGATCTGATCTCCAAACTTTCTGAGGCTCAAGCCCAGTTAGTCAGAGCTGAGGCTCAGGCCAGGAAGCAAGCTATTGCTGAGCAAAGCTTCCAAACTATTCTTGCATCAACCTCTCATTCCAAAATGTTTTATCAAAACAAAGAAGGGTTGGGAACCAGTGAATAGCTCCACCACACTCTTATGAGTCTATAAGACTACCTAGATGTGGTACTGAAGAGCAAGAGGTTCCAACTGCTGACCCTTCTCCATTGGAGCTAGAGGATGAAGCAAAATAGTGGCCTCCACAGGGGAGAAACAGGAGGATACACCCATCTCCACCTGTGATGACCAAATCCTAACCACCAAGGCAAGAAGAAGCAGAGCTAAAGCTGCTAGAAGGACTGCTAAGAAGGTTGCAGAGTCCAAGCTTAAGTTTGACCCTAAGCAAAAGGGTGTCTTCATTTCTGCCGGATTTCAAGTGGTAGGTACTCCTGATTCAGGAAAGGAGTGTAGTACCAGCACTCTTGTCCTACCGAAGGATCAGAAGTTAAAAGGGAAAGTTGCTGATGAAGAGAAGAAACCAAAGAAACAGCAACCTGCAAGTTCCCAGAAGACTAACATTGCATGCATAATGTGTGGTCTGCACAACCACATGGCTAAAGATTGTTACTACAATCCAGCAAGCACACATTATGCAAATAATGTTAGAAAAGAAGTAGTCAGAGAAGGTTTCTCAGTTGGACCACTTCAAAAGGTCCAAATGATGAAAAGGGAAAGTTGGTCTCGGAAGCCAAGTTGCTTTCGGAAGAAACTGCTTCTTCCAAAGGGAAAGTGGCTTCGGAAGCCAAACCTTCTAAGGTTCGGAAGAACAAGAAGGGTCTCTTGAAACCATCTCAGAAGAAGACTACTTCAGAAGAAAAGGTGGTGAATCTTCTTCCGAAAAGAGAGAAGCTTCGGAAGAAGACCATGCTGCAAAAGCTTCAACAAGCTCATCTTCAAAGATCAACCAAAGGATGGATTGGAAGATCAAGGAAGATGCTGCAGCCCAAACCTCTTCTTCAACAATGACCTCTATTGAACCCCACTGCATATCTTTTTGGTTCAATTATTCTATGTGCAGGGACATCCATTTGACAAACAACAATATCTGGATTGTAGATAGTGGATGCTCCAGACATGACTCTCCAGGCACATTCAACAATTCCAGAACTTTGATGGAGGGCCTGTCCAATTTGGAGGTGAGGCTGGAGGATATATTTCGGGCAGAGGAAGTATATCCAACGGCAGAATAAACATTGACAAAGTTCACTTTGTCAAACAGCTTGAACACAATCTGTTAAGTGTTTCTCAATTCTGTGACCAGAAGCATCAAATGCTTTTCACAGAACATGAGTGCATTATCCTCAGACCAGGGATGACCATTCCTCCGGAATTGGTGCTTCTCAGATCTCCCAGGAAAGGGGATATGTACAAGCTAGATATGAACAAGGCTTCTCCTATGGGTGAAGTATCATGCTTTCTTTCCAAAGCTGATAGTGATGAGTCAACACTATGGCATAAACGCATGTGTCATGTGAATTTTAAAACAATGAATAAATTGTCTAAAAATAACTTGGTACATGGTTTGCCTAAAAAGGAATTTTTCTGCAAAGATAACTGTGTTGCATGCCTGAAAGGGAAACAACACAGATCATCTCATAAATCCAAATGTGTTAACTCTATCACTACTCCATTACACTTATTGCACATGGATCTTTTTGGTCCCACAAGTATAATGAGCATTGGAAGGAAATCATACTGCCTTGTGATCGTTGATGATTTTACAAGATTTACATGGGTATTCTTTTTAAGAAGTAAAGATGAAACTGCTGAAACTTTAAAATCTTTTATTCTTAAAATAGAAAATCAAACTGATCACAAGGTTAAGATTATTAGAAGTGATCAAGGGACTGAGTTTAAGAACTTCGTTCTTGACTCATTCTGTGACTCAAAAGGGATTGCCAGACAATATAGTGCTCCCAGAACTCCTCAACAAAACGGTGTTGCTGAGAGGAGGAACAGGACACTTATTGAGGCTGCTCGGACCATGTTGGCTGATTCAAAGCTGCCTCTAACATTCTGGGCAGAGGCAGTCAGCACTGCATGCTATGTGCAGAACAGGGTTCTTGTAGTTAAGCCCCATGGAAAAACCCCTTATGAGTTATGGAACAAGAGGCCACCGTTCATTGGCTTTCTAAGGTCCTTTGGCTGCAGGTGTACCATACTTAACACAAAGGACAACTTGGCAAAGTTTGCTGAGAAGTCGGATGATGCTATCTTTATTGGATACTCTTCTAGCTCCAAAGCTTATAGAGTATACAATATCAAGAATCAACAATTTGAGGAGTCATCCAACATAGTTGTTAATGAGCACACTCCTTGTGTTAGGGGGAATGGACCTGAGTATATATTTGATTTAGAATTGTTTCCAAACTATTCTAAACCATCTTGTGAGAATGTTTCAGCTGGAACAGGTGCTCAAAATGATGCAGGACAACTATATGAGCTTCCCAGACCTCTTCCAATTTCCAAGAGCTGAAAGGCAACAAGCTTCAACTATTCACAGATCTGACAGTGTGAATATCTCAAGAAATAGTGAAGCTTCAACAAGTGAATCACTTGATCAACCTCAAAGTTCTTCAGGTGATCCATTACAACACCAGGTTGAGGGAGGTAGTATTCTGAAGGAACAGGCAACTGTTAATACTACTTCACAACCAACCATTGATGATGTTTCTCAATCATTCAATCAGTCCTCATTGAATGACTCTGAAACAGCAGTTGGACAGAGTGATCCAGTTCCTGATCAGAATATGTCTAACTTGGACTTATCTCTGCAACTGGAAGTGATTCCTCGTCTTAGGATTCACAACACTCATCCAACTGAGAACATCATAGGGAATGTCTCTGAGGGTGTGAGAACAAGAAGACAGACTCATCATGGGAATGTCTGCTTGTACTCATGCTTCTTGTCTCAGATGGAACCAAAGAAGGTAGAAGATGCCTTAAAAGATAGTAGTTGGGTTGAATCGATGCAGGAGGAGCTGCTTCAATTCAGAAGACAAAAGGTCTGGAATCTATGCCCACTACCATCTGGTCAAGTACCCATAGGCACTAAATGGGTATTCAGGAATAAGAAAGATGATAGAGGCTTGATTATCAAGAACAAGGCAAGACTAGTAGTTCAAGGATACACCCAGGAGGAAGGAATCGATTATACTGATGTCTTTGCACCTGTTGCAAGACTTGAGGCAGTTAGGATCTTCCTTGCTTATGCTGCATCCAAGAACTTCGCAGTCTACCAACTTGATGTCAAGTGTGCTTTTCTATATGGGGATATAGATAGGGAAATCTATGTGTGTCAACCTCCAGGATTTGAAGACCCACAGCACCCCAACTATGTGTGCAAACTGGATAAAGCTCTATATGGGCTGCACCAAGCACCTAGGCTGTGGTATGAGACCTTGTCTCAGTTTCTCCTGAAGAATGGATACACTAGAGGTACCATTGACAAGACTCTTTTCATCAGAAAGAGTGGAGAAGACATTTTGCTTGTACAAGTCTATGTTGATGACATCATATTTGGTTCTTCAAACGACCAAATGTGCAAGGACTTTGAAAGCATTATGAAGCAGAAGTTTGAGATGAGTTCCATGGGAAAAATGGACTTTTTCCTTGGGATCCAGGTGAAACAGATGAAGGAAGGGTTCTTCATAAGTCAATCTAAGTACGTTTCTGACATCTTAGAAAGATTTGAAATGAAGGACTGTAAACCAGCCAAGACACCCATACCCAGAAACCATAATCTTTGCCCTGACCTTGAGGGGGAGGATACTGATCAACATCAGTATAGAGCAATTATTGGTTCTCTGATGTATCTCACTGCAAGTAGACCAGATATCATGTTTGCCACATGCATTTGTGCAAGATATCAGGCTGCTCCAAAGGTGTCTCACCTAGCTGCTGCAAAGAGAATCCTCAGATACCTCAAAGGAGCACCTAAACTAGGTCTCTGGTATCCAAGAAATAGTGATTTCAATCTCTATGGATACTCTGACAGTGACTATGGTGGCTGCAACATTGACAAGAAATCAACATCAGGAGGATGTCAATTTCTTGGTGGAAGGATTATCTCATGGCAATGCAAGAAACAATCCTGTGTCTCTACATCAACTGCTGAAGCTGAATACATCGCCGCTGCTAGCTGCTGTGCTCAACTGCTATGGATTCAAAATCAGATGTTAGACTATGGATTCAACTTCATGACTACTCCTATCCATATTGACAACAACAGTGCTATCTCCATTACTGAGAATCCGGTGAAGCACTCCAAGACAAAACACATTGATATCAGGTATCATTTCATTAGAGATATTTATGAGAAACAGCTGATAAAGTTAATCAAAGTTGACTCAAATGAACAATATGCTGATTTGTTCACAAAGGCATTTGATGAACAAAGATTTAAGTATCTCATATCAGCAATTGGGATGATAAACATTGAATAACTACCTCTTTTGAAAACCTTTTAAATGAGTAATGTCTTGTGTCAATACAATTTAAGCCCTGTTACAAAAGATCTTTAAATTATTCCAAGTGTAAATTCCTTCCGAAGAGGAATTAACTCTCGGAAGATATCCTTGAATATCTTCCAAAGCCAAATTCCTCAATGGAAATTTTCTTCTCGGAAGAGTTTGTGGTCTCGGAAGAAGCGATTGATTTTATATCAGATCTACTTCCGAAACTTATACAACTCTCCATTCGGAAAGACAACTTTACCTTAGGAAGCAATGCCTTGCTTCGGAAGAGAAATTGCCTTCAGAAGAAAATTACCTTCGGAAATGTTTTACCTTCGGAAGTTAAGATTTTACTTGTAACGGATATCTTTTGGGCCCCACTCTGTAAAATGTAAAAATTTTGTACTTGATGGTCAGATTATTTA
The DNA here is from genome assembly GCA_024085815.1 of Flaveria linearis. NCBI lineage: Eukaryota > Viridiplantae > Streptophyta > Magnoliopsida > Asterales > Asteraceae > Flaveria > Flaveria linearis. Next base: position 60,269,163 of record CM044014.1, on the reverse strand, counting down.
AAATTATCCCTACCGTCAACATCATTTCTCCGCAGTAAACCACCATACCATCCACAGTAACCCCAAAACAGTCACCCTATTACCACCACCATACCACTATCCACCTTTTTAAATAATCTTGACTGATCAAATTCATTTTCTTTTACCACTTTACAGCCCTAACTGTTCCCTTCACTGTAAAACCCTCAATCTCACTCAAACTTCAAGCTTACCTTTTCTTCAATGGCATTAAACCCTCAGCACAACCAAGTCGCATTACTTGACTCGTCAAGGGATGCCGACTTCACCCAAATCATCACCTTTCTCACCGAATCCACCTATCTCACTGCACTAACAGTTAACCCCACCATATACTCCAACCATATGTCAGAATTTTGGAGCAATGGTGAAACTGCAGTACTGAATGGGGTTCGAGTCCTGAGAACCCGAGTTTGTGGCCAAGAGTTGGTCATCAATGAACAGATCATCAGGGAGCATCTCGAGCTTCACGATGATGGGGCTCCTACTGAGTTCCCCAAGGAAGACTTGGAAGGCACCTATATCCTCATGGGATATGGAGGCGATGTCAGCAGATCTACGGTATACAAGTTCAACTTCTCTTACCATTGGAAGTTCTTGCTGCACATCGTTCTACACTGCCTCTCCAACAAATCAGGGGGTTGGGATCAAATCCCATATGAACTAGGATGCCTAGTTCATGGGTTGGTGAGAGGCCTCAGATTCAACTACTCACGATTTGTGTTGAATAACCTAATCGCCAATCTGAGCAGAGATACATTCTTCATGTATCCCCGATTTCTTCAACATATAATCAACTGTGAGATGGAACCAAGCAAGCTTGTCTGCGCAGCTGCTCTTCCTGTTCCACATATGAGGCCTACCATCTTCAAAATCCTGAAGAAGATGTCCACCAACTTCACTGGACGGTACACTCCATTACCTCCAGCGATGACTGAGCGCATAGCTCCTGGTGACATCCCTGTTATCCCCACAGGTGATGAACCCACACCAGCAACATCCACCACAATACCAAAACCTTCTTTACCCATCAAAGCCACCTATCAAAGACGCCCCAAACGAACCCTTGTTCAATCTACTCTGATTGAACAAGCTCCTCCTGTTCACACCGAAAGGACTAGAGTGGAATCATGGGCTCCCACTCAGTCCGAGGTCACACCATCCTTCACATTTGACCTCAATGTGGGTTTTGAGCCTCCTCAGTCTCAAACCCCTGAGCCCGAACCCCAAGCCTTTAGCCCGCAGGGTGAGTCTCTACACTCCCCTGTGCAGCTTTCTAGGGACAGCCCCACCATAGGCTCAATGCCTGTAGACATTGATCTAAGTCCCGGGTCAGTAGGACTAACCACCCTCTCTTTCACTGACCTTTTACTCCGAACTGATGAAGAGATTACATCTCTCCATGGCCATGAAGTTGATCTAAATCACCCACTGAGAGATCAACAGAGCCAGGAGGGATCCCTTGTCTCTAGCCCCCATCAGCAGCCAGCTACTGAGGTGAGTCCCACTGATGTGGAGGGGACTCATGTAGACTCAGCTGCCACTACTCAGAGTTTCTCATTGAGCTCTCAGGACAGTGGTAACATCATTAGGACTGAGTCTACGGCAACTTTGCCCATTGACATCTCTGAAAGAGATAACTCTGAGCAAAGGAAACCAGGGTGCCAAGAAACCACATCTGGTGGTGAGAGTGAGCATACTAGGTATGTTATCTCATCTCCCCGTGATTCTTCTTATGAAGATGAGGGTAGTATGCAACTAACACTTCAGTACTTGCTTTCTAAGGTCTCCAACCTGGAATCACAGGTGAGGATCTTAGAATCAAGGACTGCCACTCAGCAACTTGAGATTAACTCTCTCAAGGCTCAACTAGCTGAGAAACAGATGGAGAGGTCTGTTAGGCATGTACCTATCCAGGTCTCAATGACTTCTTCCTCTAGCTCATCTAGCTCTCAAGATGATGCTACCAAAAAGGGGGAGAAAGTTCAGAGACAAACACCTATGGAACCACAGACCCAACTCATTTCCACCCAACAAATCATACCCTACCTGAGTCATCTCAATCCTTTCTGGAGATTGACTCAAGGATGCTTCAAGATCTCTACAGGCTGTTCACACAGTTTGTATTGAGATCATCCCTAGAACAGCCCAGCCCCGACACCACATTTGCTTACTTTGGGGCTGAGGAGCTTCAAAGACTGACTGCACCTTCTACCACTGTGGAAGAAGTTGGTCAACCTAAGGTCTTCATGGAACCTGAGATTAGCTTCGAAGGGGAAATGGGGACTGATGGCCCAGCAACTGAAACAAATGGGACAGAATTTGCAGCAGTCTCATCTTCTGAAGCTCAAACTGAAGCTTCCGAAGCCTATATGAAAGCCTCGGAAGAACAAGAAAAATCTTCCGAAGCCGAAATAGAAGCTGCGGAAGGCTTGTTTCAAATGTCCGAGGAGCTGACCATCACAGATGTCATTGCTGACATAGCATCTGAGGTGGGCAGGGAGGACACTTCTGAAACTCCTCCAATCCAAGCACCAGCTGAACTTCTATCTCAATCACAACCCTCCATTCAAGAACCACCACAGTCAAGCACCATCAAAGATAAAGGCAAAAGAAAACTGACTGCGGAAGAGCTTCAGGAGGAGGAAAGGATTGAGAAGGCTAAAAAGAAAGGGAGGTTTCCAACTGAAAAGGTGCTAGCTGCCAGCTCTAAGGCAGCTGCAGCCAATCAGGAAGAAATCAACCTGAAGAGAAGAACAGCACTCATTGACCAGCTCATCAGTCTTGGAGCTGTCAATGAGGAAATACTCCTGCTATCATTAGAGGAGTTGGTGACTTTGGAAAGGTCAACCAGGCTACAACAAGAAAGGGAAGCCAGGTTGGCCTTGGAGAGGGAAGAACAAGAGCAGAGGGAGGCAGCCCTGAAGCTGAGAGAGGCTAGGATCAAGTTCCTGCTCTCAAGAGGTTTCAGTCTTCCTGAACTGTCTCCACATGACAATGACATGATCCTGCTGCTCCACAACAAGGAGCAGGATCAAATGGAGAAGGAAAGGAAGAAGGCTGCTAGGGAGAAGCTGAAGGTGAAGAGGAAGAGGGAGGAAGAGAAGGAGGTCACTGCCACCAAGAAGTCAACTGACAAAGCCTGGATGAAGGACTATCTCCGGGCACATGGCTTCTCTGGTAGGCAGGTGGGACCTATGTCCGAAAGGACACTCCAGCGGATAGTCAGTGAAATAAAAGCTGACATCCGTTTGGGGAAAAGGAAGGAGATGTACAGGAGGATGAAGGGAATGGTTTTCACCCCAGCCACTCAACCACAGCCACAACCCACACCAGAACCAACCCCTTTTCCCATCAAACCTGAACCCACTGATGAAACCTTCACCCCTCAACCCACAACTCTACCCAAACCTACCACATCACCTCAACCACCCAAACTACCTATCCTAAAACCCAAGACTCAACCCAAAACCACTAAACCTAAGCCTACCCAACAACAACCAAGACCATCCTCTCAGCCTCCTAAACATTTCTCCTTTGAGGAAATTAAGGAGTTCAAGACAAAGCTCATCAATTGCACTACTTTGAGCAGTATCTCCTATGAGGGAGAGGTTATCAACATCACCTATGTTGACAACTCTTCAAGCTCCCTCACCCTAGGCCAATTTCTTGAATTGCCTAGAGAAACCTTGGGCCAGGCTGCAAGACTTCTTGGTCTCAACTCCGATACCCTCAATGCTGAGGAGAAGAGACTAAGAAGAAGACTGGTGACTCTACTGGATACCAGGAAAGAGGACAGGATTTCTGGTCAATCTCCTGGGCCTAGAAATGCTATAATCCAGTGGAGGTTCGATGAACCTTCTCACAACTTTGTTGTGGAAAGAGAGAATGGCGAAACCAACAGGCTTAATGCCACCTCATTACTGCATCTCAGCAGATTTGATCTTGCCGAGCTTGCAGAGAAGCCATTCTCCAATCCCTCCAACTCTGAGACTGCTGCACACATCAGAAATTACATCAGCGGTCTCCACTTGGCTGAACGAAGTCGAAGAGCCAAGATTGAAGAAGAGTTGAAGCTGAAAAGAGTGGAAGACAAGGAAAGATCAACCACCAAAGGCACAGCCTTTCTACAGATGGTGGAAGGTCCTGAATTGGAACCAATAGTTCGATGGGAATATGACTATACTTCCCATCAACTAACTCTTTTCAGAGGGCCACAACAGAGGGTACATATAATCCAAGGTGACAGAGTAGAGGTGCTGTCCACCAAAGATTTGTACAAGATTCTCAGCATCACAGCAGGAAAGAATGAAGATACTGATAAACATCTGCTCGCCTTGGTGCTGAGAACTTTGAGAAGAAGAGGGAAGTGAAGTTTTGGTAGCATCAGCCTAGGGGGAGTTTGTTGGATCATGATAAGGCTGGTGCAACCAAATTCACTTCATAGTCACTTTTGGTACTACATCAAAGGGCTTCCGAAGTCAAGCAAGAGATCTTCCGAGAGTCTAAGGAACAACAGCTGAAGATATCTTCTGAAGGCAAAAGCTGAAGTCAACTGCTGAAGACAACAACTGAAGCCAACAGCTGAAGATATCTTCCGAAGACAAAGTCTGATGAAAGAGCTGAAGACAAAGTCTGAAAGCTTCCGAAGACAAAGTCTGATGAAAGAGCTGAAGACAAAGTCTGAAAGCTTCCGAAGACAGTCTGATGAAAGAGCTGAAGACAAAGTCTGCTTCCGAAGACAAAGAAGACTCCAAGCTTCGGAAGAAGCAGTCTTCCGAAGTGTAAGTGCCTTCGGAAAGAAGTTATACTTCTGAAGCACTTTATCATTCGGAAGACAATGCTAAGTCCAGCAGATAAAAGTATGGTCCTTGTCAGTCCGCATGCGGACCTCTGACACAGCATGGGTTTTTCCTCGAAAGCCATATTGTTGACCATACTTTATTCTACTGCTCACCTTTTGATGATAGTACATGTTACCAACCTTAGTTGGTAGCATGGGTAAGTCAGGGACATGTCCTGACTACCCACTCTCAGGCATGCAAAATGTCTGAAAGACCTCACCTAGAGTCTTGTAGTATAGATGTAAGGTTAGAGGTGTCCAGCTGGAATCAAAGTATTCCTGGCTGTAGGTAGTATTATATATATCTTCTCCCTGTAACTCTTTAGATAAGCGATTTGAGTCCAAGTGTCTTGTAATCCTTTGAGTTGAGAAGCAATATATAAAAGTACCTTGAAAATTACTTGCTGTGTTAATTTTCTTACTGCTTGTTACTTGTTATATTGTGATCAACTCTTCCTAAAGACTGCTTGCCGAGTGTTGATTCACAGTGAGTTGAGAGAAAAACCACCCGAAATCGATCCTGCACCTAGGTACTGTGGTCAGGAGGTGCGATGCACCGTTATAGAAGGTCTATGATAGGCCTAGGTCCAGTACCACGAAACAGAAGGGTATTGCATATGGCAATGGTATACCTAAACTTTACCTTAGGTACTGTGGCTAGGAGGTGCGATACACTGTTATAGAAGGTCTATGATAGGCCTAGGTCCAGTACTACAAAACAGAAGGGTAAAGTTTATGGGTGATAGAAAGAAAAGAGGTAATGATGAAAGAGTAAGAATGACAAGAAAGTACGATGTATGAACGGAAGTTAAAGAATGAACGAATGAAAGTAATGAACGGACGAAATGTAATAACAAAGTACGAAACGGGATCTTTGTCACTCAACCTCCGTAATCATGGCTATGTGCCTGGAAGAGGGTAAAGTTTGACAGGACCTAGATAGAAAGAAAAAGATAATGAATGATGAAGATAATAATGATATTATCTATGTGTACGTATGATGTATGATTGCATAAAAGTAAAGAAACGGTTTTAATGACAGTAAAGTATTTTATTTATAAAACTAGAACTCACTCAGCAACACTGACTTTTTATGTGTTTCCAGTTGGCAGGTAAAGTTACTGAGGATGGCACCGGGCGGCTACTCGGCTCATTTTGGATGGCATTCTTTTGTATAATGTTTTTGCACTGTAATACGAACAAACAATGTTTTGTAATGAATGTTGTATTAACTTGCAAAAGCATTTAAATTGAATGAAAAGTTATTCCACTGTGATGTTTCAAATAATTGTATGTTTTATGCGCGATGAATGACCAACTATGAGGTGCCCGGGAACGGGGCCTTACAAGTTGGTATCAGAGCCAAAGTTTAGGTGAAATGGGTAAATTTTCAAAATAAAGCTTAACTTAAACTGAGAATGGGACGGAAAGGGAAGGGATGCCAATCTGATTAGCTGTGTGCCATCAGGTATTTTCTTAATGTTAACCGGTATTATGTGCGCATGTTATGTGGTTTATGTGTTGCTTTTAGATTTAGATACTGATGTAGCCAGGACAGGTAATGCTCGGGGTACGAAGAGTAAAATAAGTGGCTAATCATAACTGGCCACTGTAATTAGGGACTTACTATACTTGACATAAACTGAGCTATTCCCTTGAATGACCGTGTTGGTGTTTGAATCTTTCAGTGTGTGATAGAGGATGGCCGGTGGTAGATCATCCAAAGCCTCACGTGGTGGACTTGGTGCTGCATCGTGGCCCAAAAGAGGCAGGCCTAGAGTTGAGAAGGTGGTCCCTGAAGGACCCGAGACCCCCCATCCGGAGGGTGGTGATGAGAGTGCAAATTTAAGGGCCTTAGTGAAAGAGACGGTGGTTGAAGAAGTGCATCAGGTCATGCAGACAATCCTACCGTCTGTGGTGACCGAAGTAGTTAAGGCTGTGAGAGATGAAGAAGGAAAGAGAGGAATAGGTCCTCGGGAAGAGAGGAGTAACCGGGGCCTGAAACGGTTCTTTCTGATGATGAAGAAGAGGAAGAAGAGGAAGAAGAGGAGCCTGCGCCGGAGGCGGCACGAGCTGTAACTATGGAGCGTTTCAACGATGAAAGCCCCTACTTTTGATGGTAACGGCACTGCTGCTGTTGCTCACCGGTGGGTGAGAGAAATGGAAGCCGTTTTGAACATCAGCGAGTGCCGGGAGGATCAGAAAGTAAAGTTTGTTGCCCACTCTTTCATGGACTCGGCTCTGTGCTGGTGGGATAATATAGTCCAAGCCGAGGGTAGCAGGGCAATCAGGAGGATGAGATGGTCTGAACTGAAGAAGTTGGTGATTAAGGAGTTTTGCGCTCATAGAAAAATTGATAAAGTTGAGAGAGAATTCCTGCAGCTAGAGGCGAGAACGATGACACACCAGCAGTACACCACCAAGTTCAACGAGATGGCACGACTGGTGCCAGATCAGGTGACGCCCCTGTCACAGAAGATTAAGAGGTACATTCAGGGTTTGCCAGCGGATATTCGCCGGCACATGATCGCTGCCCGACCGAGCACGTTTAGGTCGGCGGTGGATTTGGCGGGGAGACTATATGATGAGAGGGCGTAGTGGTGGTGGCTGAAGGTAGTAGGAAGGGTGGTGGTGATCGATGATGGAGTGGGAAGAGGTTTGGTCGGGGTGATGCCCCGACGGGTAACAAGAAGGCATGGGTGGATGACCGTCGTGTGGTCACATCGGGTGCGGGTATGAAGAAGTGCGGTAAGTGTGGGAGAGAGCATAGTGGGGAATGTAAACTAGGGTTGAACGTGTGCTTCAGATGTAGGAAGCCGGGGCATATAGCCAGGGAATGTCATGCGGTCCGATGCTTTAACTGTGGCGTGGAGGGCCACGTAACTAAGGATTGTAAGAAGCCTGGGGCTGAGGGTTCCGGGCTGAAGAAGACGGGGAGTGAAGGACCGAGGGCGAGCGCCAGGGCATTCACCATGACATAAGAGGAAGCTAGGACGGACCCTGATGTTATGTCCGGTACGTTTCTAGTGAACCAAACTTTAGCTTCTTTGTTATTTGATTCGGGTGCCAGTAAAAGTTTTGTTTCTGCTGCTTTCTGTGCTAAACTTCCTGTTAGTAGTAGACGTGTTGACGCGCCCTTTGATGTAGAAACTGCCATAGGTAAGTCAACCAAGACTTCTGAGATGATAGAGAACTGTGATGTGGAATTAGAAGGTCATAAGTTTCCTGTTAGACCATTCGTGATGACCTTAGGTGGTTTCGATTTGGTTCTTGGGATGGATTGGTTAGCGGATTATGAGGCGAACATTGTGCGTCGCAAGAAGATGATTGGTTTGACAGTGCCCGACGGTAGGTCAGAGACGGTTTATGGTAATCGGGTTACTACGACTCCAAAGGTGATTTCAATGGTGGTGGCGGGAAAGTGCATGAGGCGTGGATGTAGTGCCTACTTGGCCTACGTAAAGGATGTGGATACGCCGACACCACAACTATCCGATGTTCCGGTTGTGTGTGACTTTCCAGAGGTGTTCCCAGAAGACTTATCAGGAGTGCCACCTAACCGAGAGATTGAGTTTCAGATTGATCTGATACCAGGTATTCAACCTGTAGCCAAGGCACCGTATCGGTTAGCTCCAACTGAGATGAAAGAGTTGATTGAGCAATTGCAAGAGCTGCTTGACAAGGGGTTTATTAGACCGAGTATCTCTCCTTAGGGTGCTCCAGTTTTATTCGTAAAGAAGAAGGATGGTAGTATGAGGATGTGTATTGACTACCGGGAGTTGAACAAGTTAACGGTGAAGAATCGGTACCCGTTACTGAGGATTGATGATTTGTTTGATCAGCTTCAAGGTGCCAGTTGGTTTTCAAGGATAGATCTTCGATCTGGCTACCATCAGCTAAAGGTGAAAGAGCAGGATATTCCTAAACATCTTTTCGCATGCATTACGGTCATTAAGAATTCCTCGTTATGTCTTTTGGTTTGACCAATGCGCCAGTTGCTTTTATGGACTTGATGAACCAAGTGTGTCGGTCGATGCTGGATAAGTCAGTAATTGTGTTTATTCGAGGAGCAAGATAGAGCATGCCGGTCACATTCGAGAGGTGTTGGAGACAATGAGAAGGGAGAAGTTGTATGCCAAGTTCTCCAAATGCGCATTTTGGTTGCACGAGATTCAATTCTTGGGTCACGTGGTGAATCCGGAGGGGATTATGGTGGATCCGACAAAGGTGGAAGCGGTGATACAATGGAAGTCTCCAAAGACGCCAACCGAGATCTATAGTTTTTTGGGTTTGGCGGTTACTACAGGAGATTCATCCAAGACTTTTCCAAGATCTCTTATCCACTAACCAAGTTGACCCGGAAAGATGTGAAATTGTATGGGGTCAAGCTCAAGAGAAGGAGTTCGAAGAATTGAAAACGAGATTGACCCAAGCTCCTGTCCTGTCATTACCCGATGGAAGCGAAGATCTGGTGGTTTATTCTGATGCTTCATACTCGGGATTGGGGTGCGTGTTAATACAGAGGGGAAAGGTTATAGCCTATGCATCCTGACAGTTGAAGGTTCATGAAGTTAACTATCCTACTCATGACTTGAAGCTAGCAGCTGTGGTCTTTGCACTAAAGATTTAGAGGCACTATCTCTACGGGATGAAGTGCACCATTTTCACTGACCACAAGAGCTTGAAGTACTTCTTCGAGCAGAAGGACTTGAACATGAGGAAGAGAAGATGGTGGAGCTCATAAAGGATTATGATTGTGAGATCTATTATCATCCGGCAAAGCCAATGTGGTGGCGGACGCCCTTAGCCGAAAGGAGAGACCCGAGCCGATTCGGGTGAAAGCGTACCAGTTGTTTATGACCTCTGATATGGTTAAGCAAGTCAAAGAGTTTAAAGATGAGGCATTAAAAGAAGATCATCTTAACTTTGAAAGAATAAGAGGTCTGGTCGCGGAGTTGGGTGAAAACATGTTTGGTGTTAGAACCCGGTTTGGGCGGATGTGGATTTCTCATTTTGGGGATCTAATGGTGAAAATTTTGGATGAAGCTCACAAGACTCGATACTCTATTCATCCCGGTGCTACAAAGATGTACCAAGACATGAAGAAAGATTATTGGTGGTCGGGTATGAAGCATGACGTAGTGGAGTATGTGAGTAAGTGCCTTACTTGCTTGCAAGTGAAGGCCGAGCATCAAAAGCCGTATGGGAAGATCCAACCTTGGGATATACCGGAATGGAAGTAGGAGCACATCACCATGGATTTCATTACTAAGCTGCCACGTACTCTGAAAGGGTATGATGCTATATAGGTGATTGTTGACCGCTTGACAAAGAGTGCTCATTTTCTACCGATCCACGAGACATATTCATCTGAAAGGTTGGCTGACCTGTTCATCAAGGAAATTGTAACTCGTCATGGTGTGCCAGTGTCTATTGTGTCTGATCGTGACACCCGGTTTACATCCAAATTCTGGAAGAAATTCCACGACGCAATGGGACGAGGTTACATATTATCACGGCTTATCATCCCCAGACTGATGGTCAGTTAGAAAGGACCATTCAAACATTGGAGGACATGCTACAGGCATGTGTGATTGATTTTGGGGGAAGTTGGGATGACCATTTACCGTTAGCTGAATTCTCATAAACAACAGTTATCATGCCAGCATTGGTATGCCACCTTATGAGATGCTATATGGTAGGAGATGCAGGACACACGTTTGTAGGGGTGATATTAGTCATAAAGAGTTAGGGAGCGTCGAGGTGATAGAGGCTACGACTGAAAAGCTCGAAAGAATCAAGGTTTTCATGAAGGCAGCCAAAGATATACAGAAGTCATATGCTGATAAACAACGCAGGCCGATTAAGTTCCAGGTGGGTGACCGAGTTATGTTAAAGGTCTCACCTTGGAAGGGTATCATTTGATTCAGAAAGCAGGGCAAGTTGAGCCGAGGTACATAGGCCCTTTCCGAATCATTGCTCCAGTAGGAGAGGTGGCCTATAGATTGGAGTTACCAGATGAGTTAAGTGGAATTCACCCAACATTCCACGTATCTCATCTAAGGAAATGTTTGGCAGATGAAGATATGATTGTTCCATTGGAGGATATCGAAGTAGACGAACGACTCAATTATGTGGAGCAACCAGTGGCAATCATCGATCGAAAAGAGATGAGGCTGAGAAATAAAGTGGTTCCTCTTGTGGGTGTACAGCGGAAGCACAGGAAGGATCCGAGTCAACGTGGGAGACCGAAGAAGAAATGAGACAGCATTACCCACGCTCGTTCGAGGAATAATAGGTTTCGAGGATGAAACCTATATAAGAGGGGTGGACTTGTAACACCCGGATATTTTCCTTGAAGCAGACGAAAGAAGAAAAAGAAATAAAGTCCAAAGTCGGGGGACCAAACTCACCAACGCGAGTAAGTTGAGTAAGGGGTTATTTGAAGGAGAGGGAACCATTACCCTCTCCCCATACCCACAAACATCAGCCATAAAGAGGAAGAAGAGAGAAAAAGGAGAAGAGAAGATAAAAGACTTGGTTCGGGTGGATTCTAGTGTTTAAAATCGTCGTGTAGTGGGTCTAGATGAAGCTGTTCTTCTTCTTGTAGTTTGTGTGAGTTCTAGGACTCCTATTTACTCGTTTTCAACTGATTTGGGGCTGGAACACATAGTAACCTGTTTTTGTATGTGTGTGTGTTTGACCCATTTGGGTGTGATTGTGTGTGATGCGTTTAGAGTTTGTTTCCGAGCTTGTGCGTGCTTGAATGGTGTTGTAGTATGCATTCCTAAGGTTTAGGATGGTTGATTTGGGCTTAGAATGGGTTTGGATGAGCATGGGGTTGAAAATGGCAGATTGGGTTTACTCGTTTTCACCATGATTCCTTTTGCATTTACCAGGTAGCCCAGAAATTGCACCTCGCGTAACCAAAAAGCGCACTTGGAGAACTTAGCATACAGTTTCTCCTTTCTCAACGTCTCCAGCACCTCTCGAATGTGACCGGCATGCTCTTCCTCGCTCCTAGAATAAATTAGAATATCATCGATGAACATAATCACTGATTTATCTAACATTGGCCGACACACTCGGTTCATCAAATCCATAAAAGCAGCTGGCGCGTTGGTTAAACCAAAGGACATAACGAGGAACTCGTAGTGTCCATATCGCGTACGAAAAGCTGTTTTAGGAATATCTTTCTCCTTCACCTTTAACTCATGATAACCAGATCGAAGATCTATCCTCGAAAACCAACTGGCACCTTGAAGCTGATCGAACAAGTCATCAATCCTCGGTAATGGATACCGATTCTTTACCGTCAACTTGTTCAATTCACGGTAGTCAATACACATCCTCATGCTACCGTCTTTTCTTCTTTCAACAAGACCGGAGCACGCCAAGTAGGGATACTCAGCTTGATAAAACCCTTATCGAGCAACTCCTGCAGTTGCTCCATTAACTCCTTCATCTCAGTCGGAGCCAACCGATATGGTGTCTTAGCGACAGGCTGAGCACCAGGTATCAAGTCAATTTGAAATTCGATTTCGTGATCCGGTGGCACACCTGATAAGGCTTCTGGAAACATATTGGAAAGTCACACACCACCGGCACATCGGCAATTATGGTGTTGACGTGTCCACATCCTTCACGTAGGCCAAATAAGCGCTACATCCACGCCTCATGCACCTTCCCGCCACCGCCATCGCAATCACTTTCGGAATCGTCGTAACTCGATCTCGTATATCATCACCGGACTCCCTCAAGCGCCGTCAGTCTAATCATCTTCTTACGACACACGATATTCGCTTATAGGTTGCTAACCAATACATCCCTAGTACAACATCGAATCCACCGAGGGGCATCACATGTAACTAGAGCAGCAAACCTATGACCTTCTAATTCTATGGCATAGTCCTCTATCACATCAGTAACTCTAGTGGACTTACCAATAGCAGTTTCTATGTCAAAGGGCTCATCAGCGCATTTACTACTAACAGGCAGTTTAGCACAGAAGTAGCATAAATAAACTCCTACTAGCACCAGAATCAAATAACACAGAAGCAAGGGTTTGATCTACTAGAAATGTACCTGACACAACATCGGGATCCGTCCTAGCCTCCTCCCTAGTCATCGTGAACGCTCTGGCGCTCGCCCTTTGCTCCTCAGCCCCGGTCTTCTTCCCCGTTCTAGAACTCTCAGCCCTCGGCTTCTTACATTCCCTGCTCATGTAGCCTACTTCACCACCTAGGCTGTGGTATGAGACTTGTCTCAGTTTCTCCTGAAGAATGGATACACTAGAGGTACCATTGACAAGACTCTTTTCATCAGAAAGAGTGGAGAAGACATTTTGCTTGTACAAGTCTATGTTGATGACATCATATTTGGTTCTTCAAACGACCAAATGTGCAAGGACTTTGAAAGCATTATGAAGCAGAAGTTTGAGATGAGTTCCATGGGAAAAATGGACTTTTTCCTTGGGATCCAGGTGAAACAGATGAAGGAAGGGTTCTTCATAAGTCAATCTAAGTACGTTTCTGACATCTTAGAAAGATTTGAAATGAAGGACTGTAAACCAGCCAAGACACCCATACCCAGAAACCATAATCTTTGCCCTGACCTTGAGGGGGAGGATACTGATCAACATCAGTATAGAGCAATTATTGGTTCTCTGATGTATCTCACTGCAAGTAGACCAGATATCATGTTTGCCACATGCATTTGTGCAAGATATCAGGCTGCTCCAAAGGTGTCTCACCTAGCTGCTGCAAAGAGAATCCTCAGATACCTCAAAGGAGCACCTAAACTAGGTCTCTGGTATCCAAGAAATAGTGATTTCAATCTCTATGGATACTCTGACAGTGACTATGGTGGCTGCAACATTGACAAGAAATCAACATCAGGAGGATGTCAATTTCTTGGTGGAAGGATTATCTCATGGCAATGCAAGAAACAATCCTGTGTCTCTACATCAACTGCTGAAGCTGAATACATCGCTGCTGCTAGCTGCTGTGCTCAACTGCTATGGATTCAAAATCAGATGTTAGACTATGGATTCAACTTCATGACTACTCCTATCCATATTGACAACAACAGTGCTATCTCCATTACTGAGAATCGGTGAAGCACTCCAAGACAAAACACATTGATATCAGGTATCATTTCATTAGAGATATTCATGAGAAACAGCTGATAAAGTTAATCAAAGTTGACTCAAATGAACAATATGCTGATTTGTTCACAAAGGCATTTGATGAACAAAGATTTAAGTATCTCATATCAGCAATTGGGATGATAAACATTGAATAACTACCTCTTTTGAAAACCTTTTAAATGAGTAATGTCTTGTGTCAATACAATTTAAGCCCTGTTACAAAAGATCTTTAAATTATTCCAAGTGTAAATTCCTTCCGAAGAGGAATTAACTCTCGGAAGATATCCTTGAATATCTTCCGAAGCAAATTCCTCAATGGAAATTTTCTTCTCGGAAGAGTTTGTGGTCTCGGAAGAAGCGATTGATTTTATATCAGATCTACTTCCGAAACTTATACAACTCTCCATTCGGAAAGACAACTTTACCTTAGGAAGCAATGCCTTGCTTCGGAAGAGAAATTGCCTTCAGAAGAAAATACCTTCGGAAATGTTTTCTTCGGAAGTTAAGATTTTACTTGTAACGGATATCTTTTGGGCCCCACTCTGTAAAAATGTAAAAATTTGTACTTGATGGTCAGATTATTTAAAATTATCCCTACCGTCAACATCATTTCTCCGCAGTAAACCACCATACCATCCACAGTAACCCCAAAACAGTCACCCTATTACCACCACCATACCACTATCCACCTTTTTAAATAATCTTGACTGATCAAATTCATCTTCTTTTACCACTTTACAGCCCTAACTGTTCCCTTCACTGTAAAACCCTCAATCTCACTCAAAATTTCAAGCTTACCTTTTCTTCAATGGCATTAAACCCTCAGCACAACCAAGTCGCATTACTTGACTCGTCAAGGGATGCCGACTTCACCCAAATCATCACCTTTCTCACCGAATCCACCTATCTCACTGCACTAACAGTTAACCACCCATATACTCCAACCATATGTCAGAATTTTGGAGCAATGGTGAAACTGCAGTACTGAATGGGGTTCGAGTCCTGAGAACCGAGTTTGTGGCCAAGAGTTGGTCATCAATGAACAGATCATCAGGGAGCATCTCGAGCTTCACGATGATGGGGCTCCTACTGAGTTCCCCAAGGAAGACTTGGAAGGCACCTATATCCTCATGGGATATGGAGGCGATGTCAGCAGATCTACGGTATACAAGTTCAACTTCTCTTACCATTGGAAGTTCTTGCTGCACATCGTTCTACACTGCCTCTCCAACAAATCAGGGGGTGGGATCAAATCCCATATGAACTAGGATGCCTAGTTCATGGGTTGGTGAGAGGCCTCAGATTCAACTACACGATTTGTGTTGAATAACCTAATCGCCAATCTGAGCAGAGATACATTCTTCATGTATCCCCGATTTCTTCAACATATAATCAACTGTGAGATGGAACCAAGCAAGCTTGTCTGCGCAGCTGCTCTTCCTGTTCCACATATGAGGCCTACCATCTTCAAATCCTGAAGAAGATGTCCACCAACTTCACTGGACGGTACACTCCATTACCTCCAGCGATGACTGAGCGCATAGCTCCTGGTGACATCCCTGTTATCCCCACAGGTGATGAACCCACACCAGCAACATCCACCACAATACCAAAACCTTCTTTACCCATCAAAGCCACCTATCAAAGACGCCCCAAACGAACCCTTGTTCAATCTACTCTGATTGAACAAGCTCCTCCTGTTCACACCGAAAGGACTAGAGTGGAATCATGGGCTCCCACTCAGTCCGAGGTCACACCATCCTTCACATTTGACCTCAATGTGGGTTTTGAGCCTCCTCAGTCTCAAACCCCTGAGCCCGAACCCCAAGCCTTTAGCCCGCAGGGTGAGTCTCTACACTCCCCTGTGCAGCTTTCTAGGGACAGCCCCACCATAGGCTCAATGCCTGTAGACATTGATCAAGTCCCGGGTCAGTAGGACTAACCACCCTCTCTTTCACTGACCTTTTACTCCGAACTGATGAAGAGATTACATCTCTCCATGGCCATGAAGTTGATCTAAATCACCCACTGAGAGATCAACAGAGCCAGGAGGGATCCCTTGTCTCTAGCCCCCATCAGCAGCCAGCTACTGAGGTGAGTCCCACTGATGTGGAGGGGACTCATGTAGACTCAGCTGCCACTACTCAGAGTTTCTCATTGAGCTCTCAGGACAGTGGTAACATCATTAGGACTGAGTCTACGGCAACTTTGCCCATTGACATCTCTGAAAGAGATGACTCTGAGCAAAGGAAACCAGGGTGCCAAGAAACCACATCTGGTGGTGAGAGTGAGCATACTAGGTATGTTATCTCATCTCCCCGTGATTCTTCTTATGAAGATGAGGGTAGTATGCAACTAACACTTCAGTACTTGCTTTCTAAGGTCTCCAACCTGGAATCACAGGTGAGGATCTTAGAATCAAGGACTGCCACTCAGCAACTTGAGATTAACTCTCTCAAGGCTCAACTAGCTGAGAAACAGACGGAGAGGTCTGTTAGGCATGTACCTATCCAGGTCTCAATGACTTCTTCCTCTAGCTCATCTAGCTCTCAAGATGATGCTACCAAAAAGGGGGAGAAAGTTCAGAGACAAACACCTATGGAACCACAGACCCAACTCATTTCCACCCAACAAATCATACCTACCTGAGTCATCTCAATCCTTTCTGGAGATTGACTCAAGGATGCTTCAAGATCTCTACAGGCTGTTCACACAGTTTGTATTGAGATCATCCCTAGAACAGCCCAGCCCCGACACCACATTGCTTACTTTGGGGCTGAGGAGCTTCAAAGACTGACTGCACCTTCTACCACTGTGGAAGAAGTTGGTCAACCTAAGGTCTTCATGGAACCTGAGATTAGCTTCGAAGGGGAAATGGGGACTGATGGCCCAGCAACTGAAACAAATGGGACAGAATTTGCAGCAGTCTCATCTTCTGAAGCTCAACTGAAGCTTCCGAAGCCTATATGAAAGCCTCGGAAGAACAAGAAAAATCTTCCGAAGCCGAAATAGAAGCTGCGGAAGGCTTGTTTCAATGTCCGAGGAGCTGACCATCACAGATGTCATTGCTGACATAGCATCTGAGGTGGGCAGGGAGGACACTTCTGAAACTCCTCCAATCCAAGCACCAGCTGAACTTCTATCTCAATCACAACCCTCCATTCAAGAACCACCACAGTCAAGCACCATCAAAGATAAAGGCAAAAGAAAACTGACTGCGGAAGAGCTTCAGGAGGAGGAAAGGATTGAGAAGGCTAAAAGAAAGGGAGGTTTCCAACTGAAAAGGTGCTAGCTGCCAGCTCTAAGGCAGCTGCAGCCAATCAGGAAGAAATCAACCTGAAGAGAAGAACAGCACTCATTGACCAGCTCATCAGTCTTGGAGCTGTCAATGAGGAAATACTCCTGCTATCATTAGAGGAGTTGGTGACTTTGGAAAGGTCAACCAGGCTACAACAAGAAAGGGAAGCCAGGTTGGCCTTGGAGAGGGAAGAACAAGAGCAGAGGGAGGCAGCCCTGAAGCTGAGAGAGGCTAGGATCAAGTTCCTGCTCTCAAGAGGTTTCAGTCTTCCTGAACTGTCTCCACATGACAATGACATGATCCTGCTGCTCCACAACAAGGAGCAGGATCAAATGGAGAAGGAAAGGAAGAAGGCTGCTAGGGAGAAGCTGAAGGTGAAGAGGAAGAGGGAGGAAGAGAAGGAGGTCACTGCCACCAAGAAGTCAACTGACAAAGCCTGGATGAAGGACTATCTCCGGGCACATGGCTTCTCTGGTAGGCAGGTGGGACCTATGTCCGAAAGGACACTCCAGCGGATAGTCAGTGAAATAAAAGCTGACATCCGTTTGGGGAAAAGGAAGGAGATGTACAGGAGGATGAAGGGAATGGTTTCACCCCAGCCACTCAACCACAGCCACAACCCACACCAGAACCAACCCCTTTTCCCATCAAACCTGAACCCACTGATGAAACCTTCACCCCTCAACCCACAACTCTACCCAAACCTACCACATCACCTCAACCACCCAAACTACCTATCCTAAAACCCAAGACTCAACCCAAAACCACTAAACCTAAGCCTACCCAACAACAACCAAGACCATCCTCTCAGCCTCCTAAACATTTCTCCTTTGAGGAAATTAAGGAGTTCAAGACAAAGCTCATCAATTGCACTACTTTGAGCAGTATCTCCTATGAGGGAGAGGTTATCAACATCACCTATGTTGACAACTCTTCAAGCTCCCTCACCCTAGGCCAATTTCTTGAATTGCCTAGAGAAACCTTGGGCCAGGCTGCAAGACTTCTTGGTCTCAACTCCGATACCCTCAATGCTGAGGAGAAGAGACTAAGAAGAAGACTGGTGACTCTACTGGATACCAGGAAAGAGGACAGGATTTCTGGTCAATCTCCTGGGCCTAGAAATGCTATAATCCAGTGGAGGTTCGATGAACCTTCTCACAACTTTGTTGTGGAAAGAGAGAATGGCGAAACCAACAGGCTTAATGCCACCTCATTACTGCATCTCAGCAGATTTGATCTTGCCGAGCTTGCAGAGAAGCCATTCTCCAATCCCTCCAACTCTGAGACTGCTGCACACATCAGAAATTACATCAGCGGTCTCCACTTGGCTGAACGAAGTCGAAGAGCCAAGATTGAAGAAGAGTTGAAGCTGAAAAGAGTGGAAGACAAGGAAAGATCAACCACCAAAGGCACAGCCTTTCTACAGATGGTGGAAGGTCCTGAATTGGAACCAATAGTTCGATGGGAATATGACTATACTTCTCAACATCAACTACTCTTTTCAGAGGGCCACAACAGAGGGTACATATAATCCAAGGTGACAGAGTAGAGGTGCTGTCCACCAAAGATTTGTACAAGATTCTCAGCATCACAGCAGGAAAGAATGAAGATACTGATAAACATCTGCTCGCCTTGGTGCTGAGAACTTTGAGAAGAAGAGGGAAGTGAAGTTTTGGTAGCATCAGCCTAGGGGGAGTTTGTTGGATCATGATAAGGCTGGTGCAACCAAATTCACTTCATAGTCACTTTTGGTACTACATCAAAGGGCTTCCGAAGTCAAGCAAGAGATCTTCCGAGAGTCTAAGGAACAACAGCTGAAGATATCTTCTGAAGGCAAAAGCTGAAGTCAACTGCTGAAGACAACAACTGAAGCCAACAGCTGAAGATATCTTCCGAAGACAAAGTCTGATGAAAGAGCTGAAGACAAAGTCTGAAAGCTTCCGAAGACAAAGTCTGATGAAAGAGCTGAAGACAAAGTCTGAAAGCTTCCGAAGACAGTCTGATGAAAGAGCTGAAGACAAAGTCTGCTTCCGAAGACAAAGAAGACTCCAAGCTTCAGAAGAAGCAGTCTTCCGAAGTGTAAGTGCTTCGGAAAGAAGTTATACTTCTGAAGCACTTTATCATTCGGAAGACAATGCTAAGTCCAGCAGATAAAAGTATGGTCCTTGTCAGTCCGCATGCGGACCTCTGACACAGCATGGGTTTTTCCTCGAAAGCCATATTGTTGACCATACTTTATTCTACTGCTCACCTTTTGATGATAGTACATGTTACCAACCTTAGTTGGTAGCATGGGTAAGTCAGGGACATGTCCTGACTACCCACTCTCAGGCATGCAAAATGTCTGAAAGACCTCACCTAGAGTCTTGTAGTATAGATGTAAGGTTAGAGGTGTCCAGCTGGAATCAAAGTATTCCTGGCTGTAGGTAGTATTATATATATCTTCTCCCTGTAACTCTTTAGATAAGCGATTTGAGTCCAAGTGTCTTGTAATCCTTTGAGTTGAGAAGCAATATATAAAAGTACCTTGAAATTACTTGCTGTGTTAATTTTCTTACTGCTTGTTACTTGTTATATTGTGATCAACTCTTCCTAAAGACTGCTTGCCGAGTGTTGATTCACAGTGAGTTGAGAGAAAAACCACCCGAAATCGATCCTGCACCTAGGTACTGTGGTCAGGAGGTGCGATGCACCGTTATAGAAGGTCTATGATAGGCCTAGGTCCAGTACCACGAAAAAGAAGGGTATTGCATATGGCAATGGTATACCTAAACTTTACCTTAGGTACTGTGGCTAGGAGGTGCGATACACTGTTATAGAAGGTCTATGATAGGCCTAGGTCCAGTACTACAAAACAGAAGGGTAAAGTTTATGGGTGATAGAAAGAAAAGAGGTAATGATGAAAGAGTAAGAATGACAAGAAAGTACGATGTATGAACGGAAGTTAAAGAATGAACGAATGAAAGTAATGAACGGACGAAATGTAATAACAAAGTACGAAACGGGATCTTTGTCACTCAACCTCCGTAATCATGGCTATGTGCCTGGAAGAGGGTAAAGTTTGACAGGACCTAGATAGAAAGAAAAAAGATAATGAATGATGAAGATAATAATGATATTATCTATGTGTACGTATGATGTATGATTGCATAAAAGTAAAGAAACGGTTTTAATGACAGTAAAGTATTATTTATAAACTAGAACTCACTCAGCAACACTGATTTTTATGTGTTTCCAGTTGGCAGGTAAAGTTACTGAGGATGGCACCGGGCGGCTACTCGGCTCATTTTGGATGGCATTCTTTTGTATAATGTTTTTGCACTGTAATACGAACAACAATGTTTTGTAATGAATGTTGTATTAACTTGCAAAAGCATTTAAATTGAATGAAAAGTTATTCCACTGTGATGTTTCAAATAATTGTATGTTTTATGCGCGATGAATGACCAACTATGAGGTGCCCGGGAACGGGGCCTTACAAGTTGGTATCAGAGCCAAAGTTTAGGTGAAATGGGGTAAATTTCAAAATAAAGCTTAACTTAAACTGAGAATGGGACGGAAAGGGAAGGGATGCCAATCTGATTAGCTGTGTGCCATCAGGTATTTCTTAATGTTAACCGGTATTATGTGCGCATGTTATGTGGTTTATGTGTTGCTTTTAGATTTAGATACTGATGTAGCCAGGACAGGTAATGCTCGGGGTACGAAGAGTAAAATAAGTGGCTAATCATAACTGGCCACTGTAATTAGGGACTTACTATATTGACATAAACTGAGCTATCCCTTGAATGACCGTGTTGGTGTTTGAATCTTTCAGTGTGTGATAGAGGATGGCGGTGGTAGATCATCCAAAGCCTCACGTGGTGGACTTGGTGCTGCATCGTGGCCCAAAAGGCAGGCCTAGAGTTGAGAAGGTGGTCCTGAAGGACCCGAGACCCCCATCCGGAGGGTGGTGATGAGAGTGCAAATTTAAGGGCCTTAGTGAAAGAGACGGTGGTTGAAGAAGTGCATCAGGTCATGCAGACAATCCTACCGTCTGTGGTGACCGAAGTAGTTAAGGCTGTGAGAGATGAAGAAAGGAAAGAGAGGAATAGGTCCTCGGGAAGAGAGGAGTAACCGGGGCCTGAAACGGTTCTTTCTGATGATGAAGAAGAGGAAGAAGAGGAAGAAGAGGAGCCTGCGCCGGAGGCGGCACGAGCTGTACTATGGAGCGTTTCAACGATGAAAGCCCCTACTTTTGATGGTAACGGCACTGCTGCTGTTGCTCACCGGTGGGTGAGAGAAATGGAAGCCGTTTGAACATCAGCGAGTGCCGGGAGGATCAGAAAGTAAAGTTTGTTGCCCACTCTTCATGGACTCGGCTCTGTGCTGGTGGGATAATATAGTCCAAGCCGAGGGTAGCAGGGCAATCAGGAGGATGAGATGGTCTGAACTGAAGAAGTTGGTGATTAAGGAGTTTTGCGCTCATAGAAAAATTGATAAAGTTGAGAGAGAATTCCTGCAGCTAGAGGCGAGAACGATGACACACCAGCAGTACACCACCAAGTTCAACGAGATGGCACGACTGGTGCCAGATCAGGTGACGCCCCTGTCACAGAAGATTAAGAGGTACATTCAGGGTTTGCCAGCGGATATTCGCCGGCACATGATCGCTGCCCGCGAGCACGTTTAGGTCGGCGGTGGATTTGGCGGGGAGACTATATGATGAGAGGGCGTAGTGGTGGTGGCTGAAGGTAGTAGGAAGGGTGGTGGTGATCGATGATGGAGTGGGAAGAGGTTTGGTCGGGGTGATGCCCCGACGGGTAACAAGAAGGCATGGGTGGATGACCGTCGTGTGGTCACATCGGGTGCGGGTATGAAGAAGTGCGGTAAGTGTGGGGAGAGCATAGTGGGGAATGTAAACTAGGGTTGAACGTGTGCTTCAGATGTAGGAGCCGGGGCATATAGCCAGGGAATGTCATGCGGTCCGATGCTTTAACTGTGGCGTGGAGGGCCACGTAACTAAGGATTGTAAGAAGCCTGGGGCTGAGGGTTCCGGGCTGAAGAAGACGGGGGAGTGAAGGACCGAGGGCGAGCGCCAGGGCATTCACCATGACATAAGAGGAAGCTAGGACGGACCCTGATGTTATGTCCGGTACGTTTCTAGTGAACCAAACTTTAGCTTCTTTGTTATTTGATTCGGGTGCCAGTAAAAGTTTTGTTTCTGCTGCTTTCTGTGCTAAACTTCCTGTTAGTAGTAGACGTGTTGACGCGCCCTTTGATGTAGAAACTGCCATAGGTAAGTCAACCAAGACTTCTGAGATGATAGAGAACTGTGATGTGGAATTAGAAGGTCATAAGTTTCCTGTTAGACCATTCGTGATGACCTTAGGTGGTTTCGATTTGGTTCTTGGGATGGATTGGTTAGCGGATTATGAGGCGAACATTGTGCGTCGCAAGAAGATGATTGGTTTGACAGTGCCCGACGGTAGGTCAGAGACGGTTTATGGTAATCGGGTTACTACGACTCCAAAGGTGATTTCAATGGTGGTGGCGGGAAAGTGCATGAGGCGTGGATGTAGTGCCTACTTGGCCTACGTAAAGGATGTGGATACGCCGACACCACAACTATCCGATGTTCCGGTTGTGTGTGACTTTCCAGAGGTGTTCCCAGAAGACTTATCAGGAGTGCCACCTAACCGAGAGATTGAGTTTCAGATTGATCTGATACCAGGTATTCAACCTGTAGCCAAGGCACCGTATCGGTTAGCTCCAACTGAGATGAAAGAGTTGATTGAGCAATTGCAAGAGCTGCTTGACAAGGGGTTTATTAGACCGAGTATCTCTCCTTAGGGTGCTCCAGTTTTATTCGTAAAGAAGAAGGATGGTAGTATGAGGATGTGTATTGACTACCGGGAGTTGAACAAGTTAACGGTGAAGAATCGGTACCCGTTACTGAGGATTGATGATTTGTTTGATCAGCTTCAAGGTGCCAGTTGGTTTTCAAGGATAGATCTTCGATCTGGCTACCATCAGCTAAAGGTGAAAGAGCAGGATATTCCTAAACATCTTTTCGCATGCATTACGGTCATTAAGAATTCCTCGTTATGTCTTTTGGTTTGACCAATGCGCCAGTTGCTTTTATGGACTTGATGAACCAAGTGTGTCGGTCGATGCTGGATAAGTCAGTAATTGTGTTTATTCGAGGAGCAAGATAGAGCATGCCGGTCACATTCGAGAGGTGTTGGAGACAATGAGAAGGGAGAAGTTGTATGCCAAGTTCTCCAAATGCGCATTTTGGTTGCACGAGATTCATTCTTTGGTCACGTGGTGAATCCGGAGGGGATTATGGGGATCCGACAAAGGTGGAAGCGGTGATACAATGGAAGTCTCCAAAGACGCCAACCGAGATCTATAGTTTTTGGGTTTGGCGGGTTACTACAGGAGATTCATCCAAGACTTTTCCAAGATCTCTTATCCACTAACCAAGTTGACCCGGAAAGAAGAAATTTGAAATGTATGGTCAAGCTCAAGAGAAGGAGTTCGAAGAATTGAAAACGAGATTGACCCAAGCTCCTGTCCTGTCATTACCCGATGGAAGCGAAGATCTGGTGGTTTATTCTGATGCTTCATACTCGGGATTGGGGTGCGTGTTAATACAGAGGGGAAAGGTTATAGCCTATGCATCCTGACAGTTGAAGGTTCATGAAGTTAACTATCCTACTCATGACTTGAAGCTAGCAGCTGTGGTCTTTGCACTAAAGATTAGAGGCACTATCTCTACGGGATGAAGTGCACCATTTTCACTGACCACAAGAGCTTGAAGTACTTCTTCGAGCAGAAGGACTTGAACATGAGGAAGAGAAGATGGTTGGAGCTCATAAAGGATTATGATTGTGAGATCTATTATCATCGGGCAAAGCCAATGTGGTGGCGGACGCCCTAGCCGAAAGGAGAGACCCGAGCCGATTCGGGTGAAAGCGTACCAGTTGTTTATGACCTCTGATATGGTTAAGCAAGTCAAAGAGTTTAAAGATGAGGCATTAAAAGAAGATCATCTTAACTTTGAAAGAATAAGAGGTCTGGTCGCGGAGTTGGGTGAAACATGTTTGGTGTTAGAACCCGGTTTGGGCGGATGTGGATTTCTCATTTTGGGGATCTAATGGTGAAAATTTTGGATGAAGCTCACAAGACTCGATACTCTATTCATCCGTGCTACAAAGATGTACCAAGACATGAAGAAAGATTATTGGTGGTCGGGTATGAAGCATGACGTAGTGGAGTATGTGAGTAAGTGCCTTACTTGCTTGCAAGTGAAGGCCGAGCATCAAAAGCCGTATGGGAAGATCCAACCTTGGGATATACCGGAATGGAAGTAGGAGCACATCACCATGGATTTCATTACTAAGCTGCCACGTACTCTGAAAGGGTATGATGCTATATAGGTGATTGTTGACCGCTTGACAAAGAGTGCTCATTTTCTACCGATCCACGAGACATATCATCTGAAAGGTTGGCTGACCTGTTCATCAAGGAAATGTAACTCGTCATGGTGTGCCAGTGTCTATTGTGTCTGATCGTGACACCCGGTTTACATCCAAATTCTGGAAGAAATTCCACGACGCAATGGGGACGAGGTTACATATTATCACGGCTTATCATCCCCAGACTGATGGTCAGTTAGAAAGGACCATTCAAACATTGGAGGACATGCTACAGGCATGTGTGATTGATTTGGGGGGAAGTTGGGATGACCATTTACCGTTAGCTGAATTCTCATAAACAACAGTTATCATGCCAGCATTGGTATGCCACCTTATGAGATGCTATATGGTAGGAGATGCAGGACACACGTTTGTAGGGGTGATATAGTCATAAAGAGTTACTCTTCTTCACAATGACCTCTATTGAACCCCACTGCATATCTTTTGGTTCAATTATGTCACTATCTTTGGAAGAGCCCAAGACCTGCAAGGATTGGGCTTCCAAACAAAACTAACCTTCTCATTCTATGTGCAGGGACATCCATTTGACAAGAACAACAATATCTGGATTGTAGATAGTGGATGCTCCAGGCACATGACAGGGAACAGATCTCTCCTTCAACAATTCCAGAACTTTGATGGAGGGCCTGTCCAATTTGGAGGTGAGGCTGGAGGATATATTTCGGGCAGAGGAAGTATATCCAACGGCAGAATAAACATTGACAAAGTTCACTTTGTCAAACAGCTTGAACACAATCTGTTAAGTGTTTCTCAATTCTGTGACCAGAAGCATCAAATGCTTTTCACAGAACATGAGTGCATTATCCTCAGACCAGGGATGACCATTCCTCCGGAATTGGTGCTTCTCAGATCTCCCAGGAAAGGGATATGTACAAGCTAGATATGAACAAGGCTTCTCCTATGGGTGAAGTATCATGCTTTCTTTCCAAAGCTGATAGTGATGAGTCAACACTATGGCATAAACGCATGTGTCATGTGAATTTTAAAAACATGAATAAATTGTCTAAAAATAACTTGGTACATGGTTTGCCTAAAAAGAATTTTTCTGCAAAGATAACTGTGTTGCATGCCTGAAAGGGAAACAACACAGATCATCTCATAAATCCAAATGTGTTAACTCTATCACTACTCCATTACACTTATTGCACATGGATCTTTTTGGTCCCACAAGTATAATGAGCATTGGAAGGAAATCATACTGCCTTGTGATCGTTGATGATTTTACAAGATTTACATGGGTATTCTTTTTAAGAAGTAAAGATGAAACTGCTGAAACTTTAAAATCTTTTATTCTTAAAATAGAAAATCAAACTGATCACAAGGTTAAGATTATTAGAAGTGATCAAGGGACTGAGTTTAAGAACTTCGTTCTTGACTCATTCTGTGACTCAAAAGGGATTGCCAGACAATATAGTGCTCCCAGAACTCCTCAACAAAACGGTGTTGCTGAGAGGAGGAACAGGACACTTATTGAGGCTGCTCGGACCATGTTGCTGATTCAAAGCTGCCTCTAACATTCTGGGCAGAGGCAGTCAGCACTGCATGCTATGTGCAGAACAGGGTTCTTGTAGTTAAGCCCCATGGAAAAACCCCTTATGAGTTATGGAACAGAGGCCACCGTTCATTGGCTTTCTAAGGTCCTTTGGCTGCAGGTGTACCATACTTAACACAAAGGACAACTTGGCAAAGTTTGCTGAGAAGTCGGATGATGCTATCTTTATTGGATACTCTTCTAGCTCCAAAGCTTATAGAGTATACAATATCAAGAATCAACAATTTGAGAGTCATCCAACATAGTTGTTAATGAGCACACTCCTTGTGTTAGGGGGAATGGACCTGAGTATATATTTGATTTAGAATTGTTTCCAAACTATTCTAACCATCTTGTGAGAATGTTTCAGCTGGAACAGGTGCTCAAATGATGCAGGACAACTATATGAGCTTCCCAGACCTCTTCCAATTCTCCAAGAGCTGAAAGGCAACAAGCTTCAACTATTCACAGATCTGACAGTGTGAATATCTCAAGAATAGTGAAGCTTCAACAAGTGAATCACTTGATCAACCTCAAAGTTCTTCAGGTGATCCATTACAACACCAGGTTGAGGGAGGTGTATTCTGAAGGAACAGGCAACTGTTAATACTACTTCACAACCAACCATTGATGATGTTTCTCAATCATTCAATCAGTCCTCATTGAATGACTCTGAAACAGCAGTTGGACAGAGTGATCCAGTTCCTGATCAGAATATGTCTAACTTGGACTTATCTCTGCAACTGGAAGTGATTCCTCGTCTTAGGATTCACAACACTCATCCAACTGAGAACATCATAGGGAATGTCTCTGAGGGTGTGAGAACAAGAAGACAGACTCATCATGGGAATGTCTGCTTGTACTCATGCTTCTTGTCTCAGATGGAACCAAAGAAGGTAGAAGATGCCTTAAAAGATAGTAGTTGGGTTGAATCGATGCAGGAGGAGCTGCTTCAATTCAGAAGACAAAAGGTCTGGAATCTATGCCCACTACCATCTGGTCAAGTACCCATAGGCACTAAATGGGTATTCAGGAATAAGAAAGATGATAGAGGCTTGATTATCAAGAACAAGGCAAGACTAGTAGTTCAAGGATACACCCAGGAGGAAGGAATCGATTATACTGATGTCTTTGCACCTGTTGCAAGACTTGAGGCAGTTAGGATCTTCCTTGCTTATGCTGCATCCAAGAACTTCGCAGTCTACCAACTTGATGTCAAGTGTGCTTTTCTATATGGGGATATAGATAGGGAAATCTATGTGTGTCAACCTCCAGGATTTGAAGACCCACAGCACCCCAACTATGTGTGCAAACTGGATAAAGCTCTATATGGGCTGCACCAAGCACCTAGGCTGTGGTATGAGACCTTGTCTCAGTTTCTCCTGAAGAATGGATACACTAGAGGTACCATTGACAAGACTCTTTTCATCAGAAAGAGTGGAGAAGACATTTTGCTTGTACAAGTCTATGTTGATGACATCATATTTGGTTCTTCAAACGACCAAATGTGCAAGGACTTTGAAAGCATTATGAAGCAGAAGTTTGAGATGAGTTCCATGGGAAAAATGGACTTTTTCCTTGGGATCCAGGTGAAACAGATGAAGGAAGGGTTCTTCATAAGTCATCTAAGTACGTTTCTGACATCTTAGAAAGATTTGAAATGAAGGACTGTAAACCAGCCAAGACACCCATACCCAGAAACCATAATCTTTGCCCTGACCTTGAGGGGAGGATACTGATCAACATCAGTATAGAGCAATTATTGGTTCTCTGATGTATCTCACTGCAAGTAGACCAGATATCATGTTTGCCACATGCATTTGTGCAAGATATCAGGCTGCTCCAAAGGTGTCTCACCTAGCTGCTGCAAAGAGAATCCTCAGATACCTCAAAGGAGCACCTAAACTAGGTCTCTGGTATCCAAGAAATAGTGATTTCAATCTCTATGGATACTCTGACAGTGACTATGGGGCTGCAACATTGACAAGAAATCAACATCAGGAGGATGTCAATTTCTTGGTGGAAGGATTATCTCATGGCAATGCAAGAAACAATCCTGTGTCTCTACATCAACTGCTGAAGCTGAATACATCGCCGCTGCTAGCTGCTGTGCTCAACTGCTATGGATTCAAAATCAGATGTTAGACTATGGATTCAACTTCATGACTACTCCTATCCATATTGACAACAACAGTGCTATCTCCATTACTGAGAATCCGGTGAAGCACTCCAAGACAAAACACATTGATATCAGGTATCATTTCATTAGAGATATTTATGAGAAACAGCTGATAAAGTTAATCAAAGTTGACTCAAATGAACAATATGCTGATTTGTTCACAAAGGCATTTGATGAACAAAGATTTAAGTATCTCATATCAGCAATTGGGATGATAAACATTGAATAACTACCTCTTTTGAAAACCTTTAAATGAGTAATGTCTTGTGTCAATACAATTTAAGCCCTGTTACAAAAGATCTTTAAATTATTCCAAGTGTAAATTCCTTCCGAAGAGGAATTAACTCTCGGAAGATATCCTTGAATATCTTCCAAAGCCAAATTCCTCAATGGAAATTTTCTTCTCGGAAGAGTTTGTGGTCTCGGAAGAAGCGATTGATTTTATATCAGATCTACTTCCGAAACTTATACAACTCTCCATTCGGAAAGACAACTTTACCTTAGGAAGCAATGCCTTGCTTCGGAAGAGAAATTGCCTTCAGAAGAAAATTACCTTCGGAAATGTTTTACCTTCGGAAGTTAAGATTTTACTTGTAACGGATATCTTTTGGGCCCCACTCTGTAAAATGTAAAAATTTTGTACTTGATGGTCAGATTATTTAAAATTATCCCTACCGTCAACATCATTTCTCCACAGTAAACCACCATACCATCCACAGTAACCCCAAAACAGTCACCCTATTACCACCACCATACCACTATCCACCTTTTAAATAATCTTGACTGATCAAATTCATTTTCTTTTACCACTTTACAGCCCTAACTGTTCCCTTCACTGTAAAACCCTCAATCTCACTCAAAACTTCAAGCTTACCTTTTCTTCAATGGCATTAAACCCTCAGCACAACCAAGTCGCATTACTTGACTCGTCAAGGGATGCCGACTTCACCCAAATCATCACCTTTCTCACCGAATCCACCTATCTCACTGCACTAACAGTTAACCCCACCATATACTCCAACCATATGTCAGAATTTTGGAGCAATGGTGAAACTGCAGTACTGAATGGGTTCGAGTCCTGAGAACCCGAGTTTGTGGCCAAGAGTTGGTCATCAATGAACAGATCATCAGGGAGCATCTCGAGCTTCACGATGATGGGGCTCCTACTGAGTTCCCCAAGGAAGACTTGGAAGGCACCTATATCCTCATGGGATATGGAGGCGATGTCAGCAGATCTACGGTATACAAGTTCAACTTCTCTTACCATTGGAAGTTCTTGCTGCACATCGTTCTACACTGCCTCTCCAACAAATCAGGGGGTTGGGATCAAATCCCATATGAACTAGGATGCCTAGTTCATGGGTTGGTGAGAGGCCTCAGATTCAACTACTCACGATTTGTGTTGAATAACCTAATCGCCAATCTGAGCAGAGATACATTCTTCATGTATCCCCGATTTCTTCAACATATAATCAACTGTGAGATGGAACCAGCAAGCTTGTCTGCGCAGCTGCTCTTCCTGTTCCACATATGAGGCCTACCATCTTCAAAATCCTGAAGAAGATGTCCACCAACTTCACTGGACGGTACACTCCATTACCTCCAGCGATGACTGAGCGCATAGCTCCTGGTGACATCCCTGTTATCCCCACAGGTGATGAACCCACACCAGCAACATCCACCACAATACCAAAACCTTCTTTACCCATCAAAGCCACCTATCAAAGACGCCCCAAACGAACCCTTGTTCAATCTACTCTGATTGAACAGCTCCTCCTGTTCACACCGAAAGGACTAGAGTGGAATCATGGGCTCCCACTCAGTCCGAGGTCACACCATCCTTCACATTTGACCTCAATGTGGGTTTTGAGCCTCCTCAGTCTCAAACCCCTGAGCCCGAACCCCAAGCCTTTAGCCCGCAGGGTGAGTCTCTACACTCCCCTGTGCAGCTTTCTAGGGACAGCCCCACCATAGGCTCAATGCCTGTAGACATTGATCTAAGTCCCGGGTCAGTAGGACTAACCACCCTCTCTTTCACTGACCTTTTACTCCGAACTGATGAAGAGATTACATCTCTCCATGGCCATGAAGTTGATCTAAATCACCCACTGAGAGATCAACAGAGCCAGGAGGGATCCCTTGTCTCTAGCCCCCATCAGCAGCCAGCTACTGAGGTGAGTCCCACTGATGTGGAGGGGACTCATGTAGACTCAGCTGCCACTACTCAGAGTTTCTCATTGAGCTCTCAGGACAGTGGTAACATCATTAGGACTGAGTCTACGGCAACTTTGCCCATTGACATCTCTGAAAGAGATAACTCTGAGCAAAGGAAACCAGGGTGCCAAGAAACCACATCTGGTGGTGAGAGTGAGCATACTAGGTATGTTATCTCATCTCCCCGTGATTCTTCTTATGAAGATGAGGGTAGTATGCAACTAACACTTCAGTACTTGCTTTCTAAGGTCTCCAACCTGGAATCACAGGTGAGGATCTTAGAATCAAGGACTGCCACTCAGCAACTTGAGATTAACTCTCTCAAGGCTCAACTAGCTGAGAAACAGATGGAGAGGTCTGTTAGGCATGTACCTATCCAGGTCTCAATGACTTCTTCCTCTAGCTCATCTAGCTCTCAAGATGATGCTACCAAAAAGGGGGAGAAAGTTCAGAGACAAACACCTATGGAACCACAGACCCAACTCATTTCCACCCAACAAATCATTACCCTACCTGAGTCATCTCAATCCTTTCTGGAGATTGACTCAAGGATGCTTCAAGATCTCTACAGGCTGTTCACACAGTTTGTATTGAGATCATCCCTAGAACAGCCCAGCCCCGACACCACATTTGCTTACTTTGGGGCTGAGGAGCTTCAAAGACTGACTGCACCTTCTACCACTGTGGAAGAAGTTGGTCAACCTAAGGTCTTCATGGAACCTGAGATTATCTTCGAAGGGGAAATGGGGACTGATGGCCCAGCAACTGAAACAAATGGGACAGAATTTGCAGCAGTCTCATCTTCTGAAGCTCAAACTGAAGCTTCCGAAGCCTATATGAAGCCTCGGAAGAACAAGAAAATCTTCCGAAGCCGAAATAGAAGCTGCGGAAGGCTTGTTTCAAATGTCCGAGGAGCTGACCATCACAGATGTCATTGCTGACATAGCATCTGAGGTGGGCAGGAGGACACTTCTGAAACTCCTCCAATCCAAGCACCAGCTGAACTTCTATCTCAATCACAACCCTCCATTCAAGAACCACCACAGTCAAGCACCATCAAAGATAAAGGCAAAAGAAAACTGACTGCGGAAGAGCTTCAGGAGGAGGAAAGGATTGAGAAGGCTAAAAGAAAGGGAGGTTTCCAACTGAAAAGGTGCTAGCTGCCAGCTCTAAGGCAGCTGCAGCCAATCAGGAAGAAATCAACCTGAAGAGAAGAACAGCACTCATTGACCAGCTCATCAGTCTTGGAGCTGTCAATGAGGAAATACTCCTGCTATCATTAGAGGAGTTGGTGACTTTGGAAAGGTCAACCAGGCTACAACAAGAAAGGGAAGCCAGGTTGGCCTTGGAGAGGGAAGAACAAGAGCAGAGGGAGGCAGCCCTGAAGCTGAGAGAGGCTAGGATCAAGTTCCTGCTCTCAAGAGGTTTCAGTCTTCCTGAACTGTCTCCACATGACAATGACATGATCCTGCTGCTCCACAACAAGGAGCAGGATCAAATGGAGAAGGAAAGGAAGAAGGCTGCTAGGGAGAAGCTGAAGGTGAAGAGGAAGAGGGAGGAAGAGAAGGAGGTCACTGCCACCAAGAAGTCAACTGACAAAGCCTGGATGAAGGACTATCTCCGGGCACATGGCTTCTCTGGTAGGCAGGTGGGACCTATGTCCGAAGGACACTCCAGCGGATAGTCAGTGAAATAAAAGCTGACATCCGTTTGGGGAAAAGGAAGGAGATGTACAGGAGGATGAAGGGAATGGTTTTCACCCCAGCCACTCAACCACAGCCACAACCCACACCAGAACCAACCCCTTTTCCCATCAAACCTGAACCCACTGATGAAACCTTCACCCCTCAACCCACAACTCTACCCAAACCTACCACATCACCTCAACCACCCAAACTACCTATCCTAAAACCCAAGACTCAACCCAAAACCACTAAACCTAAGCCTACCCAACAACAACCAAGACCATCCTCTCAGCCTCCTAAACATTTCTCCTTTGAGGAAATTAAGGAGTTCAAGACAAAGCTCATCAATTGCACTACTTTGAGCAGTATCTCCTATGAGGGAGAGGTTATCAACATCACCTATGTTGACAACTCTTCAAGCTCCCTCACCCTAGGCCAATTTCTTGAATTGCCTAGAGAAACCTTGGGCCAGGCTGCAAGACTTCTTGGTCTCAACTCCGATACCCTCAATGCTGAGGAGAAGAGACTAAGAAGAAGACTGGTGACTCTACTGGATACCAGGAAAGAGGACAGGATTTCTGGTCAATCTCCTGGGCCTAGAAATGCTATAATCCAGTGGAGGTTCGATGAACCTTCTCACAACTTTGTTGTGGAAAGAGAGAATGGCGAAACCAACAGGCTTAATGCCACCTCATTACTGCATCTCAGCAGATTTGATCTTGCCGAGCTTGCAGAGAAGCCATTCTCCAATCCCTCCAACTCTGAGACTGCTGCACACATCAGAAATTACATCAGCGGTCTCCACTTGGCTGAACGAAGTCGAAGAGCCAAGATTGAAGAAGAGTTGAAGCTGAAAAGAGTGGAAGACAAGGAAAGATCAACCACCAAAGGCACAGCCTTTCTACAGATGGTGGAAGGTCCTGAATTGGAACCAATAGTTCGATGGGAATATGACTATACTTCCCATCAACTAACTCTTTTCAGAGGGCCACAACAGAGGGTACATATAATCCAAGGTGACAGAGTAGAGGTGCTGTCCACCAAAGATTTGTACAAGATTCTCAGCATCACAGCAGGAAAGAATGAAGATACTGATAAACATCTGCTCGCCTTGGTGCTGAGAACTTTGAGAAGAAGAGGGAAGTGAAGTTTTGGTAGCATCAGCCTAGGGGAGTTTGTTGGATCATGATAAGGCTGGTGCAACCAAATTCACTTCATAGTCACTTTTGGTACTACATCAAAGGGCTTCCGAAGTCAAGCAAGAGATCTTCCGAGAGTCTAAGGAACAACAGCTGAAGATATCTTCTGAAGGCAAAAGCTGAAGTCAACTGCTGAAGACAACAACTGAAGCCAACAGCTGAAGATATCTTCCGAAGACAAAGTCTGATGAAAGAGCTGAAGACAAAGTCTGAAAGCTTCCGAAGACAAAGTCTGATGAAAGAGCTGAAGACAAAGTCTGAAAGCTTCCGAAGACAGTCTGATGAAAGAGCTGAAGACAAAGTCTGCTTCCGAAGACAAAGAAGACTCCAAGCTTCAGAAGAAGCAGTCTTCCGAAGTGTAAGTGCCTTCGGAAAGAAGTTATACTTCTGAAGCACTTTATCATTCGGAAGACAATGCTAAGTCCAGCAGATAAAGTATGGTCCTTGTCAGTCCGCATGCGGACCTCTGACACAGCATGGGTTTTTCCTCGAAAGCCATATTGTTGACCATACTTTATTCTACTGCTCACCTTTTGATGATAGTACATGTTACCAACCTTAGTTGGTAGCATGGGTAAGTCAGGGACATGTCCTGACTACCCACTCTCAGGCATGCAAAATGTCTGAAAGACCTCACCTAGAGTCTTGTAGTATAGATGTAAGGTTAGAGGTGTCCAGCTGGAATCAAAGTATTCCTGGCTGTAGGTAGTATTATATATATCTTCTCCCTGTAACTCTTTAGATAAGCGATTTGAGTCCAAGTGTCTTGTAATCCTTTGAGTTGAGAAGCAATATATAAAAGTACCTTGAAAATTACTTGCTGTGTTAATTTTCTTACTGCTTGTTACTTGTTATATTGTGATCAACTCTTCCTAAAGACTGCTTGCCGAGTGTTGATTCACAGTGAGTTGAGAGAAAAACCACCCGAAATCGATCCTGCACCTAGGTACTGTGGTCAGGAGGTGCGATGCACCGTTATAGAAGGTCTATGATAGGCCTAGGTCCAGTACCACGAAACAGAAGGGTATTGCATATGGCAATGGTATACCTAAACTTTACCTTAGGTACTGTGGCTAGGAGGTGCGATACACTGTTATAGAAGGTCTATGATAGGCCTAGGTCCAGTACTACAAAACAGAAGGGTAAAGTTTATGGGTGATAGAAAGAAAAGAGGTAATGATGAAAGAGTAAGAATGACAAGAAAGTACGATGTATGAACGGAAGTTAAAGAATGAACGAATGAAAGTAATGAACGGACGAAATGTAATAACAAAGTACGAAACGGGATCTTTGTCACTCAACCTCCGTAATCATGGCTATGTGCCTGGAAGAGGGTAAAGTTTGACAGGACCTAGATAGAAAGAAAAAAGATAATGAATGATGAAGATAATAATGATATTATCTATGTGTACGTATGATGTATGATTGCATAAAAGTAAAGAAACGGTTTTAATGACAGTAAAGTATTTTATTTATAAAACTAGAACTCACTCAGCAACACTGACTTTTTATGTGTTTCCAGTTGGCAGGTAAAGTTACTGAGGATGGCACCGGGCGGCTACTCGGCTCATTTTGGATGGCATTCTTTTGTATAATGTTTTTGCACTGTAATACGAACAAACAATGTTTTGTAATGAATGTTGTATTAACTTGCAAAAGCATTTAAATTGAATGAAAAGTTATTCCACTGTGATGTTTCAAATAATTGTATGTTTTATGCGCGATGAATGACCAACTATGAGGTGCCCGGGAACGGGGCCTTACAAGTTGGTATCAGAGCCAAAGTTTAGGTGAAATGGGTAAATTTTCAAAATAAAGCTTAACTTAAACTGAGAATGGGACGGAAAGGGAAGGGATGCCAATCTGATTAGCTGTGTGCCATCAGGTATTTTCTTAATGTTAACCGGTATTATGTGCGCATGTTATGTGGTTTATGTGTTGCTTTTAGATTTAGATACTGATGTAGCCAGGACAGGTAATGCTCGGGGTACGAAGAGTAAAATAAGTGGCTAATCATAACTGGCCACTGTAATTAGGGACTTACTATACTTGACATAAACTGAGCTATTCCCTTGAATGACCGTGTTGGTGTTTGAATCTTTCAGTGTGTGATAGAGGATGGCCGGTGGTAGATCATCCAAAGCCTCACGTGGTGGACTTGGTGCTGCATCGTGGCCCAAAGAGGCAGGCCTAGAGTTGAGAAGGTGGTCCCTGAAGGACCCGAGACCCCCCATCCGGAGGGTGGTGATGAGAGTGCAAATTTAAGGGCCTTAGTGAAAGAGACGGTGGTTGAAGAAGTGCATCAGGTCATGCAGACAATCCTACCGTCTGTGGTGACCGAAGTAGTTAAGGCTGTGAGAGATGAAGAAAGGAAAGAGAGGAATAGGTCCTCGGGAAGAGAGGAGTAACCGGGGCCTGAAACGGTTCTTTCTGATGATGAAGAAGAGGAAGAAGAGGAAGAAGAGGAGCCTGCGCCGGAGGCGGCACGAGCTGTAACTATGGAGCGTTTCAACGATGAAGCCCCTACTTTTGATGGTAACGGCACTGCTGCTGTTGCTCACCGGTGGGTGAGAGAAATGGAAGCCGTTTTGAACATCAGCGAGTGCCGGGAGGATCAGAAAGTAAAGTTTGTTGCCCACTCTTTCATGGACTCGGCTCTGTGCTGGTGGGATAATATAGTCCAAGCCGAGGGTAGCAGGGCAATCAGGAGGATGAGATGGTCTGAACTGAAGAAGTTGGTGATTAAGGAGTTTTGCGCTCATAGAAAAATTGATAAAGTTGAGAGAGAATTCCTGCAGCTAGAGGCGAGAACGATGACACACCAGCAGTACACCACCAAGTTCAACGAGATGGCACGACTGGTGCCAGATCAGGTGACGCCCCTGTCACAGAAGATTAAGAGGTACATTCAGGGTTTGCCAGCGGATATTCGCCGGCACATGATCGCTGCCCGACCGAGCACGTTTAGGTCGGCGGTGGATTTGGCGGGGAGACTATATGATGAGAGGGCGTAGTGGTGGTGGCTGAAGGTAGTAGAAGGGTGGTGGTGATCGATGATGGAGTGGGAAGAGGTTTGGTCGGGGTGATGCCCCGACGGGTAACAAGAAGGCATGGGTGGATGACCGTCGTGTGGTCACATCGGGTGCGGGTATGAAGAAGTGCGGTAAGTGTGGGAGAGAGCATAGTGGGGAATGTAAACTAGGGTTGAACGTGTGCTTCAGATGTAGGAAGCCGGGGCATATAGCCAGGGAATGTCATACGGTCCGATGCTTTAACTGTGGCGTGGAGGGCCACGTAACTAAGGATTGTAAGAAGCCTGGGGCTGAGGGTTCCGGGCTGAAGAAGACGGGGAGTGAAGGACCGAGGGCGAGCGCCAGGGCATTCACCATGACATAAGAGGAAGCTAGGACGGACCCTGATGTTATGTCCGGTACGTTTCTAGTGAACCAAACTTTAGCTTCTTTGTTATTTGATTCGGGTGCCAGTAAAAGTTTTGTTTCTGCTGCTTTCTGTGCTAAACTTCCTGTTAGTAGTAGACGTGTTGACGCGCCCTTTGATGTAGAAACTGCCATAGGTAAGTCAACCAAGACTTCTGAGATGATAGAGAACTGTGATGTGGAATTAGAAGGTCATAAGTTTCCTGTTAGACCATTCGTGATGACCTTAGGTGGTTTCGATTTGGTTCTTGGGATGGATTGGTTAGCGGATTATGAGGCGAACATTGTGCGTCGCAAGAAGATGATTGGTTTGACAGTGCCCGACGGTAGGTCAGAGACGGTTTATGGTAATCGGGTTACTACGACTCCAAAGGTGATTTCAATGGTGGTGGCGGGAAAGTGCATGAGGCGTGGATGTAGTGCCTACTTGGCCTACGTAAAGGATGTGGATACGCCGACACCACAACTATCCGATGTTCCGGTTGTGTGTGACTTTCCAGAGGTGTTCCCAGAAGACTTATCAGGAGTGCCACCTAACCGAGAGATTGAGTTTCAGATTGATCTGATACCAGGTATTCAACCTGTAGCCAAGGCACCGTATCGGTTAGCTCCAACTGAGATGAAAGAGTTGATTGAGCAATTGCAAGAGCTGCTTGACAAGGGGTTTATTAGACCGAGTATCTCTCCTTAGGGTGCTCCAGTTTTATTCGTAAAGAAGAAGGATGGTAGTATGAGGATGTGTATTGACTACCGGGAGTTGAACAAGTTAACGGTGAAGAATCGGTACCCGTTACTGAGGATTGATGATTTGTTTGATCAGCTTCAAGGTGCCAGTTGGTTTTCAAGGATAGATCTTCGATCTGGCTACCATCAGCTAAAGGTGAAAGAGCAGGATATTCCTAAACATCTTTTCGCATGCATTACGGTCATTAAGAATTCCTCGTTATGTCTTTTGGTTTGACCAATGCGCCAGTTGCTTTTATGGACTTGATGAACCAAGTGTGTCGGTCGATGCTGGATAAGTCAGTAATTGTGTTTATTCGAGGAGCAAGATAGAGCATGCCGGTCACATTCGAGAGGTGTTGGAGACAATGAGAAGGGAGAAGTTGTATGCCAAGTTCTCCAAATGCGCATTTTGGTTGCACGAGATTCAATTCTTGGGTCACGTGGTGAATCCGGAGGGGATTATGGTGGATCCGACAAAGGTGGAAGCGGTGATACAATGGAAGTCTCCAAAGACGCCAACCGAGATCTATAGTTTTTTGGGTTTGGCGGGTTACTACAGGAGATTCATCCAAGACTTTTCCAAGATCTCTTATCCACTAACCAAGTTGACCCGGAAGATGTGAAATTTGTATGGGGTCAAGCTCAAGAGAAGGAGTTCGAAGAATTGAAAACGAGATTGACCCAAGCTCCTGTCCTGTCATTACCCGATGGAAGCGAAGATCTGGTGGTTTATTCTGATGCTTCATACTCGGGATTGGGGTGCGTGTTAATACAGAGGGGAAAGGTTATAGCCTATGCATCCTGACAGTTGAAGGTTCATGAAGTTAACTATCCTACTCATGACTTGAAGCTAGCAGCTGTGGTCTTTGCACTAAAGATTTAGAGGCACTATCTCTACGGGATGAAGTGCACCATTTTCACTGACCACAAGAGCTTGAAGTACTTCTTCGAGCAGAAGGACTTGAACATGAGGAAGAGAAGATGGTTGGAGCTCATAAAGGATTATGATTGTGAGATCCATTATCATCCGGGCAAAGCCAATGTGGTGGCGGACGCCCTTAGCCGAAAGGAGAGACCCGAGCCGATTCGGGTGAAAGCGTACCAGTTGTTTATGACCTCTGATATGGTTAAGCAAGTCAAAGAGTTTAAAGATGAGGCATTAAAAGAAGATCATCTTAACTTTGAAAGAATAAGAGGTCTGGTCGCGGAGTTGGGTGAAAACATGTTTGGTGTTAGAACCCGGTTTGGGCGGATGTGGATTTCTCATTTTGGGGATCTAATGGTGAAAATTTTGGATGAAGCTCACAAGACTCGATACTCTATTCATCCCGGTGCTACAAAGATGTACCAAGACATGAAGAAAGATTATTGGTGGTCGGGTATGAAGCATGACGTAGTGGAGTATGTGAGTAAGTGCCTTACTTGCTTGCAAGTGAAGGCCGAGCATCAAAAGCCGTATGGGAAGATCCAACCTTGGGATATACCGGAATGGAAGTAGGAGCACATCACCATGGATTTCATTACTAAGCTGCCACGTACTCTGAAAGGGTATGATGCTATATAGGTGATTGTTGACCGCTTGACAAAGAGTGCTCATTTTCTACCGATCCACGAGACATATTCATCTGAAAGGTTGGCTGACCTGTTCATCAAGGAAATTGTAACTCGTCATGGTGTGCCAGTGTCTATTGTGTCTGATCGTGACACCCGGTTTACATCCAAATTCTGGAAGAAATTCCACGACGCAATGGGGACGAGGTTACATATTATCACGGCTTATCATCCCCAGACTGATGGTCAGTTAGAAAGGACCATTCAAACATTGGAGGACATGCTACAGGCATGTGTGATTGATTTTGGGGGAAGTTGGGATGACCATTTACCGTTAGCTGAATTCTCATAAACAACAGTTATCATGCCAGCATTGGTATGCCACCTTATGAGATGCTATATGGTAGGAGATGCAGGACACACGTTTGTAGGGGTGATATTAGTCATAAAGAGTTAGGGAGCGTCGAGGTGATAGAGGCTACGACTGAAAAGCTCGAAAGAATCAAGGTTTTCATGAAGGCAGCCAAAGATATACAGAAGTCATATGCTGATAAACAACGCAGGCCGATTAAGTTCCAGGTGGGTGACCGAGTTATGTTAAAGGTCTCACCTTGGAAGGGTATCATTTGATTCAGAAAGCAGGGCAAGTTGAGCCCGAGGTACATAGGCCCTTTCCGAATCATTGCTCCAGTAGGAGAGGTGGCCTATAGATTGGAGTTACCAGATGAGTTAAGTGGAATTCACCCAACATTCCACGTATCTCATCTAAGGAAATGTTTGGCAGATGAAGATATGATTGTTCCATTGGAGGATATCGAAGTAGACGAACGACTCAATTATGTGGAGCAACCAGTGGCAATCATCGATCGAAAAGAGATGAGGCTGAGAAATAAAGTGGTTCCTCTTGTGGGTGTACAGCGGAAGCACAGGAAGGGATCCGAGTCAACGTGGGAGACCGAAGAAGAAATGAGACAGCATTACCCACGCTCGTTCGAGGAATAATAGGTTTCGAGGATGAAACCTATATAAGAGGGGTGGACTTGTAACACCCGGATATTTTCCTTGAAGCAGACGAAAGAAGAAAAAGAAATAAAGTCCAAAGTCGGGGGACCAAACTCACCAACGCGAGTAAGTTGAGTAAGGGGTTATTTGAAGGGAGAGGGAACCATTACCCTCTCCCCATACCCACAAACATCAGCCATAAAGAGGAAGAAGAGAGAAAAAGGAGAAGAGAAGATAAAAGACTTGGTTCGGGTGGATTCTAGTGTTTAAAATCGTCGTGTAGTGGGTCTAGATGAAGCTGTTCTTCTTCTTGTAGTTTGTGTGAGTTCTAGGACTCCTATTTTACTCGTTTTCAACTGATTTGGGGCTGGAACACATAGTAACCTGTTTTTGTATGTGTGTGTGTTTGACCCATTTGGGTGTGATTGTGTGTGATGCGTTTAGAGTTTGTTTCCGAGCTTGTGCGTGCTTGAATGGTGTTGTAGTATGCATTCCTAAGGTTTAGGATGGTTGATTTGGGCTTAGAATGGGTTTGGATGAGCATGGGGTTGAAAATGGCAGATTGGGTTTACTCGTTTTCACCATGATTCCTTTTGCATTTACCAGGTAGCCCAGAATTGCACCTCGCGTAACCAAAAAGCGCACTTGGAGAACTTAGCATACAGTTTCTCCTTTCTCAACGTCTCCAGCACCTCTCGAATGTGACCGGCATGCTCTTCCTCGCTCCTAGAATAAATTAGAATATCATCGATGAACATAATCACTGATTTATCTAACATTGGCCGACACACTCGGTTCATCAAATCCATAAAAGCAGCTGGCGCGTTGGTTAAACCAAAGGACATAACGAGGAACTCGTAGTGTCCATATCGCGTACGAAAAGCTGTTTTAGGAATATCTTTCTCCTTCACCTTTAACTCATGATAACCAGATCGAAGATCTATCCTCGAAAACCAACTGGCACCTTGAAGCTGATCGAACAAGTCATCAATCCTCGGTAATGGATACCGATTCTTTACCGTCAACTTGTTCAATTCACGGTAGTCAATACACATCCTCATGCTACCGTCTTTCTTCTTTTCAAACAAGACCGGAGCACGCCAAGTAGGGATACTCAGCTTGATAAAACCCTTATCGAGCAACTCCTGCAGTTGCTCCATTAACTCCTTCATCTCAGTCGGAGCCAACCGATATGGTGTCTTAGCGACAGGCTGAGCACCAGGTATCAAGTCAATTTGAAATTCGATTTCGTGATCCGGTGGCACACCTGATAAGGCTTCTGGAAACATATTGGGAAAGTCACACACCACCGGCACATCGGGCAATTATGGTGTTGACGTGTCCACATCCTTCACGTAGGCCAAATAAGCGCTACATCCACGCCTCATGCACCTTCCCGCCACCGCCATCGCAATCACTTTCGGAATCGTCGTAACTCGATCATCGTATATCATCACCGGACTCCCTCAAGCGCCGTCAGTCTAATCA
Source organism: Flaveria linearis (assembly GCA_024085815.1). NCBI lineage: Eukaryota > Viridiplantae > Streptophyta > Magnoliopsida > Asterales > Asteraceae > Flaveria > Flaveria linearis. The sequence goes on along the minus strand of CM044014.1, from coordinate 60,227,360 downwards.
TCTTCTTACGACACACGATATTCGCTTTATAGGTTGCTAACCAATACATCCCTAGTACAACATCGAATCCACCGAGGGGCATCACATGTAACTTAGCAGCAAACCTATGACCTTCTAATTCTATGGCATAGTCCTCTATCACATCAGTAACTCTAGTGGACTTACCAATAGCAGTTTCTATGTCAAGGGCTCATCAGCGCATTTACTACTAACAGGCAGTTTAGCACAGAAAGTAGCATAAATAAAACTCCTACTAGCACCAGAATCAAATAACACAGAAGCAAGGGTTTGATCTACTAGAAATGTACCTGACACAACATCGGGATCCGTCCTAGCCTCCTCCCTAGTCATCGTGAACGCTCTGGCGCTCGCCCTTTGCTCCTCAGCCCCGGTCTTCTTCCCCGTTCTAGAACTCTCAGCCCTCGGCTTCTTACATTCCCTGCTCATGTAGCCTACTTCACCACAGTTGAAGCACCTAGCCGCTCTGCAATCCCTAGATATGTGGCCGGGCTTCCCACACTTGAAACAGACGTTAAGCCCCAACCTACACTCACCAACGTGCTCCTTTCCACACTTCCCGCATCTCTTCACTCCTGAGCCTGCGGCAACCACCCGTCGATCATCCATTCTAGCCTTCTTGTTATTCGGGGGAAAACCACCACGCCCAAACCGTTTCCGGTTCCGATCATCACCACTCGTCCTCTTCCCTTCGACCACCATCACGTCCCTCTCATCATACAACCTCCCAGCCAAGTCAACTACTGACCTAAACGTGCTCGGTCGGGCGGCAATCATGTGCCTGTGAATATCCGCCGACAAACCCTGGATGTATCTTTTGATCTTTCGTGACAAGGGTGTCACCTGATCCGGGACAACCCGTGCCATCTTATTGAACTTGGTGGTGTATTGTTGATGTGTTATGGTCCCCGCCTCCAGCTGCAGGAACTCCCTTTCCACCTTGTCCAACTCCCGATGAGGACAGAACTCCTCGATCACCAACTTCTTTAGCTCACTCCACCTCATCCTGCCAATTGCCCTGCTACCCTCGGCCTGGACAATGTTATCCCACCAGCATAGAGCTAAGTCCACAAATGAGTGAGTGGTGAATTTTACCTTCTGGTCCTCCCGGCACTCGCTAATCTCGAGAACAGCCTCCATCTCCCTCACCCATCGATGAGCAGCAGCAGCAGTGCCATTACCATCGAAGGTAGGTGGCTTGCACCTTTGGAATGCCCCATAGTTACAGCCTCGTGCTGCCTCCGGCACACGCTCCTCTTCCTCATCTTCTTCATCGGTAGGGATCACCGTCTCGGTCTCGGGTTGTTCTCTCCCTGCCGAAGACCTGTTCCTATCCCTCCACTCTCCTTCCCTTACAGCCTTGATCACCTCGGTAACTACAGATGGCAGTATTGTCTGCATGACCTAATGAATATCCTCCACCACGGCCTCTTTCACCGAGGCTCTCAAGTTAGCACTCTTATCACCACCCTCCAGATGAGGGGTCTCAGGCTCCTCGCGGGTCACCTTCTCAACCTTGGCCTTCCTCTTGTGGCCCATGGTTCAGCACCACGTCCACCTTGTGCTCCGCCTCGTGAAGCCTTAGAAGATCTACCTCCAGCCATTCCCAAACACACTATAAGATTTAAACACTAACACGATCATTCAAGGTAATAGCTCAGTTTATGTCAAGTATAGTAACTCCCTAATTACAGTGGCCAGTTGTGATTAGCCACTTACTTTACTCTTCACATCCCAAGCATTTCCTATCCTGACTACATCAGATCCAAATCTACTAAGGGCAAACAGATCAAATAACATGCGCAAATAATACCGGTTAACATTAAAGAAAGTACCTGATGGCACATAGCTAATTGGGCTGGCATCCCTTCCCTTTGTCCCATTCTCATTTAAGTTTAGGTTTCTTTTGAAAATATTTACCCATTTCACTTAAACTTTGGCTCTCGCATGATTGTAAGGCCCCGTTCCCGGCACCTCACAGTTGGTCATTCATCACACATAAAACATACAATTATTTAAAACATAGCAGCGGAAGTTAAACAAAACCATTTCCTATATTTTAATGACAACTTTTGCAGCGTAATACAACACTGTTAACTATTACAAAATATTATAAATTGCATTACATCACAAAATGTTATTTTTATACGAATGGATGCCGTCATAAAAATGCCAAGTAGCTGCCCCCGTGCCATCCTCAGCAACTATTACCTGCCAACTGAAAAATACATGAAAGTCAGCGTTGCTGAGTGAGTTCTAGTATTATAAATAAAATACTTTACTTTCGTTAAAACCTTTCTTTACTTTCTTACGTGGTCATGCATCATACGTACAGATAGTAAATATTACTTTTACTTTTATTAACATTCATAATTCTTCATCATATTCATAGCATGTTTTCATTTCATGCATTTCGTTAACATTCTCTTATTTTCATTCTCATTCTTTCGTAACGTACTCATTATCATTCTTTTACATTCATACTTGTTTTCTTATTTTCTTTCTTTAGTAGGTTATGTCATTCTTTTTACATTCATATGGATTGATGAACAATACCCCGAACATTGTGCATGAAGCTGATGCTGGACCTGTGGTAATTAAACCACGAACATTGTGCACGAAGCTGATGCTGGACCTGTCGTAATTAAACCACGAACATTATGCACGAAGCTGATCCAGTCACCTAGGGCAAGTCATCTCTCCCATTCATACAAAGCGTTTGGTCCTACTCCAAACATTGTGCACAAAGCTGATGCTGGACCTGTGGTAATTAAACCAAGAACATTGTGCACGGAGCTGATCCAGTCACCTAGGGCATACCAAAGGGCCATGTCAATCTCAAAGATTGACCATGTGTGCATCCTTCGGGGTCGCTAACCCGCATCACAGTTGAGCTAAGGACAACATGGTTGTGCACCTCCTTTCATTTGCTTGCAAGCCATTCGTTCATTCGTTATGTTTTACATTTCATCATTGTTATCTTTTCTTTCATTACGTTATTCCTTACGTTCATTTATTCATTTGTCATACTACGTAAAGTAATAACATAATATATAACGTATTTTACAATATAATACAAATACGTTTAATCATTATTAAAAGATAACACATCATACATACTGTACACTATTCATACATTTTATACCCATCATATATCATACATACAACCCATAACCCTAATACATCTCATAATTATACTCAAATTGGGTAATCATTACCCATAAGTCAACCTTAGTCAAAACCCTAGACTTTCTGTTTTTTTCCAGAATTTCAGAAATTATTCTAATGGTCTAGACGCATAGGCAGTATTTGGGCGTTTCTGTCCTGTACAGACGTTATGCCACTATGCAGGCGTTTGGACTTAACTTAGTCTCTTTTTCACTTAGACTCATGGGCCTGTTTAGGCGCATGGGCCCTATTCAGATGTTTGGGTCTACACTTAGCCATTTTTCTACTTAGACGCATGGGCCCTGTTCAGATGCATGGGCCCTGTTCAGATGCATGGGCCCTGCTCAGGCGGTTGGGCCTATTTGGCGGTTGAGAACACTAAGAAAACTAAGCCGTTGGACGTATGGTCCACTGTTTAGGCGCATGAACAACTAATTTTCCCGTAATCAACATAAATCAGTCCCATTTCATCTTAAATCATAATCTAAGCCTAGTATTAGAATCTTAAGCACCGTAACATGAACATACACACCTTTGTATCCTAAAATTTCACCCACCCACATGCATATTCACACATACATACATACGGGTAAAACCCATTTTTATAAAAACATGTTCACATGCATTTTCCAGCCCCAAAATAGTTAAAAACATGTTAAAAGGGGGATTCTAGAACTCACTTTTGCTGTTTTCGAGCTTATACCCTTCTCTTGAGTTTCCCAGACGTTTCTAGAACCTAAAACACACATACACACACACCCGAGCACACAATCACATTTATAAGCATACAACCAAGTCTAGAATCGTCTAAAGCATCATAAACTCGAGAATTCTTACCAAAAACTTCGAACTTCTTGTTTCTTCTAAAATTCCCGAGAGTTTCTGCTCTCTCTCTCTACAATCCGAATGAAGAGTGTTGTGCAGACCAAAATGGGCGGCCATACCACCTTTATTCACCAACTTTTATTCTTTTTGTCCTTTTGACACTTTTAACCTCTCTACTTGGGTTAAATTAGATTTTCTTTCTTTTCCTTTGCTTTTATTCTTTCTTTTGACCTAAAAAAAATAATCGGGTGTTACAAGTCCACCCCCCTTATATAGGTTTCGTCCCTAAAACCTATTATTCCTCAAAAAGATGAGGGTAATGCTGCTTTATCTCTCTTTCAATCTCCCATGGGGACTCAGTTCCCTTCCTGTGCTTCCACTGTACTCGCACAAGAGGAACCACTTTATTTCTTAACCTCTTCTCCTTACGATCAATGATTACCACTGGTTGCTCCACGTAATTGAGCCGTTCATCCACTTCAATGTCCTCCTGTGGTACAATCATATCCTCGTCTGCTAAACACTTCCGCATATGAGATGCATGGAATGTAGGATGAATTCCACTCAACTCATCGGGTAGTTCTAACCTATAGGCCACCTCACCTACTCAAGCAATGATTCGGAAAGGCCATATATACCTTGGGCTCAACTTGCCCCGCTTTCTAAACCGAATGATACCTTTCCAAGGTGAGACTTTTAACATGACCCTATCACCCACCTGGAACTCAATCGGTCTACGCCGCTTATCGACATACGACTTCTGCCTATCCTTGGCTGCCTTAATGAAGGCTTTGATCTTTTCAAGCTTCTCTATCGTAGCCTCAATCACTTCAATGCTCCCTAACTCCTTCTAACCAATATCACCCCAGCAAACGGGTGTCCTACATCTCCTACCATATAGCATCTCGTAGGGTGGCATGCCAATGCTGGCATGATAATTGTTGTTGTATGAGAATTCTGCTAATGGTAAATGGTCATCCTAACTTCCTCCAAAATCGATCACGCATGCTAGAAGCATGTCCTCGAGTGTCTGGATCGTCCTCTCAGACTGACCGTCCGTCTGAGGATGATAAGCCATGCTAATGTGTAGCCTCGTTCCCATCGCATTGTGGAATTTCTTCCAAAACTTAGATGTAAACCGAGTGTCGCGATCAGACACAATAGACACCGACACATCATGACAAGCTACAATCTCCTTGATAAATAGATCCGCGAGCCTCTTAGAAGAATACGTCTCTCGGATCGGTAGGAAGTGAGCACTCTTTATCAAACGATCAACTATCACCCATATAGCATCATACCCTTTCGGGGTACATGGTAACTTCGTAATGAAGTCCATGGTTATGTGCTCCCACTTCCACCTGGGTATATCCAATGGTTGGATTTTCCCGTACGGCTTCTGGTGTTCCGCATTCACCTGCAAACAGGTAAGGCACTTACTCACATACTCCGCTATGTCGTGCTTCATACCCGGCCACCAGTAATCTTTCTTCATATCGTGATACATCTTGGTAGCACCGGGATGAATGGAGTATCGAGTCTTATGAGCCTCGTCCATGATCTTTCCGCGTAGATCCCCGTAACGGGGAATCCACATTCGCCCATATCGGGTTCTAACACCGAGAGTGTTTTCACCCAACTATGCGACTAGACCTCTCATTCTTTTGGAGTTAAGACGATCTTCTTTCAAAGCCTCATCTTGAAACTCCTTGACCTGTGTCATCACGTCAGAGGTCATAATCAGCTGATAAGCCTTCACCCGAATTGGCTCGGGTCTCTCATTTCGGCTAAGGGCATCTGCCACCACGTTGGCCTTGCCCGGATGGTAATGGATCTCACAATCGTAATCCTTTATGAGCTCCAACCATCACCTCTGCCTCATATTCGAGTATTTCTGGTCGAAGAAGTACTTCAAGCTTTTGTGGTCTCTGAAGATGGTGCACTACGTCCCGTACAAGTAGTGTCGCCAAATCTTCAACGCGAAAACCACCGCAGCTAGTTCTAGATCATGCATGGGATAGTTGACTTCGTGGGTTTTCAACTTTCGGGATGCATAGGCTATTACCCTTCCGCGTTGCATCAATACGCAACCTAGCCCAGAATAAGAAGCATCCGAATATACCACTAAGTCTTCCCTACCTTCGGGTAATGTCAAGACAGGAGCTGGTGTTAGTCTCATCTTCAATTCCTCAAAAGCACACTCCTATTCTCGACCCCATACGAACTTCACATCCTTGCGAGTCAATTTTGTCAAAGGTGAGGCTATCTTGGAAAAGTCTTGAATAAACCTCCTATAGTAGCCTACCAATCCTAAGAAGCTACAAATCTCGAATGGCGTCTTAGGAGACTTCCATTGCATTACGGCCTCAACCTTTGCCGGGTCCACCATGATTCCTTTTGCATTTACCACGTGGCCCAGAAATTACACCTCGCGTAACCAAAAAGCGCACTTGGAAAACTTAGCATACATTTTCTCCTTTCTTAATGTCTCCAACACCTCTCGAATATGACCGGCATGCTCTTCCTCGCTCCTTGAATAAATCAGAATATCATCGATGAACACAATCACTGATTTATCTAACATTGGCCGACACACTCGGTTCATCAAATCCATAAAAGCAGCTGGCGCGTTGATGGGTGGTTCAAGGAACAACCCTTTTATGATGTTAAAACGCGTGATATTCTCATATTTGGTTGGGTAGTTACTTTGAATTAGATAACTACAGTTGCTTTTGTTTCAAGCGCATTATGGAGCTTAATATGAAGAAAACACAGCTTTGGACGGACCACAACGGGATGGAGCAAGGAAGGATGGAAGGAAGGAACAAAATAAGACAATTGGGGGTTCACCGTAATTTATGGTAGCCACCGTAAATTATGGTGGCCCCCAACACTTTAATTCCTACCGTACTGCAGTAGATTTCCACCGTAATAATTTGGTCTCCACCGTAACTTACGGTGGCTACCGTAAGTTATGGTAGAGATGACGAAAAAAAGTGTAATTACCATATTAAAATCGTTTGAGTGGTGCCTTTTGCCATAATATCTGGATCTGACGATTTCTGGGCAGAAAATAGGCGATTTTGGTTGTTCTTGCTTGATTCCAAACATTTCTAAACATTTGATTTGTGTTTTCGATTCATATGAACATTAATTGGTGTATGGTGATGATGGATCAAGTCATGCTTGGCTAAACTTTTGGTGATCATCCTATATGTAAGGTTTGCTTTTGAAACACTATGTTTATGCTTGAATTTCTAGAATAATAACTTTGAATGTTTGTTTGAGTTATTATGGTGTTTGGATATTTGTTTGTAAATTGTTGATTGTTGTTTGATGTTAATCCAAACCATACGTTCTTGGTGCCATTGGCAATTGAGATATCATGGGAGAGATTAAGGTTGGATAATTGTCAATTGATCATCGAGTAACAACCTCGCATTTTACAATCCGAGTACTTAGTTCTCCTTCATCATAAACAACTACTGAATCACGAACCATGTCTATGTGGTTCTTTCTAGTAAGCATAAACATAAGTGTGGATTAAAACCTGAAATCTAGGGTGGTCGCTTGTTCTTAATCTGCTACAAAAGTACGTTTTGATTTGCAATCTATTTAGTTACTATTAGTTCTTAAACCAAAACAATCCAATTTTTGATATTTAATTTTTGCATTTTAGGGCAATTGTAGTTAATTTACATGACTATAAGATAAACACATATTCCACAAACTCCCTGTGTTGATACCTTTTTACTACTATCTTTGAGTTGTAATTTGGATTAAATTTACGTGTACTGCGACACCACGTCAAATTTTGGTGCCGTTGCCGGGGAGTAGTGCGCAACGTGTGTTTGCTTATTAGTTTTGTTTTGTTATTTTGGTGTTATGCTGGTTGTGTGTAGTGTGCAGGTTTTTGTTTCAGGTGTATGCATACCAGGAACTCGCGCTCATCATCACCATTAGTGTTTGATCCAGAAATTGAGCGAGCCGCTCGTAGAAACAGAGTATTACATCGACAAAACAAAATCAGTGGTTCACCAATAGCACCTACATCACCCGTTACACCACGGAACACAATGGATCCGCTTTCACCACTTCCTACTACGGGTCAAACAACACCATTCGAGCCTTTACCCAATCCTGCAGTACCACCTGAGACTAAACCACCATACCCCATTACCTACAAGTACCCAAACTGAACATTCTTTTAGCTTTGACCCTTCAGCACCCATTCCACCCTTTTCATATTTCTTCCCAACAACCGGTCAATCATCATCGTCTAAACCAGTACCACTACCACAACCATATCAATCTAACCCATCCATATTTCATACTCCCCCTACCTCTCAAATGCAAACGGATATACAATACCAACAACCTCAGTTGTACAAACATCGGAAGCAGGAGGAGCTGGTGTTGATGGTGGTTATGGTGATGGATTTAGGAGATATGAGGAAGAAGGGTACACGTATGAAGGAGATGCTGATCAAGGAAATTATGCTTACAGTCAAGGACAAGATATGCAAGGATATGGGAGACCACAACCACAAGTTATGCAGCAACAAATTACACCACAACAAATACAACCCCAAGTGAGGCCATAATTTCAAGGGCAGATTCCTCCACAACATGGGGGAGCAACCTTTCAACCACTGTTTTAGCAATTCGTGCCTCCAGGACCACAAGTTCCAAGACCAATGGGTCCTCAGCGACCAAGAGTTAGGTTGGGTGTCCCACGAAGGCATAATTGGGACGCTGCTAGGGGTATTGAGGCACACTTCCGTCCAATCATCACAAATAATCCTTCACCAGTGGTCATCCCTCAAAACAATCAAGGGAGAACGTTTGAAGTCCGAACAAATTCACTTCAAAGTTTGCCAAAGTACAAAGGGTTAGCAACGGAAGAATCCTATTTTCATTTGGAAGATTATGACTCAATTTGTAACACAATTGGTGGTCAAGGATTTTCTGCGGATGATGTCAAGTTGGTGTTGTTTCAGTTTTCATTGGAGGATAAGGCAAAGAGGTGGTTCTATACTTTGCCATCCGCTTCAATTTACACATGGGCTGAGATGCAACAAAGGTTTTTAAAAGAGTTTTTCACAGCCCAAAAGACTAATGATGCTAGGAGAAGCTTGAGAAGCTTCCAACAACAACAAGGTGAACTGTTTCATGAGGCTTTTGAGCGGTTTAACTTGATGATTAAGAATTGTCCTCATCATGGAATTGAGTTTTGGGAGTTGTTGAATGCTTTTCACGAGGGGCTTTATTCTAAAGATGCCCAGGATTTGATGTCTATCACAAATGGTACATTTGGTACAAATTATGAGCAAGATGATTGGGCATTTTTAGAACAAATGGCGGTTACATCAAAGAGGAAGGCGCAATCATCAAGACGAGCACGACCGGTCATTACACGAGCTTCAGTTCATGCGGTGGATGACGGTAATGTATAAGCTACAAATCAAGTTTACAATGTTTGTACAAATTGCAATGAGTTGGGGCATACCATGGATTCTTGCACGGTAACTTTTGAACAAGTGGAGGAAGTGAATGCTATTCAAGGTCAAGGGTTTGGTGGAAGAAATTACAACATGAATTCAAATACCTATCATCCGGGTTTGAGGAATCATCCGAACTTTAGTTATGGGAATCTGGCTAATCAATCTAACCCAAATTTCCAAGGAAAGCCTCAAGGTAATTTTATTCCTCATCAACAATATCAAAATTCTCAAGGAAATGTTAGAGGGGGAAACAATCAAGGATATCAAAAGCCTTTTCAACCATCGGGAAATGACCAAGGAAATGAGACAAATCAATCTTCATCAAGTGGTGGTAATGAAGTGATGGAGATGCTAAAGTCCATGCAACAGGAGATGCAAAAAAGGAATCAATTGGATGATGCTAGAGCTCAAAAAGATGAAATTCGAGACAAAGTCATTCAATCATTGACCAATCAAATGGGGCAACTTGCAACGGATGTGGCGAATCTCAAGAAGAACAAAGGCCAACTTCCTAGTGACACCAAGGTAAATCCCTCTCATAGTTCTTCTTGTAATATTCCTACTAACCATGTTAGTGTTTTGAGAAGTGGCAAAGAATATAAAACATCATTTTCTCCCGTTTTAATCGAAGGGGTAGTCGAAGATATTACGGGTAACGAAAGTGATGATGATGTTCCACCGGTGACATCTAAAGAGTCAAATATCAAAACATCGGGGGTGGGTGAAAATGTAAAGAATGAAAAAGTTGAGGGTGAAACGGGTCAAGTCCCATTTCCATCGCCTTACTTGATCCGGGTAGAAAACATTTTATTGCATCAAGAGGTCCCTAAAAAGAAGAATTGTGGGACATGTTTACACAAGTAAAAATTAACCTTCCACTACTTGATGTAATAAAACAAGTACCTGCTTATGCTAAATTTCTAAAAGAGATATGCACACAAAAAAGACAACAAAAGAAGAAAATGCCTAAACGGGTGGATTTAACCGGGCAAGTAAGTGCAGTTTGAAATGGGAAGCTTCCTCCTAAGCTTCAAGATCCGAGTACGCCATTAATTAACATTCAAGTTGGTAATTTTCAAATGGCAAAGGCGTTACTAGATCTTGGAGCCGGGGTGAGCATTTTACCGGGGGGTTTGTATGATCAATACGACTTTGGTCCATTAGCAAGGGTAGAGACAACGGTTGTTTTGGCCGATTTGTCTCATAAGCTACCTCGAGGGATGGTTTAAAATGTGATTGTGAAAATTGATGAGTTCTATTACCCGGTTGACTTTTTAGTATTGGATTACTCATCCGCGGACCCAAAACAACAACAAAATGTTATTTTGGGTCGGCCATTTTGAGCACCGCACATGCTGTGATTGATTGTAGATTTGGTACAGTCGATATGACTTTTAGGAATCGAAAAATGTGTTTGAATGTTTTTACTAACAATTCTAATGCTGTTGGTGTTGATGAGTGTTTCATGGCAGATTTAGTTGACGGATGCAACCCGTATGAGTATGAAGAGGATGGTACGGATGTTTGTTTGTGTGATTTTTCTGAACAGGTACATGCTTGTGCACTAAGGGTTGAAGAGGAAAAACAGGATGCTATGGCTTTGAAGGAAGGTAGACCACCATGGACTCACCAATTCGAAGGTTTGCCAGTGGAGATAAGCTCGGGTACTAAACCATCATTAGAATAACCACCAAAGTTGGAGCTCAGGAACTTGCCAAGCAATTTGAAGTGTGCTTTTCTAGGGGATAATGACACATTACCGGTCATTATTGCCTCTAATTTAGAGATGGCGCAAGAACAAGCTTTATTGGAGGTTTTAAAGTAGAACAAAGGAGCTATTGGATGGACGATTGCTGATCTCAAAGGAATTAGTCCATCAATCGTCATGCACAAGATAAGCACCACCGAAGATGCAAAACCAACACGGGAAACTCAGAGGCGATTAAATCTGAATCTAAGGGAGGTAGTAAAGAAGGAAGTAATTAAATGGTTGGACGCAGGAATTATTTATCCAATTTCAGATAGTGCTTGGGTAAGTCCTACCCAAGTTGTGCCTAAGAAGGTGGGCATTCAAGTAGTTAAGGACGAAAGCGGTGAACAAATTGCCACCCAACCAGTTACCGGGTGGCGTGTGTGTATTGACTACCGTAAATTGAATGCCGCCACTTCTAAGGACCATTTCCCGCTACCTTTCATTGAACAAATTATTAAAACATTATCGGGTCAAAAATACTACTGTTTTTTAGATGGGTATTCGGTTACAATCAAATAGCAATACACCCAGATGACCAACACAAGACCACCTTCACTTGTCCATATGGCACATTTGCCTTTAGCAAATGCCATTCGGTTTGTGCAATGCACCGGCGACTTTTCAACGATGTATGATGAGTATTTTCTCGGACATGGTTGGAGAGTCACTTGAAGTGTTTATGGATGACTTCTCAATTTTCGGCACTAGTTTTGAATCTTGTCTCAGCGAATTACAAAAAGTTTTAAAAAGATGTGTTGAGAAAAATCTAGTGCTTAGTTGGGAGAAAAGTCATTTTATGGTGCAAGAGGGTATTGTGTTAGGTCATGTGATATCAGAACGAGGGATGGGGGTGGATAAGGCAAAAATAAAGGTATTTTCATCTTTGCCACCACCAAAAAATGTTAAGGGGTAAGGTCATTCTTGGGACACGCGGGTTTTTATAGACGTTTTATCAATGGTTTTAGTGCTATCACAAAGCCTTTATGTAATTTGTTGTTAAAAGATGTTCCATTTGACTTTACTGACGAATGTTTGCAAGCATTTACTGTTTTGAAGGAACATTTGGTCGAAGCTCCTATCTTGCAACCACCGGACTGGTCAAAACCATTCGAGATCATGTGTGATGTAAGCGACACTACAATTGGTGCAGTTTTGGGTCAAAGAGTTGATAAGAAGCTGGTGGTAATTTACTATACAAGCAAAACTTTGTCCGAAGCGCAACTGAATTACACTACGACCGAGAAGGAATTATTAGCGGTGGTGTATGCTTTGGATAAGTTTCGTTCGTATATTTGGGGGAGCAAAGTGGTTGTCTATTCGGATCATAGTGCGGTCCGGTATTTGATGGAGAAAAAAGACGTGAAGCCCCATTTAATTCAATGGGTGTTGTTGTTACAAGAGTTTGATTTAGAGATCCGGGACAAAAAGGGGAGTGAGAATGTAGTAGCGAACCATTTGTCTCGGATCCCGGTGGAAGAAATTGACGATGTAAGTGAAATAAATGAAAGATTCCCCGACGAGCAACTTTTAGCTGTTTCCACTTCTGCCGCATCGTGGTATGCTCATTATGTAAACTACCTAGCCATGGGGGCCATCCCAAATCACTGGACTAAAAAGCGGAGACAACAATTTATGGTCCAAGTGAAACAATACATTTGGGATGAACCGGATCTGTTTAAGATCGGGCCTGATCAAGTCATTCAAAGGTGTGTGCCTGAAACTGAGGTGTTGGAAATCCTGACTCATGCTCATTCATCCGTATGTGGAGGTCACTTTAGTGGACATAAAACGGTTATCGAGTGTTATCGTGTGGATTTTATTGGCCCACTATTTTCAAGGATGCATGTGAGTTTGCTAGGAAGTGTATTAAGTGTCAAAGGATGGGAAGCATTTCAAAAAGGGACGAGATGCCATTGCAACCAATTTTGGTTGTGGAAATATTTGACGTATGGAGGATTGACTTTATGAGTCCCTTTCCGATTTCCAATGGGTTTTTATACATTTTAGTAGTCGTGGATTATGTCTCTAAGTGGATTGAAGACATTGCAACAAGAACAAACGATCACTCAGTTGTTTGTAAATTCGTTCAATCCAACATCTTTTCTCGTTTTAGCATTCCAAGAGTTATCATAAGTGATGGTGGTTCGCATTTCAAGAATTTCAACTTTGGAAAATTATTGAAGAGATATAGCGTGAATCACCGGATTGCTACACCTTACCATCCGCAAACGAGTGGACAGGTTGAAGTGTCTAACCGTCAAATCAAAGAAATTCTCATGAAGACGGTTAGGACAGATTGGAAAGATTGGTCGAGTAAGTTGGATGATGCATTGTGGGCATACCGAACGGCTTACAAGACTCCAATTGGCACAACCCCTTACCGGATGGTGTATGGGAAGGGTTGTCACTTGCCAATGGAATTAGCACACCGAGCGTATTGGGCAATTAAGACAGTGAATGCGGACTATGATGAAGCGGGAAAGATGAGGAAATTACAATTGAATGAATTAGAAGAGATTAGAGACGAGGCGTACGAGTGTGCATCGGCATACAAAGACAAACTTAAGAAGGTACATGATGAAAATTTAAGGAAAAAGACTTTTGAGGAGGGTCAAAAGGTTTGGTTGTATAACTCAAAGCTCAAGATTTTTGCGGGCAAGCTTAAAAGCAAATGGATGGGCCCGTATGTTGTTCGGCGAGTTGGGAGGTTTGGTGATGTAGACATCCAAGATGAGCAAACTAACAAGCTACAAACGGTGAATGGACATCGATTGAAGCCATATTTGGAAGGTAACGACATCAATAATTTGGAGCTTGACAATGCGGGCTATTTATTGCGCCCGGTCGATGAGGAACAATCATGAGAGGCACAGGTTTGGGGGTAGTGTAAATATTTAGTTTTGTTTTGTTTTGCTTTATTTTGTTTGATTGCACAATTTTCGTTTTCATTCAGGTAACCAATAGTTCTAACATCATGTTGAGGACAACACTGGATTTTTGAGGGGGTAGGTAATTTCTATCTCATCAACATTCCATGTTTTAACATGTTTAATTTAAATTATTTCAGAGATTATTTAAAAAAATTAATTAAAAAATTAAATCTAAGTATACCGTAAATTACGATAGGTACCGTAACTTACGGTAGCCCTGGATTTAATGGTCTTTACGGCAGAAATTCACTGCCTTACGGTGGGTTTTTGATGCCAGCACCTACCGTAACTTACGGTAGCCACCGTAAGTTACCGTGGAACCTGGAGTCATGAGGGTCAACGGTTTCAGGTGTAAAAAAAATCCTTTTATTTTTACAAAACCCACAGAACCTACTCCTATCTTCTTCATTCATCATCTTTCATCTTTCATCTTCTCCATACTCTTTCAACCTTCAATCTTCCATATCTTTCTCAATTGATTCAAGTGATTTTTGGGTCTATCTTGACTAGAATTTCACATAGATTCTATTTTTGAGAAGATAATTGCGAAAAAAAAGTTCCCTGATTCGAATATCAAGCCCTAGGTCCGAAAATTTTTGGGGGTTTCCAAGTTTTTGTATTTCTTGGCTTTTAACATCATCAATCAAAGGTATGTGACGTTATGTTGTTATTATTGATGGTGCATTATGAAGATTAAGGTTGTTATTCTTATTGGTTCATACCCACTTGTTTGTTCTTAGACTTTGTCATGGAAGTAGTTACTTGAATATTGTTATGGATTGTAGATGTAACTTTGATGATAAAGTTGTGAACTTTGGGAACCTCTACATTGTAGAGACACCATGTCCAATTTTTGAAAAAATTATAAACTCTTGGTTAACTAACATCTACAACCATAGTAACAAGCAAGTGTGGGGATTTTGTGGAAGAAGGATCATACTTATTGTGTTGGTTGTGTTGTTTGTCTTGTGTGTAGAAAAATGGTACGAACTAAGGAAAGAGCCGGAGCGAGTTCTTCCTCTTCAAAAGGAAAAGAACCGGAACAACAACTAAAGAAGAGGCAATATTTGGGTAGGATTGATGAAAGTGAAAGCGATGAGGAAGAGACGATGGATTTGGATCCGGGTAATAAACCAAAGTGGGAATCGGGTCCTTTAGATGATCAGCCGGAGGAGTGGCAACCGGCATTGTTTCATGACCGAATGAACCGGTTAAAAAATAAGGTTGCTGCGTTTATCTGTGAGAGGGAAGTCAGAGAAGTTGATTTCGGGCCCTTTAATGTATTTGCCCGGTTTCACGCTTTAGGATGGGAGGCAACACTCGGTTGTTACGACAAGGACAACAAGAATCTGTTTATGACTGAGATTCAAGAATGGATGGCAACGTTGAAATGCAACAGGTATGATAGGCCATCACAGATGAAGTTAACTGGCGAGGTTAATGGGATAAAGGTGGAAATGTCATTTGAGTCACTGCGAAGATTAGCAAAATATGACAGTTTACCTGCTCGTGATTACATGGTCCCAAGCCTTGATGATCTGCTGATTAAACCGGAGAAACATCCAAGGTGGAATGACATGTTGGTGGCTTTGTTTTTGCCTGGTACTTATAGTGGCATTTTGTATCGGAGGAACTTGAAGATTGAAGCAAAATTGCTGCTGTCAATTTGAATTTTGAATGTCATTCCACGAAGAGGAGATAAGGAACAGGTGAGGTATGTGGAGGTACTAGTCCTCTATTCGTTGCATAACGGGTCGCTCCAATTTCCGATACGGTATTTAATTATGAACCATCTTTGGATATGCCGTAATAAAGTGGGGAGGAACATCATTCCGTATTTTCGAATTATCGCGAGATTGTTGAAGCATTTTAAAGCAATCACAGCGGAGGATAAAGGAGAATTTAAGAGGCATAAGCCTCTGGAGATTCAAAAAATGGGTATTGGTTGGACCTACACTCAGTCGGAGAGATATCACAAGCTTAAATCGGAGGGTCAAAGATAGAGAGTACTGAAAGTTGATGCAAGGGCACTTTTACCGGGAGAAGAGGATGATCCAGAGAGTGGAGATGAAGCTCTGAGTGGGGATGATGATTATGCGGATGAGCCTCATGGTGAGAATGTGCATGAGGGTCAAGGGGGTCCAGGTAGGGGACATGGTGGTGCTTTCTATGATTACACAGAGCGGTCGTACGCACCAAACTGGGCTTACGATGGTACTATGCAAGAAGTTATTGAGAACCAACGTCCTCCGGCACCCGTTTTCGATTCATGGTCGGGCTCTGAACAAACGCTATTTGATCAACAAACAATGATGAGTGCTAGTATGGAACGAGCTTTGAAGCATAATTTTGATCATCAAGAAGCGTGGAATCGTGCACATGCTTATTCCCATGAGGTGGAGGTAAATAATCGGTATGAAGATGATCAAGCAAGAAGGATGCACACGGATTGGCATGCAGGGCGGCCTGTGGTTGTCGATCCACCTCTGGTGGATTATACGTCTCTACCCCCTTACGATGGTAGTGTATCGTATCCGACCTCGCCGCTCCATCATTCACAATGGCTAGATCCTCGTCAACAACAAGGAGCATCGCAGCAAGAGGGAAGTGGTAGCGGCGCATTTGCTTTCGGAGAATGGAATGAGATGATGTCTTCTATCTTCGGGCCTCCTCAGCCGCGCTACTATTAGTCAGGTTGTCTTCTTTCATGCATATATGTAAATATGTGTTAGTCATTTAGTTGTTGGCTGGGTGGATGGGTGGAGTTTGCTATGATGTTTTGTTGGGTTGTGCTAGTGGTGGTGTGATGATATATATAAAAAAATTTAAAAAAAAACCAAAAGAAATCTGTGGTTGGAGATGAGAAGCTTGGGGTAATATTTTAGAATTAGAGTGATCAATCCCTTCCAAAACCATACATTGGGGACAATGTACCTCAAGTGTGGGGATGGGGGACATTTTCAATTTTTAAGGTTTCATTTTTTTTGTGGTAATCAAGCATAAACATTGTGGAAATTTGAACGTCTTGAACTAACCCAAAGAGACATACCGGCAACCCTTAACACCCTTTTCATTCGTGGTGAGAGTTGAA
Source organism: Flaveria linearis (assembly GCA_024085815.1). Lineage (NCBI taxonomy): Eukaryota > Viridiplantae > Streptophyta > Magnoliopsida > Asterales > Asteraceae > Flaveria > Flaveria linearis. The sequence goes on along the minus strand of CM044014.1, from coordinate 60,210,071 downwards.
GCCATACTTGTAGATTAATAACATATTTCTTTGTGAGAGTGGCAACGGGTGGGGGTGCATTAGAACTTGTGCTTGAATACGCTTCGAGACTTTAGTTGGATGTGAATGTGAAAAGAATAAGGGCATTTAGGTAGCCTCGTCTTTGATGTGTGCGAGTGTGGGATTTGGGGGGTTGGACCTCATAAATTATATATATGAGCTTGGTTGCAAGAGGGGCGGGGGTTTGGACATTTAGTTGCCCAATTTTGCGCCTAAAAGTCTATCGTTTGTTACCCCTTAGCTAGTTACCTTAATATTTACCCAACTTAACCTGGTCTTATAGTGTGAGTAGTTGTTTAGTAGTTGTAATCATCTTCAATGCTATGTTGAATGTTTGCGTGAAGTTTTTGTGTGTGTTTTATTGTTATTAAAGAAAAAAAAATATAAAAAAAATTTGGAAAAAGCGATGAAAAAAAGAGAAGAGAAAAAAAAGAGAAAAACAAAGAAAGAAAAAAAAAGATTGAAGTTGAGTATCTTATGCATAGTAGTTAGGTTTGGTAGTTAGTTGTTTATTTTATTGTGTAATAAAAGGCCAGGTTAAGTTTTCGCTTCTTCATATATATTCCATTTCCTACCCGTACACCTAGCCACGTTACAACCTTGAAGTCCCTTTGATATGCATTCATGTTTGGCATTTGTTAAGAGAAGGGTTGATTTAGGTACAAGCTTATAGTTGTGCAACCACCCGTTTGCCTTTTGTGTGTCTAGCTCATGGACGCTAGTGCTTACTTGTCGCCGAGAGGAGGGACATAGCGAGGGGTGTGTCATTTTGGGTGTTAAGAAGGGGTTAGTAAAAGTATTACATGTTTATGTTTGGTTTACATTGATCGCTTATTTGCAAATGATTTGATATGTTGCTTGGGACAAGCAACGGTCTAGTGTGGGGATGTGATAGGTGGTTCAAGGAACAACCCTTTTATGATGTTAAAACGTGTGATATTCTCATATTTGGTTGGGTAGTTGCTTTGAATTAGATAAATACAGTTGCTTTTGTTTCAGGCGCATTATGGAGCTTAATATGAAGAAAACGCAGCTTTGGACGGACCACAACGGGATGGAGCAAGAAAGGATGGAAAGAAGGAACAAAACAAGAAAATTGGGGGTTCACTGTAATTTACGGTAGCCACCGTAAATTACGGTGGCCCCCAACACTTTAATTCCTACCGTACTGCAGTGGATTTCCACCGTAATGATTTGGTCTCCACCGTAACTTACGGTGGCTACCGTAAGTTACGGTAGAGATGACGAAAAAAAGTGTAATTGCCATATTAAAATCGTTTGAGTGGTGCCTTTTGCCATAATATCTGGATCTGACGATTTCTGGGCAGAAAAGAGGCGATTTTGGCTGTTCTTGCTTGATTCCAAACATTTCTAAACAATTGATTTGTGTTTTCGATTCATATGAACATTAATTGGTGTATGGGGATGATGGATCAAGTCATGCTTGGCTAAACTTTTGGTGATCATCCTAGATGTAAGGTTTGCTTTTGAAACATTATATTTGTGCTTGAATTTCTAGAATAATAACTTTGAATGTTTGTTTGAGTTATTATGGTGTTTGGATATTTGTTTGTAAATTGTTGATTGTTGTTTGATGTTAATCCAAACCGTACGTTCTTGGTGCCATTGGCAATTGAGATATCATGGGAGAGATTAAGGTTGGATAATTGTCAATTGATCATCGAGTAACAACCTCGCATTTTACAATCCGAGTACTTAGTTCTCCTTCATCACAAACAACTACTCAATCACGAACCATGTCTATGTGGTTCTTTCTAGTAAGCATAAACATAAGTGTGGATTAAAACCTAAATCTAGGTGGTCGCTTGTTCTTAATCTGCTACAAAAGTACGTTTTGATTTGCAATCTATTTAGTTACTATTAGTTCTTAAACCAAAACAATCCAATTTTTGATATTTAATTTTTTGCATTTTTAGGGCAATTGTAGTTAATTTACATGACTATAAGATAAACACATATTCCACAAACTCCCTGTGTGCGATACCTTTTTACTACTATCTTTGAGTTGTAATTTGGATTAAATTTACGTGTACTGCGACACCACGTCACGCGTTGGTTAAACCAAAGGACATAACGAGGAACTCGTAGTGTCCATCTCGCGTACGAAAAGCTGTTTTAGGAATATCTTGTTCCTTCACCTTTAACTCATGATAGCCAGATCGAAGATCTATCCTTGAAAACCAACTGGCACCTTGGAGCTGATCGAACAAGTCATCAATCCTTAGTAATGGATACCGATTCTTTACCGTCAACTTGTTCAATTCACGGTAGTCAATACACATCCTCATGCTACCGTCCTTCTTCTTTACAAACAAGATCGAAGCACCCCAAGGAAAGATAATCAGCCTGATAAAACCCTTATCGAGCAACTCCTGCAGTTGCTCTATTAACTCCTTCATTTCAGTCGGAGCCAACCGATATGGTGTGTTAGCGACAGGCTGAGCACCAGGTATCAAGTCAATTTGAAATTCGATTTCGCGATCCGGTGACACACCTGATAAGTCTTCTGGAAACACATCAGGAAAGTCACACACCACCGGCACATCGGGTAATTATGGTGTTGACGTGTCCACATCCTTCACGTAGGCCAAATAAGCGCTACATCCACGCCTCATGCACCTTCCCGCCACCGCCATCGCAATCACTTTCGCAATCGTCGTAACTCGATCACCGTATATCGTCACCGGACTCCCGTCAAGCGCCGTCATTCTAATCATCTTCTTACAACACATGATATTCGCTTCATAGGTTGCTAACCAATCCATCCCTAGTATAACATCGAAACCACCTAGGGGCATCACATGTAACTTAGCAGCAAACCTATGACCTTCTAATTCTATGGCATAGTCCTCTATCACATCAGTAACTCTAGTGGACTTACCAATAGCAGTTTCTATGTCAGGGCTCATCAATGCATTTACTACTAACATGCAGTTTAGCACAGAAAGTAGTAGAAATAAAACTCCTACTAGCACCAGAAGCAAAGGTTTGATCTACTAGAAACGTACCTGACACAACATCGGGGTCCATCCTAGCCTCCTCCCTGGTCATCGTGAACGCTCTAGCGCTCGCCCTTTGCTCCTCAGTCCCGGTCTTCTTCTCCGCTCCAGAACTCTCAGCCCTCGGGTTCTTACATTCCATGCTCATATGGCCTACTTCACCACAGTTGAAGCACCTCGCGGCTCTGCAATCCCTAGAGATGTGGTCGGGCTTCCCACACTTGAAACAGACATTAAGCCCCAGCCTACACTCACCAGCGTGCTCTTTCCACACTTCCCACATCTCTTCACTCCTGAGCCTGCGGCAACCACCCGTCGATCATCCATTCTAGCCTTCTTGTTATTCGGGGGAAAACCACCACGCCCAAACCGTTTTCGGTTCCGATCATCACCACCCGTCCTCTTCCCTTCAACCACCATCACCTCCCTCTCATCATACAACCTCCCAGCCAAGTCAACTACTGACCTAAACGTGCTCGGTCGGGCGGCGATCATGTGCCTGCGAATATCCGTCGGCAAACCCTGGATGTATCTTTTGATCTTTCGTGACAGGGGTGTCACCTGATCCGGCACCAGCCGTGCCATCTCATTGAACTTGGTGGTGTATTGTTGATGTGTCATGGTCCCCGCCTCCAGCTGCAGGAACTCCCTTTCCACCTTGTCCAACTCCCGATTTTATAGTAGGTGATTCACTACCGAAGATGAGGACAGAACTCCTCGATCACCAACTTCTTCAGCTCACTCCACCTCATCCTGCCAATTGCCTTGCTACCCTCGGCCTGGACAATGTTGTCCCACCAGCATAGAGCTGAGTCCACAAACGAGTGAGTGGCGAATTTTACCTTCTGGTCCTCCCGTCACTCGCTGATCTCGAGAACAGACTCCATCTCCCTCACCCATCGGTGAGTAGCAGCAGCAGTGCCATAACCATCGAAGGTAGGGGCTTGCATCTTTGGAATGCCTCATAGTTATAGCCTCATGATGCCTTCGGCACAGGCTCCTCTTCCTCCTCTTCTTCATCGGTAGGGATCACCGTCTCGGTCTCGGGTTGTTCTCTCCCTGCCGAAGACCTGTTCCTATCCCTCCTCTCTCCTTCCCTCACTGCCTTGATCACCTCGGTCACTACAGATGGCAGTATTGTCTGCATGACCTAATGAATCTCCTCCACCGTGGCCTCCTTCATCGAGGCTCTCAAGTTAGCACTCTCATCACCACCCTCCGGATAAGGGGTCTTAGGCTCCTCGCGGGTCACCTTCTAAACCCTAGACCTTCCTCTTGTGGTCCGTGGTTCAGCACCACGTCCACCCTATGCCCTGCCTCGTGAAGCCTTAGAAGATCTACCTCCAGCCATTCCCTAACACGCTATAAGATTTAAACACTAACACGATCATTCAAGGTAATAGCTCAGTTTATGTCAAGTATAGTAAGTCCCTAATTACAGTGGCCAGTTGTGATTAGCCACTTACTTTACTCTTCACATCCCAAGCATTTCATATCCTGACTACATCAGTATCCAAATATACTAAGGGCAAACAGATCAAATAACATGTGCAAATAATACCGGTTAACATTAAAGAAAGTATCTTATGGCACATAGCTACTTAGGCTGGCATCCCTTCCCTTTGTCCTATTCTCAGTTTAAGTTTAGGTTTCTTTTGAAAATATTTACCCATTTCACTTAAACTTTGGCTCTCACATGATTGTAAGGCCCCGTTCCCGGGCACCTCACAGTTGGTCATTCATCGCATATAAAACATACAATTATTTAAAACATAGCAGCGGAAGTTAAACAAAACCATTTCCTATATTTTCATGACAACTTTTGCAACGTAATACGATACTGTTAACTATTACAAAATATTATAAATTGCATTACAACATAAAAATATCATTTTTATACGAATGGATGCCGTCACAAAAATGCCAAGTAGTTGCCCCCGTGCCATCCTCAGCAACTATTACCCGCCAACTGGAAAATACATAAAAGTCAGCGTTGCTGAGTGAGTTCTAATTTTATAAATAAAATACTTTACTTTCATTAAAACCATTCTTTACTTTCTTACGTGGTCATGCATCATACGTATAGATAGAGAATATTACTTTTACTTTCATTAACATTCATCATTCTTCATCATATTCATAGCATGTTTTCATTTCAGACATTTCGTTAACATTCTCTTATTTTCATTCTCATTCTTTCGTAACGTACTCATTATCATTCTTTTACATTCATACTTGTTTTCTTACTTTCTTTCTTTAGTACGTTACGTCATTCTTTTTACATTCATATGGATTGATGAACAATACCCCGAACATTGTGCACGAAGCTGATGCTGGACCTGTGGTAATTAAACCACGAACATTGTGCACGAAGCTGATCCAGTTACCTAGGGCAAGTCATCTCTCCCATTCATACAAACCGTTTGGTCCTACTCCGAACATTGTGCACGAAGCTGATGCTGGACGTGTGGTAATTAAACCACGAACATTATGCACGAAGCTGATCCAGTCACCTAGGGCATACCAAATGGCCTTGTCAATCTCAAAGATTGACCCTGTGTGCATCCTTTGGGGTAGCTAACCCGCATCACAGTTGAGCTAACAACAACATGGTCGTGCACCTCCTTTCATTTGCTTGCAAGCCATTCGTTCGTTCGTTATGTTTTACATTTCATCACTATTATCTTTCCTTCGTTATTCCTTACGTTCATTTATTCATTCGTCATACTATGTAAAGTAATAACATAATATATAACGTATTTTACACTATAATACAAATACGTTTAATCATTATTAAAAGATAACACATCATATGTACTATACACTATTCATACATTTTATACCCATCATACATCATACATACAACCCATAACCCTAATACATCTCATAATTATACTCAAATTGGGTAATCATTACCCATAAGTCAACCTTAGTCAAAACCCTAGACTTTCTGTTTTTTTTCAAAATTTCAGAAATTATTCTAAGGGTCTAGACGCATAGGCACTATTTGGGCGTTTCTGCCCTGTACAGACGTTTTGCCACTATGCAGACGTCTGGACTTAACTTAGTCTCTTTTTCACTTAGACGCATGGGCCTGTTTAGGCGAATGGGCCATATTCAGACGTTTGGGTCTACACTTAGCCATTTTTCTACTTAGACGCATGGGCCCTGTTCAGACGCATGGGCCCTGTTCAGACGCATGGGCCCTGCTCAGGCGGTTGGGCATATTGGGCGGTTGGGAACACTTAGAAAACTAAGCCGTTAGACGCATGGTCCACTGTTTAGGCGCATGAACAACTAATTTTCCTATAATCAACATAAATCAGTCCCATTTCATCTTAAATCATAATCTAAGCCTAGTATTAGCATCCTAAGCATCGTAACATGAACATACACACCTTTGTATCCCAAAATTTCACCCACCCACATGCACATTCACACATACATACATACGGGTAAAACCCATTTTTATAAAAACATGTTCACATGCATTTTCCAGCCCCAAAATAGTAAAAAAACATGTTAAAAGGGGGATTCTAGAACTCATCTTTGCTGTTTTCGAGCTTATACCCTTCTATTGAATTTCCCAGACGTTTCTAGCACCTAAAACACACATACACACACACCGGAGCACACAATCACATTTATAAGCATACAATCAAGTCTGGAATCGTCTAAAGCATCATAAACTCGAGAATTCTTACCAAAACTTTGAACTTCTTGTTTCTTCTAAAATTCCCGAGAGTTTCTGCTCTCTCTCTACAATCCGAATGAAGAGTGTTGTGCAGACCAAAATGGGCGGCCATACCACCTTTATTCACCAACTTTATTCTTTTTGTACTTTTGACAGTTTTAACCCCTCTACTTGGGTTAAATTACATTTTTCTTTCTTTTCCTTTGCTTTTATTATTTCTTTTTACCTAAAAAATAACGGGGTGTTATAATGATGTTCAGTCGCATGGAGGCCATGCGACTGAAGGGTGCCCATACGTCCAAATAGGGTTGTTGTACCCGAGGAGGAGCATAGTTTAATTACTGTCTTTCGGGGGAAAGTGCAGATGTAAGTTTTGACGTGAAAGTTCCCATAAGTTCAAGTAAGATGATTGTTGAGGCCTTAGAGGATATGTTGGGCATGATGATGTTACATGTTTATGCATGATGTATGTTACGTATGTATGATAATGCCCTGTATGATGATGCTACTGTGTATGTTGATGTTCCTTATTATAGTGTATGTTTATCTTTCCAGTGACTTTACATGTTATGTTAAAGAATGAAACGGAAGTATTATGTAACATAAAGTGAAAGATAATGAAAGAGGAACATGATGAACGAATGCATGCAGTAATAAAGAATGAGAGTAAGAAAGACTTGCAAGCAAATATATGAGGTGAGCGACTTTGTTGTCGCAACAGACTCGAAATGGAATCCTTGTCTTTCAACCTCAGTAATCGTGGCTGTGTGCCACGAAGAGGGTAAAGCTTGACACTGTGATTGACCATTTGTATAGAACCATCGCTGCATATCCTAGGTATTGTGGCCAGGAGGTGCGATGCACTGTTATAGAAGGTCTATGATAGGCCTAGGTCCAGTACCACGAAACAGAAGGGTATTGCATATGGCAATGGTATACCTAAACTTTACCTTAGGTAATGTGGCCAGGAGGTGCGGTGCACCGTTATAGAAGGTCTATGATAGGCCTAGGTCCAGTACTACGAAACAGAAGGGTAAGGTTTATGGGTGATGGAAAGAAAAGAGGTAATGATGAAAGAGTAAGATTGACAAGAAAGTATAATGTATGAACGGAAGTTAAAGAGTGAACGAATGATGTATGATTGCGTGAAAGTAAAGAAACGGTTTTAATGATAGTAAAGTATTTTATTTATAAAACTAGAACTCACTCAGTAACGCTGACTTTTTATGTGTTTCCAGTTAGCAGGTAAAGTTGCTGAGGATGGCACCGGGCGGCTACTCGGCTCATTTTGGATGGAATTCTTTTGTATAATGTTTTTGCACTGTAATACGAACAAATAATGTTTTGTAATGAATGTTGTATTAACTTGCAAAAGCATTTAAATTGAATGAAAAGTTATTCCACTGCGATGTTTCAAATAATTGTATGTTTTATGCGCGATGAATGACCAACTGTGAGGTTCCCGGGAATGGGGCCTTACATCCATGCATCCCTGCATCTGTGCATCCCTGCATCCGTGCATCCCTGCATCCGTGCATCCCTGCATCCGTGCATCCCTGCATCCCTGCATCCCTGCATCCCTGCATCCCTGCATCCCTTCATCCCTGCATCCTTGCATCCCTGCATCCATGCATCCCTGCATCCATGCATCCCGGCATCCATGCATCCCTGTATCCATGCATCCCTGCATCCATGCATCCATGCATCCATGCATGCATGCATCCATGCATGCATCATGCATGCATCATGGATCCATGGATCCATGAACGCATGGATGCATGCATGCATCCATGCATATACATACATACATACATACATACATACATACATACATACATACATACATACATACATACATACATACATACATACATACATACATACATACATACATACATACATACATACATACATACATACATACATACATACATACATACATACATATAAGAGTAGGATCTAATACAAACATTAGTTTTTCTAAAAACCATGAGAACCAATATATTTATGACATGTGGATTAGTTGATTACTAGGATTGAAGGGTATAATAGATATTACATAATTGTTTGTTTTTAAGAACCCCTTGATTTAAGCAAATATTAATTGAATTTTTCCTAACATATCTCTAACAAAATATACAATAATTTGGAGATTTTTCATCAGTTGGAAAACCACAAATACGTGTGCATCTTCTTCTTCTATCATCTCAAGCATGAGTAAAAATAATAGAATCATCTCAATTGCGAGTAAACGTTATTTTGATAAAAAAAAAAGACCGTGCTATTTTATAATATGTGCTATGTTAAGTTATGTGTTATTTTAATTTTACGTGCTATGTTAAGTTCATGTGTTATATTAGTTGTAAGTGTTACTTAAAATTGTGAAGTGCTATCTTCATTATATGCTACTTATACGAAAATAGCACAACGTATGTTTATTATGTGCAATTTAAGAAAACTTTTAAAAAAGATGTTATTGATATTTTTAAAAATATAACAATACGATACCCATATTAAAGATAATAAAATGCTTGATTTTATGGTATATTATTTTTAAAATAATAATAAACAATATAAAAATTATTTTAGTTTGAAAAAGTTGATGGAAGTAGTTATTGTTTAAAAAAGGTCAACATCTTAACGATTTTAGTTTTCATTATAAAAGTTATGTTATATTCCTAATTAACATTATTTACTAATTGGCCCTTTTCCTCGTTAACAACTAGGTTAATTGAAAATGGATGACTTGTCAATAATCTTAACCATTAATCCATTTAATGAACGCACCAAATCTGTTCTCACGGTTTTTAGATAACATACTGTTCGTACCGAACCATCCTCTCTCTCTATATATGTATATATATACATATATATAGATATATATACATGTACATATGTATATATGTGTATATATACATATATAAAAGGAGTTACGAAAAGCATTTAAATAGATGAAAGTATTTCAACTACTGAAAGAGGAATGGCTACTTCAGATGACATTCTTTTTACGGATCTATTCAATTTTCATTCAAGTTTCATGAGTTTCTCGAGATTGAATTCCAATCTCAGGGATTCGCTACTAATGCTCCTCCTATCCTACTTCTTCTTGACTATTTCTTAAGCTTTCTTCTTAATCAATTATGAGGTGAGAGTTGACTCGGCAAGACTTGCACCCGACTTTAGAAAAAGTGGTGTCCTAAGTTTTTAAATAGAAAAATACTTGTTCGTGAATCTCCGCTATTTGAATATGGAACATCATAACAACGAATAGGAATAAAACGCTCAACTGTGGCATAATTTCTGGCCCCATATTCTTACTATGCCATGGGGGAATATTTCTGTGATAATGGAATGCACGCATTATAATCTATGATGATCTTAGAAACAGACAATGGCATATCAACAAATGTCATTATTGTTACGCCGACCACCAGGCCATGATGCTTTCCCATGGGATGTTTTCGACTTTGATAGATCAACTGGAAAGTCATGTGAGATATCATTCTATTTTAATCAGAAATAAACATAAAAAATTGAGATCAAAGAAGTTGGTCAAAAAGTGTTTTTGGGCGAGCATTACATGTGTGTGTGTGTCTATATATACATATGTATATATAAGTATATATATACACATATGTATATATATACACATATATAGGGTAAGGTTCAAATGAGAATCTTGTGATTGCGAGAATTTGCGAGAACCCATCAACATCAATAAAAATCATAATTTTTTTATCGTAATAACAAGATTACACATATACAAGATTATGATATTTTATATATATGTGTTAATTCGTAAATGTAAAAAAGTTTACATTGGTGTAAGTTTACTTACAACTTTAAATATATGTGTTTTTTTGCAAAACTTACACCAATGTAAACTATTTTACACTTACGAATTTACATATACATAAAAGATCATAGTATTCTATATGTGTAATAATGTTATTTAAGTAAAAAAATAATAATATTTATTGATCTTGATGGGTTTTCGCAAGTTCTCGCAATAAAAGAGGGTTCTCGCTTGAACATTTTCCTATGTATATATATACACACACACACATATATACACATATGCATATATATACACATATGTATATACATATATATACATATGTGTGTGTATATATATACATGTATATATGTATATATATATATGTATGTATATGTATATATACATGTATGTATATGTATATATACACATGTATATATACATATGTATACATATATATATATATATATATATATGTATGTATATATATACATATACATATATATATATATGTATATGTATGTATATGTATACATATACATACATATATATATGTATATATATGTATATACATATATATATGTATATATATATATATATATGTATATATATAGGATATGGATCAAATGTTAGCCCTTGTTTATTGCGAAAACCCATTAACCCAACTAGTGGTCCACAGCAAACCACGTCACCACTGTAACTTAGAGTTACAGTGGTAAAACGTAACTTAGAGTTACAGTGGTAAAACGAGTTGTCCAAAACGAACGTTAAAATTTTTTTAAAAAAATATAATAAGACTATACTCAAATTAAGATATTAAAATGATCTATTTAATGATGTAATTTGTTTAAAAAATAACATTATATAAAAAAATTAAAAAGGTTTTAAAAAAAGGGTGGAGCTTTTTGAAAAATGAAGAGAAAATTTGAAAATTAAAGAAAAATCGTTACATCAGTGGTGTAACGCGGTGCAGAAGTTAGTTACACTGGTGTAACTGTTCGTTATATTAGACTTAACGGGTTATCGCAATAACAAGGGTTAACAAATGAATTTTACCATATATATATGTATATACTATATATATATATATATATATATATATATATATATATATATATATATATATATATGTTTTTCTTAAAATATATAGTTTTCCGTAAATATATTCTTATTTCAAATCGTACGCATACGTTATTTCCTAAATTTGAAAAGACCGTGATTAGGGTAAAATTAAAGAGTTTAAGCTAAAAAAATTTATAGTCTTAATGTCTAAAGACTTAAATACTTTGTGGGTTATATGGATATGTTTTTTTTAATATATCATCATTATTATTATGTTTGATATTTTTTAATTTAAAATCTAATTATAATATAACCTGATTGTATTTTTGGTGTTTAACAAGTAGCTGAGTCTGAATTTTGATAGTTTTAACCTTTTTTTTCGAAACCATGTATTTAAACCCATCAATATCATGTTTTCCGAAATCTATTCCTTTCATGATTCCGGCCGCAACCCACCAACACAAATGAGAGTTAATTTCAAGAAAGTCCTACATTAAAGAGTCCAAAAAAATTAGTCCTGTCGAGATATTTGTAGAGAACAAATTTTAATTCAAACTTACCAGGGCCGGTTTAACGTTTTTGGAGGCCCAAAGCGAACAAAAAATATGAGGTCCTCATATTCATAATATGTATATTACTTCTTTCATGTTCTTTTAGTTTAGAATAAAAATTTCTCCAATCGTTACTACCTTCATTTGCTAACTTACTTGTACATTGATTTACATTAAATAACTTACAACAAAAACAAAATGCTCTATCAAGCTCTATAGAATAAATCAACCATTTTCTTTTATATTTTTCTCCATTAGGTAATTTTTGCATATAAAAAGAATTATTAAAGCTTCTTGAAAATTCATCTTTTGCAAATTTATCACTAAAAATTTTAACCGGACCTTTTTCTACAAGTAGATCTCTAAAATTATTACTAATATTATTCCATTGACTAGGATCAACATAATTTAAAGGTTTTTTAGTATGATTCTCATTTGTAAGTTTATCACTATATGTAGGATCATTTTCATCAAGATTTTCAAAATTTTCATCATTAGTTGTTGGTTTATCAAGGTTTTCATCAAGATTTTTAAAGTTTTCATCATTAGTCGTTGGTTTATCAAGGTTTTCATCAAGGTTTTCAAAGTTTTCATCAATATTTGTAGATTTATCAAGGTTTTCATCTAAGTTTTCATCAAGATTTTCAAAGTTTTCATCATTATTTGTAGTTTTATCAAGGTTTTCATTATTATTAGACATTGTGCTATTTACAAATTTTAACATTGATTCTTTAATTGATTCATTTAAATCTTCTCTTTTGGCCTTTTTATCCCTTTTTGATGCACCAGATTCAAACTTACGGATTCGGTTTGACATTGTTATAAATTGATTAAATTCTAACTTCTAAGTAACCAATGAATCAAGTTACAATTCCTAGTTATAGTATGTAGTGTAAACTAATTATTAATCAAGTAACCAGATTCAAGCAATAAGATAATAAAATAAACTAATCTAAAAACAGAAAACTAATAATCAATTCAGATGCAAAACAATTAATCAAATAACCAATTCAGAAACAAATCAATAAATCACTTGAGTAAGAAATAAAAAGAGTAGAAAACTAACCTGAGGGAGCAAATCAATAAATCACTTGAGTAAGAAATAAAAAGAGTAGAAAACTAACCTGAGGGAGCAAATCAATAACAAATTCAGAAAACTTCCCCTTTCACAAAGAGCAAATCACTGAAATCTGAATCAATATTTTCAAAACAATTAACCAAATAGCAAATTCAGAAACAAATCAATAAATCGTATTGCCCAACTTTGAATCGTATTGCCCTTAAACTTACACCACATTTGCACAACTTTTAAACAATCAATCAAGCAGTAAACACACATCTGTTCTAATCAAACTTCAAATCAACAACAAACAGATTAGGGTTTTGATTCGAGACATAGATATCGTACCAGCGTTACTCTCGGAGAAGTCCTTTAGGGTTTTGATTTGCGATTTGGAACTGCAAACGTTAAAGCAAGCCTTCGATATCGTACCAGCGTTACTCTCGGAGATTCCTTTGGGCAAACTCTCCAGCTCACAAATCGGGGGTTCGCTGTTGCCTGTTCGCAAGCAGGGAAGGGCAGCTGAAGCTGTCGAAAAGTCATGCGTGAAGCTGTCGAGTGTTGACTGCAAACGTTATTTGTAGGTTGAATCGAAGGGGTCGAGTGTTGACTCGCAGCCATGCGTGATGATTACCGAGACTGCTTGTCGCTTGATTCTCGTCTCGAGAGTGAATCTGAAAAGTCGCATTGCATCCGAAGGTCGATCGACTGAACTGCTCCACACTCCTGAAGCGGTGAAGGTCGATTGGGGACTTGGGGCCGTGAAGCACTACTCACTTGTGTATCCTAGTCAAAAATTGGAGGCCCTATACTATTTGGAGGCCCAAAGCCCTATACTGTTGGGCCGGCCCTGAAACTTACTATAATAGATTAAAGTTTCATTAGTGTTGGAAACAAATTTTTAGATCCATGGTTTATCATAAATCAGTGAAGTATGTATATTGGTGTCGGTGACTCGGTGATCGATCGAAGAGAGAGAACAAATTAAAAAAGATATATGTATTTATGTAATGTAATGACCCCATTTTCTCAATCTAATATCTTTTGCTTCTGTTTTCCCACTGTAGATTAAACATCGCACGTCTTTCTTGAAGATCGACGTATAACATATACTTCAGTTGTATATTTGTATACCGTATAGACACACATATAGATTGTGTGTGTTTGATTGTGTGTGTTTGAGAGAGAGATTCAGATCGAAGAGTAGCAGATGGCATTGGATCGTGGTGGATCTTGCAATCCGACCGTGGTGAAGATCGGAATTACGTTGTTAGGAGTGTGTTTGGTGGGTTATTTGGTCGGTCCACCGTTGTACTGGCATGTTCTTGAAGGATTCGCCGCCGTCCGCCGCTCCTCCTCCGCCGTCTCCTGCCCCACCTGCAACTGCGATTGCGACTCTCAGCCCCTTCTATCAATTCCTCAAGGTGGGTCCATCTTCAAATCTTCAATATCCAAGTTCCAATTGTTTTACCAATTTCGGGTATTGCTAATTTGTAGTTGTTCCTCTGATCTATTGAATTTAGGTTTGTAATTAATGGATCTCAATACCCTTTTAGCAATAACTGTTGGATCTTAGGTGTTTCATGACTTTTATAGATCAAAGAGGTTGCTTTTTAAGCTTGAAGAATTGGATTTAATGGGAAATTTCAGCTTTTATTGTTCTTCAAACTTGATGACAAGATTGTATCTAAATAGCAATAGTTTGACAATTGAGACTGAGAATCATGTTTACTTACCTTTACAGATTGTAGGAGTGTATGACTGACAATATCTGTAATGTTGTTATGTGCATAAGCATGAATTTTGATTCATTTTATTCCAAATTTGTAGGGTAATGGTCTTGGTTTTTAAGGGGTGTTTGGGATTGGATAAAGTTATGGTTAACGGTTTTGGAAGTGTTTGGGAATTCGGATTGCTTTCCAAATTGTGTATATGATTATCTGTGAGTGCAAAAGCCTTATTTCAGAAAGCAATAGCAGATATGCAGTGTTTTTGATTGCTTATTTGAACACTTTGAGTGTTTGAGTGAAGAAAAGTGTTTATGCATAGGGTGAAGAATTTTATATTTAGTAAGCAGTTTGAGATTGTTTATTTCAAACTGGCCATCCTTGATGGATTTAAAATTTCAAGCTTACCTTCAGGATTAAATGAGTTGTTTTTAATAAGCTGAGTATTTGCTTCCACTTAGAAGCATAAGTGGTTTTAATAAACAGCCTCAAAGACCTCTTGATTATCACAAATAGAGGAATTTAACTGTCGCTTGGATTATGTTTGTTTATTGGAATCCATTGGTTTCTAGAGAATCTTGTTATCTTCAGGGAACTTTAGAGTCAATTGAATATTACTTGTACCAAATGTGAGAACCGTTAAATTTATTGTTGTGATAACTTGTTGGTTTCTTACAACATGGCTTTATTAATTACACATGTAATGCTGATAATTGATTTATGTTTCTTGCAGCCCTAAGCAACGGTTCTCTCACAGGTTAGTACCACTTGCATGAAATAAATCTGCTGTTTCATTTTTATATTGGGATTACAGGGGTCTGATCCAAACGGGTTGGGTGGGATTGACCCACCAACATGTTATATCGATTTCTCTTGTTTATACAACTAATATAATAAGAAAACTCTACTGTTCAAATACTGTCTAATTTATTTTAATAAATCAATTTAAGAGCCTGAAAGCATTTGACTAACACTTTGGGTGACTTTGTATTCTTTTGACCCACTTGACTCGCTTTATTTTCAGGTAAGTTTTTAAGTTTAACCAATTCAACCAAATCAAATCGTTTTCAAGTGAACAAAACAAACAAACAAACCTAGTATATCCCACTCAAGAGCAGGGTCTGGGGGTAGGTGGTGGCGAGTCTTTCCTCTATCTTGGTAGGTAGAGAGACTGCTTCCAAAGAGACCCCCGACTCGATAAAAAAAGCCATAACGGTATTTCATCGTTTTCAAGTGAATGGGTTGAAATTGCCACCTCTAGACACAATGCATTTTTCAGATGTGGTATTTCATCTCTTTAACTCCTTAAGAACGGAAACACAAATAATGTCAACTGGGATTATGCTCGCTATTTGCCAAAGAAATCTTGTTTTGTTTCTTGATTGTGGCATCCCAAATATTGCTTAGAACATAAAGAGTTCAACAAATTCTATGGTAACATTTATGTAAACTTTAATGAGTGGGATGAGGGCAAACCTTACCTATATCACATGGGATAAAGAGGCTCCTTCCAGAGACACCTCCGGCTTAGAATATTAAATATTGTAATGAGTGTGATTATTCATTTAAAATGGAGTGTAGTTTCTTTATTGGTTTAATAGGTTTCATACGGATGCATGGGTATTAAACAAGCAAAATTGGCATGTTTGTAATTATAATCACAAAATTGTAAACGTTAGAAATTAAGACAAAATTTCAACTTTCAAGCAAAAACGTGTATGTCTACAAGAGAGACAAATTGAGGTGGCATGATGAATTCTAGAGAGTAGATAGTTTAGACTGATGCCACCACGGTTGTAGCCTGATGGTAAGAAGCAAATGGTGTAGTGTAGTAGTGTAGGTGTGATTGCCCCCCATAAATGTGATGTGGGTTCAAATTTTTACAAGTGCAGGATTTTGTGGTATATATGAGTAAAATAAAATTGTTGTTTAAATAACAAAGGTTAATGGATTGAACATGTGGAAGTTCACACAAATTCTCTTTAACTTTTTAATATGGTTTGTGGATCCACCCAACTCAACCCGTTTGATCTGTACTAAAACTGATTGTTAAAACCCAAGCCTGTTTTGATCTGTACTAAAACTGATGGTTAAAACCCAAGCCTGTTTTGACCCACCCGGTCCGGCCAGTTTCAATATGTCTTAAGTTTTACTATATGTTTATTTCATACATACATATGAGATCATTTATATCAAATGCTGATTATATCTCAAGCAGATTGTGCAAAGCATGATCCTGAAGTAAACGGAGAAACAGAAAAGAATTTTGCCGAGCTTTTATCTGAAGAACTAAAGCTACGCGAAGCTGAAGCTTTAGAAAGCCAACAACGTGCTGACATGGCACTTCTTGAGGCCAAGAAACTGACATCACAGTATCAGAAAGAAGCTGACAAGTGTAATTCAGGGATGGAAACTTGTGAAGAAGCGCGTGAAAAAGCCGAAGCAGCTTTAATTGCGCAAAAACAACAGAGTCAAATGTGGGAAATGAGGGCCCGGCAACGAGGATGGAAAGAGGGTGGAAAGAAGGCAGCAGTAAGGCGGTGAACACCAAGTGAAGTTAGTATGTGAATGTCACAAATGCATAGTGATTTTCAAGTTTTGATGTTTTGAGATCAAGTTCTCTTATTATATAACTGTATTTTGTTATCTTATAACTAGAAAATCTTTGTTGTTTTAATGATGAAACTGAATTATTCGAATGTTAGTTCAATTTATTTGAAATATTATGCTAAATAGTATTGTATTTGCATGCTTTGCTGTAATTGCATAAGTATGAACACTGCTTGTTATATCAGTTGGTAAAGTGATTTATGAGGTTTGTCTATTACTATTTAGTAAAATTTTTACTCAAACCATTTGACATTTGACAGATTAAATTTAATAAGCATTGGTGACCTGTTATGAAAATAAGCAAGTTGTTTTTGGATCGAGTTGTTCATCTGTTCAGTTATGTATGGGTTAATTTTTTAACCTGTTTAGTTAAACAAGCGCTTCAGATCGTTAAAGTTAGAATAAAATAAAAAAATATAATTTTATTACGTCAACTTGTTTAGCGTATTTTTATAACCCATCAATCGTTATAACTCATTTAGATAAACGAGTTACGTGGTCATATTCTGAGCATCATTTTAATTTTTAGGTCTTTAACACGAATAAGCATAAGAGGTTTGATGAATGATTTCATTTTGCCCTCAAAAATATACATCTGGTTACTTACAAACTCAATTCCGTTATCACTTTTAAAAACTTTAACTGTTTTTCTAGTCATTGACAACAGCTAAGATATAATTGTACCCTTCCTTATGGTCTTTAAACATCAAGGTGAACCGGACCACCTATGTTTGAAGACACATGGTCATTTATGGGGAAGGGATTTCTATGTTATGTTTTATGACTGACATGCATTGTATAGGGATGGGAATTGTACCCTTCCTTATGGTCTTTAAACATCAAGGTGAACCGGACCACCTATGTTTGAAGACACATGGTCATTTATAGGGAAGAGATTTCTATGTTATGTTTTATGACTGACATGCATTGTATAGGGATGGGAATGTGATGGTTTTGACAAGTTTAGGTAATTCCAACCTCATATCTAATCAGAAAAGTACCCCATAGTCGGCCTAAAATCGTCGGGTATATATCGCGCATTTACCCATGGGGTATCGAGCATACCCGTAGGTGATCAGGTATACCCGCTAATTTCATGAGTAATACCCATTAGGTATATTTATTGGGTATCTTTTTGACATTTTGGCCAAAATTAGACAATGAGGATGACCCAGATGAAAGTTAATACAAACATTTACTAAAACAACTTTGAGAGAAAAAACAATTGAATTACCTCCCACATTCATACTTTGAGAAATTTTACCAGAATTGTCATTTAGTTGTACTAACAGTCTAGAAATCTAATAAGGTTTAAGAGAAAAAACAATAAAAGTAGAAATTTCTATTAACCACATAATAACTTGATGTCGGGTTTAGTACCATGCTTACCGATTCATCCCTCCTTAGAATTAAAACCTTGTGGATGTCCGACAATTTCGTAACATCTATCCATGGGCGAAGTATAGTATGGGCCGCCCCTCTCCCCCCTCTTTTTTTCGTCTGTTAATTTTTGGTTCGGTAGTGCAAGTTTTTAATATGTATAGAGTTAGCCTCCTCTAAAATAGTTTACTCTCGTCCCTGCCCCCCACATGGTGTGGTTCAAACTCCGTCACTGCACCTATCCACAATATGTCCCAGTTTATTGCAATGTGTATGCGTCAAGTTGGGATAGAAACTTGTATTAGATTTCTTTTTACAAACATTTCCCCTTTGACCTTTTCAACTCGAGTGCATCACCCGTCAAACGTCTCGAGCTAAGAGTCCACATTTTAGAAGTCAAGGGTTTGGTGGCTCCGGTCGTTGGACTTGGAAACAAAGGAAGTTTTGAAGCATTAACCGGGGGTGTTATTTTGCCAACTTCACTCTCACTCGTGACATATTGTGACTCACTCTCACCCACATGTAGTATTTGAAGCTTGAAAATTTTTACAGGTTCTTTGAATTCGGGTTTCAATCCTATCAAATATAAACTAACAACATACGTTTCGCTAATAATTACCCTATTTAGTAGACCATCAAAGGAATTGATATACTCCTTTCTCTATTATATTAAATGTTGATGTTTCAATTATTTAAAATAAAGTTTGTTGTGGTGGAGTGAGTAGTTCTTAATTCTTTGAACCGTTTGACTTTGTTGCTACAAAAATCTTAATCAAAGGGTGGTTATTACCAAAGGCTAAGGTTGTGATTCGGGCTTGAAACTTTGACTGGGGAGGGTATGGGCTGTTTAGCAGTGGCTGAGCCTAGGCTTGGATTGGCAAGGATGCCTGCACAACAAAGACAACACCGTAAGCCTGCCACGGGCAGAAGGGATTTCTCCTTGTGACCATGCTCCGGCGTGAGAATAAGTATATCTCCTAAGAGAGTTTTACAAGATAGATTGAAGTGAGAGTGTTGAGAGTAAAAATGAGATGATCTTTACCTGTTGAGTGAATGGAGTATTTATAGTTTTTGTGAGCTGAGGCAAGATGCAACTTGATTCTATCTTTGGTAACCTGCAGTCAATGAACTGGGTCTGAGATCCCTGAGTCAGAAAGTTCTACACCTTTTTGATACAAAGGGTTTCTGACTAGGAATTAATGTTATTTGTCTTTGTAGTTGACTTTGGGAGTTTGTAGGCTACTCTGGCCTTCTACCTGGGTCAAGTGTTTGGCCTGGAGTACTTTGTTGTTATATGCCCATTACTTATTCTTGGCAATCAATGACAGGCTTCCTTTGGTGCTCCCTTGTTTACCTCTTATTCTCACAAATAGTTTCTAAGTGTTGTTGTGGTTTAAGCTAGTGGTCAGTCGCGGTTTACTTTGGACTTATCTGGTTTCTCCAGCCGCGGTCTACTTGGGCTCGATGGCCTGACCAGCCGCGGCCCCCTATGGGAATTGGGTTCACCTGCCGCGGCCTCTCTTGGGTTATTTGAGTTCACCAGCCGCGGCTTACTTATGGAAATTGGGTTCACCATCCGTGGCCCCTCTTGGGGTAATTGTGTTTTCCAGCCGTAGCCTACTTGTGGCAATTGGGTTCGCCAGTCGCGACCCCTTTTGGGGTAATTGGGCTTTCCAGCCGCGGCCCCCAATGGTGTGATTGGGCTTCCCAGTCGCGGCCTCCGATGGTGTGATTACTGTGGCTCCTTTTGGGATGGTTGGGCTTCCTAGCCGCGGCCTGCATCTTGGGCTGGGTTGCTTTGCTTGGCCTTGGGTTATTTTTAGGCTAGTTACGTTCTTTGGTCACGGTCCGTTTTTGGTCCGGGACTGTACCCCTTCATGTCCCCCCAATCCAATGTTATGGGTTTCACCATACCATTGGAGTAAAAATAAATTTCCGTTGGTATTTTGACGGTTGTTTTTTCTTTTTTTTATCAATTTGACTTGCTAGCTGCTTCATAGCCGTCGCCTGGCTATCCCCGTCCCATCGTCGGGACCTGCGGACGTGACGCCTCACGGACCTAGGTCGGCCTCCCTCTCGGGCCGCGCGCCTAGGACGGCTTCCCTTGAGCCGCGCGCCTGGGCCGGCTATTAGCCTTGGGCCGCGCATCTATGTCATGATTTTGTTCCCTAGATCCCTTGCAACTAGTTTGGGTTTGCTTATAAAAACCTTGCAACTCTTATCATTTTTACATCATCCTTTCCTTGCATCTTTACTCAAGAACTCTTCTTCTCTTGGTAACTTTTTCTCAACTTGTTCTTTTTATTTTCAAGATGGATGGTAGGAATGACATGAATACCCAGACCTCGATTATCACCCAAGATTACTTAGACAACTTTGTACTCCGCTATGAAATCCTTTGGATCTTAAGCCTATTGTACCTTCTTCCGCATCAACCGTAAGGGATGTCCCTGATGGTATGATAGCTCTATATACTTCGTTTTTCAATTTTTCTAACTTTCGAGTGCCCATTAGTTGTTTCCTGTGCCTACTTCTTAGGTATTATGACATTCATTTGACACAGCTTGTTCCACTAGGGTTGGTTAAGGTATATCACTTTGAGATCTCTTGTCGTGCCTTTAGCTTAGAACCTGAGATAAATCTTTTTAGGGCCTTCTACAAATTGGCTAGGGTAGGTGAGTGTTTAAGTTTTGAGAAAAGAAAAACACCCAACCCACCTCTTACATCACGAACCTTTACTAGCTTAAAACATTGGAAAGATCATTTTTTCTGTCTCTGCCCGAGTAGTTCCCTTTAAGATGAATCGGCTAGTTCCCGGTAAGTGCATTCAGGATCCCTTTCCCGAAAATGGTACGTATAACCTTTCTGTGTACGATCTCCTAAGAGCTGAGCCCACCCCACTTCATTGTTATTCTGAACATTTCCTTGTGATGGCTGGCATTAGTCGTCAGTGGGCCGATCCTAATACACTTTCGTTCATGACTTACCAAGGGAAACATAAGTGATCTCCCTATCGTACTTTGTTATGTGTTTCTTAGTATGTGCATGCTTCTTATTGTGTTGATTACTTTTCGCAGGTATGGGGCTTTTTGATTGTATGAAGTTGTCTGCCAAGGAGGATGTTTTTGCAAGCTGAAGTTCTGCCCGAGGGTTCCCGACCCATACTTGAGACCATGGCTAATTATGTGGTCCAGCCGGGGGAATCTTTACCTCCTCTTCCTCGCAAGCGTAAAGGTGACAACGATCCTGCATACTTGGGTGGTCCATCCAAGGTAGTCCGCCGGAAAGGGTTGGGTGGACTCGGACTGAAGCCGGGGGTGTCCCCTTGCACTGAATCGGCCGCGGATTTCGAGGAGTGATCCTCAGTCGCGGCTGGGGTTGATGTTGATGAGTCGTCTGCTGAGGAAACTGACTATTCCTCGTCTGATTCGAGTGGGTAGTCGACTGATGATCATGGTGATTCTGCGAAAGGGAAAGCTGCTGCTTCTCCTGAGGATGTGAGCTTGGACATGGGTGAACAGTTTGTTCTTGATTAGGATTTGACGAATGGTTCGGTGTTTCGGACACCGGAATCATGTCGGGATTTTATGTTTGCTTCCCGTACCCCTACTGAGTTTTACCATGGGGAGAGTCTGAAGAACAGGGAGTTGTCAAACGCCGGTTGTTCCGCTATTATGAATGGGCTTTTCTCATTCACTGAGATTCGTGGACGCTGGGTTAAGGGTATTAGGGAGATCCGAAACTTCAAGAAACAAGTGTCCAAGCTGGAGGGCGAGAATGCTTCTCTCAAAGCCCGTTGTGACTCTGCTGATGCTAGCAAGGAAAAACTTACACATGATCTTGGTGGCGTCCGTGAGGAGCTTTGCATTCAGCAAGCGGCTGTGAAACGTCTTTCTTCTGAATTGAGAGAGAACAAAAGAACTTCAGAAGACCGTATATCAGCGCTTGAGCAGCAGGTCGCATGACTTTCGCTTGAGAGGAAATGGCTTATCTCGGATGGTATGGGTTTGGCTTTTAACAAGATCCGTGACAGCGATGAGAGTCTTGACCTTCTTGCTATCATTAACAGCCTTTCTGACAAAGTGGGTTACAACGCCGGCCTATCAGATGGTGTTCTCCTTGCTGCTGAAGGTAATAGACCTGAGGATGCCCAGAACTTTGACAGGAGTGCTCTCAAGAAGCTTCGGGTTGAGTCTGAGCGTTTTGACCATGCTATATTTCCTATGGCTGAGACGATTGCTGCCATGTGTGATGCTGATCTTGAGGAGATAAAGGCTTTCTTGGCTCCCCAGGATCCAGCTCTGGCTTCAGGTTCGGCTCTGGCTCCGGGTTCGGCTCTGGCTCCGGGCCCTGCTGGTGTTTAGATGATTTACCTGTATTTTCTTTTCATGTTGATGTAATGTTATCAAACTTGTATTCTGACTTTTGTAATATCTTTTGTGGTTGACACTTGGTTTTATTAATTGTGCCTTGTTTGTACGAGTGACATTTGGTTTCATCATGTGTGTTTTTGTCGAGATTCATCTTGACAAGTTTATATAGTGGTCTGGACAAAATGGCCAGACCTTCGTATAGTCCCCCCCTTTTCTGGTCGTGGCTGGATGGTTCTGGGGCTGCGGCTGGGGTATGTTCGGGGCTTCGCGACCGCGGCTTGAATGGGGCTCCCCCTTGGTCGCGGCCTAGCTTGAATTTTTGAATTTTGGCCGCTTTTAATGTTTGGCGTGGCTTGTGGTGACCGAGATGGCTATGGAGACGTCGCAAACGACACTTATTGGTTGTAATCATGGTGTCGCGGCAGGGTCATAGTTCCCTCCCTGGCCGTGGCTTGGTGGTTGTAACGCCTGTAATGGTGTGGCTTAGCTGTGGTTGTGACTTAGCCTTTTATTGTGATGTCTTACTCGTTTGTTTGCACTACTTATGCCCTTTGTTGGCTATACATATGTTGGATATGATCAATCATGGGTTGCGGCTATTGTCATTGGTTTCAGCTGCGGTTAGCAAGTATGTTTATAGCTTGGAGGATTTATTGGGAGCTATTTTTCTAACACTTGCCATTTCTCATATACTGAGAGTTCGTGATTCGGGTGACATTGGGTATTTGTCATAACATGGTTATACTTTTAACAACATATTTGGTTTTTCTCTATAATTTGGTTGCGAATACTAGTATTTACCATTAATGCTTGGGAACGAGCTAAAGTCGTGTACTTGGACATAATCTCCAATGGTTTGTCTGTTTGTTTTGGTTTTACTTTGCCAAATTATTCAGCTGTTTGTTACATTGGCTTCGTTAAACAGTCATGGTTTTACTTCATTTCTGGTTTTCATTCATATGGTTACTTGGTTTCATGAGATTGAGTGCTACAAAAGAAAGTGTTATAACTGCTGGTGCTCATGCGCAACTTCTTTTTAGGAAAAATGAGTTACAACATTCCTAACTACCACTTGTTACATGTAGCATCGTCGGAGCTGAGCCCCATTCCATGTTCGCGATATAACCGTACCATCCAACTTCCCTATCATGATTGCTCCATTTCCTCTGACCTCGATTATTTGATAAGGGACCTCCCAGCGGGGTTAGAGCTTTCCTTGACTTTCAACTCGGCTTGCCTCATTGTCCCTGATGACATAGTCCCCTGGCCTGAATGACTGTTTCTTTACTTTGGAGTTGTAGTATCTTTCCACTTCTTTCTTGTGTCTCGCTTCCCGGATGGCTGCTATCATTCTTCGTTCTTCTAGCAGGTCTAGGTTCAGGTGAAGTTCTGACTCGTTGTTTGCTTCTGAGGCATGTAACATGCGAGCGAAAGGCATCCCGATTTCAACAGGTATCATGGCTTCGGACCCGTAAGTCAAGCTGAACGGGGTCTCGCCATGACTAGTTTTTGGCATCGTCCTGTGAGCCCAATGGACGTTTGGTAACTCGTCCAACCAATTCTTGCCTTCCACGCCCAAACGCGTTTTGATTCCCTCCACAATGCTCCTGTTCACCCTTTCTACTTGGCCATTACCCTGGGGATGAGCTACCGAAGTGAATATCTGTTTGATATTCGAGTCCTCACACGACACCTTGAAAGGGTTTTCAGCAAACTGTCTCCCGTTATCTGTCACAATAAACAGGGGTAACCCGAAACGACATACAATATCTGCCCACACAAACTTTTTGACGTGTTGTCCCGTGATTGATGCTAATGCTTGGCTTCTACCCATTTTGTGAAATAGTCAACTGCTACCAGCAGAAACTTTACCTTCCCTGCAGCTTCCGGGAATGGACCGACAATGTCCATTGCCCATTTTTTGGAAAGGCCACGTAGCGCTGACTGGGATCAGGTCGTTTTTTGGCCGATGGTACATTGGGGTGTGCCTCTGGCAGCTTTCACACCTTTGTATTTCTGAAATGGCACTTCTATGCATGACCGGACAATAATACCCTGCCCCCGTTGCCTTGGCCACTACCATCCTCGGGCCTGCGTGAATCCCACATATGCCTTCGTGGATTTCCCTTACAACGTAATTGGCTTCATCTGGCGTGAGGTAGCGCAGAAGCGGTCCCATGTATGATTTACGGTATAAGATCCCTTGGTGAAGATCATAATGCAACGACTTTGCCTGAATGGCGCGCGCTTCTCCTCTATCCTCTGGCAAGCACCCACTCTCTAGGAACTTGAGTATTGGGCTCATCCAACACTCTTCCACCCTGTCTTCTGTAGAAGCCACCGCGTCTTCTTCGATTGATGGTGTTTGTAGTACTTCGACCTTGACCTCCTTAGCTAAGTGGCTGAAAGTGACTGAAGCTGTCACACCCCGGGCCCAGGTAGGGTGGGACGTCACAGACTAGCAACAATATATGGCAGCGGAAACAAACCAACACAAGAACTCAAAGGAGAGAATATCACATGGCATTTAAAGTTTTCGAAAGATACCGGGGCTAGACACAGATCTAGCCCCCAAATGAGTTATACAACCAACATAGAGACAAATTGTATTGTTTAACAGAAATTTTCAATTGTTCAAATTGTTCCTTAAGTGAAATAAGCCAATGCCATGGTCACGGGGATAATTCTAGGTCTTCAACAACAGCTAGGGTCTCTTCATGGATTACCTGAAACATGCTCAAAAAGATATTGTGTCAACTAAAAAGTTGATGAATTTAAGTGCTTAAAGTTTAAAAACAAATGTGCTTAACAAAATCCTCATTTGATAAAAAGGAAATAATCATAGTTTCAATATCGTGGGAGTATCATAATCAACCCTGCACTCAGTCCCGGTTAGCCTCTTCTAAAGTTGTGTTTTACCGGTTATTCCTGAAGGAAGAACTGAGCCCCAAAACAGTGAACCATACCTGCCCGAATGGTTCACCATAGTTTCTTAACAAAACCTGTCACATGCCACAAACGACCCCTCGGTATCTCAGTGGGGTACCTTCCTGTAGCGGGAGCCACTGTGTGTGGGGGTTTCCCCAATAGATCTATCCACATAAAACAAGCGGTTCACGAAAGAATTAATGATCATGATATAAGTATCAGCGGGTAACCATAAACCCCATATACAATCACCAAGTAAAGCACAATTATAGTTCGTAAATAAAAGAGCATGTTTCATCCCAAAGCAGTAGTAAAAAGGGGGATCACTAGAACTCACCTTAGGTGTTACGCAAAATAACTTTTCGTGTGACAGGAATGTCTCAAGCCTAGAACCCTAGCATCAATATTATGTGGCAAGCTACTGCTCTAAACTCAATCAAAGTGTATAAAGTGTGTCAAAGGTTTAGTTTTCGGATTCGGCTTTGATTCGATTAGGGTTTGTATAAAAAGTTTCCTTTTATGGAAAGTCTTGGTTTCTTATGTAATTTAGGATGTTACACCATTAAGTTAATGGTATAGGCTAGATATTATCGTTCAAGTGATTATTAGCCTCATATGAGTCGGTTATGAAATTTGGAAAAATTACAATTTAGTCCCTCAAGTTTCAAAATTGACAGTTTCTACCCTCAAGTTTGGTTTCTTGTACTAGATGACTTTTATGACCAAAAATCAGGTTCTTGAAGTTAATTTAACTTATTATTAAGTAAGTATATACAAATTTTCAGATTATAGGTTCGGTTTAATACCTATGTGTTTAACGTTCCCGGTTACGGTAAAACCGAAGGGTTTTAACGGTTTAGTATGAACCTTCATGTTTTTGAGTTTTAGAACAGTAGATAACATTTGAAAGACATTTTTCTAAGTTTTAAGTCCTTTGATTATGAAATTTTTGCCTCTAATATTTGAAAGCCTCGTTTTTATGTTTAACCCTTTAAAAAGCGTTTTTAACCGAATTTGACCGTTTAAAAGCTCGTTTGACCAATTTTTCAACTCTATAAGTTATTTTCACACTTAAATTACTTCAATAACATGGTTTATATATATATTAGCTCTACGCCCATATTTCTTGGAATTTTCTCAAAAACGTCTCCCGGTTAATACCCGTTTTTAATTAGAAACCCATTTAAATTACCTTATTGACCATTTAATCAACCCATTAGTTCCATAACATTTTATTATTAATTTTTGAGCCTGGAATTCTCTTTAAAAGTTAAAGTCCTAACTCTCTTATTTTTAAGTGGTTTTTCCATGTTTTCGGGTCCCGAAAGTGACTAAAATGGTCTAACTTTAACATGTCTTTAATTTCCAGAGATTAACCATTTATCAAACACTTAATATTCATAAAAAAATTTTGAAATCCAGTCCCAAACTCATGGCCTAGTTGTTCAACACATCGATAAACTATAAACATGGTGATAATGCCATAACCGACCATTACACATGTGTAAATCATTATAACTTGAGTTTAAACATTACCAAAACCTCATTTAACTTCAAAATCAGATTATTAAGATGTTTCAAAGTTGTTCTTGTGCAAGTTATGATCCTTGGTTAAGAGGGTTTTCAAACAAGTGCTTAAATAGTGTTATTTCATGTAAAATGAAGGTTTTCTATGATGTAACTCATGCTATAACCACATGTTCATGGTGTATACCCTTTGTAACATTCAAAACAGGTTATTAGGAGTCTTATGAATCATTAACAAGTAGGTTAAATGTTTTGCTTCGAAGGGTTACAAGATACACAAGTTAGATGGTGAAAATCACCCAAAAAGAGGGTTTTCTAGGTGTAACTAGTGTTACACCTATAGAATGACATGCTTTAGGAGTATGATACCTTCAAAGACATGGAAAGATCATTATGATTGAAGTTGTAGCAGCAAGTTTCTGTTAGATACGAGAATGGTAAGGTTTTGAATGAAAAGGGAAGACAACCACATGAAATAACCAAAACCGGCAACATGAAGCTTACACTCGATGTAGCTCACGGTTTAGGGGGTGTAGTTGGTCGTGGGTGGCTTGAAACTCCTTGGAAGAAGCTGGATAATCTCGATCAATGCTGGAGAAGACCGGATTCAGCAAGAACCGTGTATCCAAGGCTCACAAACTTCACCTTTTGCGGTTCTTGAGCTTGGCTGATGGTTGTTGTTGTTGTTCTTCGAATGTAGCTGAGAATGGAGAGGATTTTAGTGTGTTTTCTGTTGGATAATCTGAAAATGAGAGGTATGAAGTGGTATGAAGTGTTGCATGCAAGGTGAGTGGCTAGAAGGGGAGGTGGTGTAGAAGATGAGGGATTGGTGGGGAGTGGGAGGCCAAGTTTGTCTTCTTGTGAGGGTTTTTTATTTAAGTTTTTAATTAGTAAATAATATTAGGTGTAGTATTATTTTCGTAGTATTCTGTAGAATATTGGGTGGTATTATTTAGTTAGTTGTTTAATTATCATGCATGAACATGCATGCACTAACCGAAGGTTAAGTGTGTATGCATACATTTTAATTGTTTTAATTAATATTTTGATTTCATTGTAAGGGTGACTAATTGACTTTCCCGGGACACTAATTTCAAAAAGGTAAAACTTAAACTAACTAAAATTCACAAAAATCACAAAAAATCATGAAAATGCAAATAAATTGCAATTGATGATTCTAAATTCACTAATAGAGTTAGATTGTTTCTAATATTAGTACTTATAAGATGGGTGATGATGTAAGTAAGTTAGGGTTAGAAAAGTGACCATGAGGTCGGTTGTTACATTCTCCCACCGTTTAGGAAATTTCGTCCCGAAATTTTAGCTTCGATTAGAATCTGAACGGGTGGTTTTGAAGAGGTGTGGATAATTCTTTCTCATTTCGTCTTCTCGCTCCTAAGTGAATTCAGGTCCTCGTTTTGAGTTCCATCTAACCTTGACCTTGGGTATGTGGCTCCGCCTGAGTTGCTTGACTAGGCGGTCCGTGATCTCTATGGGCTCTTCCACGAAGTTCAGCTTGTCATTGATTTTTGCTTCTTTCAATGGTAGCTTCAGGGTTTTGTCTACCATGCACTTTTTCAAGTTTGACACATGGAAGGTGTCGTGTATGTAACCCAACTTCTGAGGTAGTTTCAATTTGTAAGCCACATGGCCAATTCTTGCAAGTATTTCGAATGGTCCAATGTATCTCGGGCTTGACTTTCCTCTCTTTCCGAACCTCACGGTTCCCTTCCATGGTGCTACTTTCAGCATTACCTTGTCACCCACTTGAAACTCTAATGGCTTTCGTCTCCTGTCAGCGTATTTCTTCTGACGGTCCCTTGCTGCCCGTTGACGCTCCTTGATTTTGAAAATCTTGTCGGTGGTCTCCAACACGATGTCGGGTCCCAATACTTGGCTGTGACATCCGTCACCACAAGGTCCGTCATTTAACGTGAATTTCGTTAACTATTCTTAGAACAATCATTCCTCACACTTATAAACCATTTGTGTGGATATCATACTTGATTTATTTTCTTTTTCAGTGGTGTTATCATTATTTGTATCCGTATCACTTAAAACGCTTATGAATAGCACCGACGACATCACTAACTGAATTATGTTATATAATATAAACATCATTAATAACATCATATTCAAGATACAAACAACATTAAATGCTTCCCTATAATTAATATAACGCGCGTATTTACATCATTTTCAACTGAAGCAAATTTGGGAACCCGGGGGCTAAGTGCAGGGACTAAAAGGGACAATTGCCAAACTAGGACTGGGTATAAATACCCTTGTTTCAGCCCTAGCCTTCACAACCACACTTTCTTCTTCATCTTCTTCTTCCACTTTCTCCACCTCCCTTGCACCTAGAACCGCCCCGTTTTCTTCGTGATTTCACCGTTTAGACTACTACTACAACTGAGACTACACGTTTCTAGCAGGTAAATGACCTTGGTCATCCGTTTTTGCTCGTTTTACTTCTACGATTTTAGGGTTTCGGGAGCTCGGGTTCAACCCGAGCACATGAGGTCGTGTGGGTGCGTGTGTTGCCTTTATGCGTGTGCATCTTGCTTAGATATGTTAGATAAGTGTTTCTGGAAGTTCTTGATGTGTGAAATCCATGGAGACTGGGTCTGTCATGCGACTGAGTTGTTCAACTGGGTGAGTCGTGCGACTAAGTCCATGCGATTGGGTCTGTCATGCGACTGAGTCCAAGCGATTGAGTGAGTCGTGCGACTGAGCCCATACGATTGTGCGTGTTGTGCGAACTAGTCATGCGGATGAGTATTACCATGCGATTGAGTCAATGTGGATGAATGTGTACGACTGTGTGTATCGCACGACTGAAGGTCCAGTCGCACGAATGAAAGTTCAGTCGTACGAATGAAACAAATTCGTACAAATGAAGGCTGAATCATGCGAATGGAAGATTGAGTCGTGCGATTGGGTGCTGTGTGGTACGACTGAATGCTTAGTCGCACGAATGGAGATTCAATCGTGCGAATGAAGCTGATTCGCACGATTGAGAGTTGATTCGTGCGAATGGAGTGTCCAGTCATGCGTCTAGTCCTGTCGTGCAATTGGATTCATTATGTGTGAATTCTTCCTGTGTGCGGTGTGTGTGGTCGTGTGATGTTAAGGTGACATTGACACGGTTGCCATTGCTAATGACGATCTTTAAGATTAACACTGTCAAACTTATTAATGTTATATCAAATCAAATCAACTTAACATTTTACAATTAGCAACAAACGATTCATAACGCAAGTGCTTACCAAGTATTTCTCTGACAACAATAACACTTCTACACAAATATCATCTACAATGGCAACGCTTCTAGTACTTGGATCTACATAAGATCTATTGCACGTGTTTGTGTGCAAGTGTTACCTATGACCGAACTGATACGACCCGACCCAACTAAACAATATTGTTGACATCAGACGCATTATTAATGCTTAACATAACTGTTAATAGGTGATTGACCGTTCATACATACATACAAGTTTGGGAAGTTACATCATACATACTTACCACTTAACAAGTGAGTTTCGTGGCCCCTTTTTACTCTTATACAACCTTTTAAACATTTATAAACATGGGGGAAAATAATGCTCATCCATTTATCTTGTATCTACACGTCTTCCCTAGTGGAAGCTTACTACTACTGTTATGAATGACTTATCTGCTGACTGATGATATCATGATTCATGACTCCATACTACATTACCACCTTGCATGTTACTTGGTGACGCTACATTACTATGTGATACTACTTGTTGGGTGATACTATTTGGCTGTGTGGTTCTTCTGTGTGGTTCTTCTGTGTGGTTCTTCTGTGTGGATCTTTCAATACAACCATTAATCCCGGTAATGGGACCTAAGGATTGGCTTGGTTGTGACATACACCGTATACGCTGTGTGGATATTTATATGCTGTGTGGATCTTTATACGCTGTGTGGACCTCTATATGCTATGTGGATCTTATTTCTCTGTGTGGTACTTTCCTTACGGCCATTAATTCCCGCGTGGAACCGATGACTAGGTTTGGCTGTAACTATCAATAACAGGTGAAACCGCTTACATATAAATGTAATTACGGTAACTCATATAAACTTACATGTTGTTTCGTTTAATTTAGTTACTACTTAAAACCTGTGAAGCTCACCAACAATTTTGTTGACCGTTTTGAGTATATCTTTTCAGGTGATTATGATAACTGAAGATCTAGGTGTGCTGCCTTAGTGGAGACCCTAGGATGCATTTTTGAGACTAAACATTTTTGGACAATCATACATTTGGAAACATTGTTGTAGTCTGATTTATACATTATACATTTTGACACTTGTTCCCGGGTTGTGGGAAACTAAACAATGTTATTCTATATGGTTATGTGATCCTTACATGTTATGCTTATGGCTATGTTGTCATGAATATTGACTAAACGCGACACAAGTCTCCATTTGTGTTCGGGTGTCGTCATGACACGCTTGTCATCATATTTATATTGCTTCTCTAACGTATACCATGTGTTATGACGATCCCGTCTCGCTTGCATCCCCGTGTTTCCGCTCTCAGCGAGGGTATGACATTGGCTATCACCAATCTCATTCCAACTCAATGGTGATCGGCATTTACTACCATAGAGAGCCTCATACGGAGCTGCCTTGATACTTGCGTGGTAACTGTTATTATAGGAGAACTCCACCAAAGGGAGATGGTTATCCCAGTTCCCACCAAAGTCAATCACACAAGCCCTCAGCATGTCCTCCAAGGTTTGAATGGTCCTTTCGCTCTGACCGTCAGTTTATGGGTGGTAAGCAGTGCTTAAATCCAGACGGGTTCTTAAGGCCTGCTGGAGTGATTTCTAGAAACAAGAAGTGAAATGGCTATCACGATCAGAAATTATCGATAGTGGCACACCATGCCTAGTCACTATTTCATCGATTTACAGTTGAGCCAGTTTCGACAGGTCGTAGTCTTCTCGAATTGGCAAGAAGTGAGCTGATTTAGTTAGTCTATCCACTATTACCCAAATAGCATCATGACCTCTAAACGTTCTGGGTAACTTTGTAACAAAATCCATCGTGACATTATCCCATTTCCATTCTGGGATTTCGGGCTGTTGCAACGTCCCTGACGGTTTTTGGTTTTCAGCTTTTACTATGGCACAGGTTAGACACTTTCCGACATAAACAGCGATTGCCTTCTTGATTCCAGGCCACCAGAAGAGTGCCTTTGGGTCCTGGTACATTTTGTCGCTTCCGGGGTGAACCGAGTACCTAGATTTGTGTGCTTCATTGAGGATTACCTCACTAATTCCCCCATACTTCGGCACCCAAGTTCTCCCCTCATATTTATATGTACCATCATCATTCCTCTCTAACCGCTTCTCCATTCCTGTTAAAGCTTCCCCTATTAAATTTTCTTCCTTTAATGCTTCACTTTGAGCTTCTTTCATCCTTGCAATAAGGTCGGTGTACACACTTATCCTTAAGGCTCGTACACGAAGAGGCTTTTCCGTCTCCTTTCTGCTCAAAGCATCTACCACAACATTGGCCTTATCGGGGTGATAACGGATTTCACACTCGTAGTCGTTTAACAGCTCGACCCATCTTCTCTGACGCATGTTTAGCATCTTTTGGTCAAGAATGTGTTGCAAACATCTATGGTCAGTGTAGAAGATGCACTTCGTGCCATAGAGCTAGTGCCTCCACATCTTGAGAGCAAACACCACGACACCCAATTCCAGATCGTGCGTAGTATAGTTCTTCTCATGATCGTTCAGTAGTCTAGATGCATAGGCAATAACCTTGTTGCGTTGCATTAGTACGCATCCCAGTCCTTGACGCGAAGTGTCACAATAGACCATGAAATCTTCGACTCCTTCTGGGAGGGCAAGGAAAGGAGCACTACATAATTTTTCCTTAAGCGTTTCAAATGCTTCATTTTGCTCTTGTTCCCACATAAAGGTTTTGTTCTTCTTAGTCAGTGCGGTTAAGGGTTGCACAATGCGCGAGAAGTCCTTTATGAACCGTCGGTAGTACCCGGCCAATCCTAGGAATTGCCTTATCTTCATGGGAGTTTTAGGAATTTTCCAATTCTTTATGACCTCAATCTTGGAAGGGTCGACTTGAATCCCCTTCTCGTTTACCACATGCCCTAAGAATTGAATCTCTCACATCCAGAATTCATATTTAGAAAAATTGGCATATAATTGTTCATTCTTGAGTAGCTCAAGAATTAGCCTGAGATGCTTCTCGTGCTCTTCCTTACTACGGAGTAGATCAGGATGTTGTCTATGAACACGATCACAAACTTGTCAAGATAAGGGCGGCATACACGATTCATGAGGTCCAGAATGCTGCTGGTGCATTAGTCAGTCCAAAGGGCATGACTAAGTACTCATAGTGTCCATACCTAGTTCGGAAGGCCGTCTTGGGTATTTCTTCTTCTCTTATCTTCAGTTGGTGGTAACCGGATCTCAAATATATCTTGGAGAAATAACTTGCTCCTTGTAGTTGATCGAATAGGTCGTCTATCCTCGGAAGAGGGTAACGGTTCTTTATGGTCAGCTTGTTCAGTTCTCTGTAATCGATACACATACGTAGGGTTCCGTCTTTCTTTTTCACAAACAGTACCAGGGAACCCCATGGAGAGACACTTGGACGTATGAATCCCTTGTCCGGTAGTTCTTGAATTTGCATCATCAGTTCCTTCATTCAGGAGGGCCGAGTCGGTACGGCGCCTTGGCTACTGGTGCAGCACCAGGCAGCAAATCTATTTGGAACTCAACTTGTCGATTCAGAGGAAGTCCCGGTAGGTCTTCCGAAAACACTTCTGGGTATTCAGAAACCACTGGGATATCTACAATCTTCTTCTCCTCTTTGGTCTTCATCACATAGACCATGAAAGCTGAGCATCCCTTCATTAAGCTCTTGGTAGCTTTTAAATGGGATATCATGGGGTATAAGGTGTTACTCCTTTCGCCTTGTACCACTAACACTTCCTTGTCGTTCAGCGGTATCTTGAGTAGGCGTTCATCGCATACAATTTCGACTCTATTCTTAGTTAGCCAGTCCATACCAACAACCACATCGAATCCTCCTAACTTAATAGGCATCAGATTTATTCTAAATGTATTTCCTTTTAGTTTCAATGACCAATCCTTGATGACTTCATTAGTTTCTAAAATGTTACCGTCAGCTAATTCAACGGTAAACGTATCGGTTAAAGTACACGCATCTAAGTCAATCAAAGATCTAAAAGCACTAGAGACAAAACTAGCAGTCTCTCCAATATCGAACAAAACAGTAGCATGATGGTTGTTTATAAGGAACATACCGTTAACCACATCAGGTTCCTTACGAGCTCCAGCTAGATCCATCACGAATGCTCTTCCCTTTGGCTTGTTGGGCTTGGCATCCTTGTCTCTACCCAGCTTAGGACACCTATTCCTCATGTGTCCTGGATCCCCACATTCATAGCATTGTTTCCCTGGTGCGTAAGTACAATCCTTGATTAAATGACCTATCCTCTTGCATTCGAAACAGGGCATCAGGTTACATTCCCCTTGATGGTGTAGTTTGCACTTGTTGCAAAATGGGCTTGTCCCCGAGTACAGTCTCCGGGTCTTGCTTCTCTGATCATCGCGCCTCGCACCTTCAAAACTCTTTCTACCTGACCCGCTACTACTTCCAACCGCTCTCTTTACTTCAAACCACTTTCTTTTCTCACCAACAGACTTCCTCTTCTCATCAGCCCTAGTTTGCTCAGTCCATCCAGCCCTAACTATGTCATCAGTCAAACTGCTAGTAAGGTCAACCGCAGCTTGTAGGGTCAAAGGCTTGGAGGAGCGGACCATTCCCCTAACTCTAGGATGTAGCCCCCAGATGAAACGTTCTACACCTTTAGATTCAGGTGTCACCAGATGGGGAACCAGTCGAGATAGGGCTAAGAAACGATTGATGTACTCCGTATAGTTGGGACCTTTCATTTCCAGACTCAAGAATTCTGACTCTAGCTTCTCAAGTTGATTGATGGGGCAATACTTGTTGGTTAACAGCTCTCTGAATTCGGTCCAGCTTATTCGATTTGCAGCATTCCTTCCACGTGCTTGAGTGATCGACTTCCACCACTCCAATGCCGATCCTTTTAGTGATTGAGAAGCGAATCTCACCATGTGGTCCATTTTGCATTCGCTGATATCCAAACAGCTTCCATCTCATCAATCCATTTGTAAGTCTCTATAGCACCCTCGGTGCCATAGAAGTCCTTGGGTTTGCATGCCATAAAGGTCTTATAGGAGCATCCATTCCTTATCGCTTCGGCTTCTTCGTTGTGGTCATCGTTGTTCCCAGGTCCATCATTTCCATTAGTATTACTCCGATCAGCATTGATTTGAGCGATAATGGTCGGGATGGCGTTAGCAATCTGTTGTGCTACTAGGTTAGCCATCCTTTCGTCATTTTCTTGATTAGCATTTTCCCTATGGGGAGTTCCCGGTGGGGTAGGTTGGTTTCCCGTTTTCCTGGCCTCCTCATGGCGGCCCCTTGTAGCTCCTCGCCTCCCAAATCGTGTTCCCCTCCTAGTTGGCATTCTGATAGTATCACAGATAGATTCGTTTAGCATCTCAAAATTTTTTTCAAATAGCTCATGCATCAATACCCTATTATACCTTGCCTCAGGAGGAGGAATCATGGTGTATATATATGTATATTTATATACAACCCACTAAGTGATTCTTACAAGATTCAATTCGAAGCATATCATAACAGTTTAGACAATCAATCAGAATGGGCACAGATAAATTTCAAAGCATAACTTAACACAATGCAAGTTAATATAAATAGTCCAATAACCTAATTCCAAACAAGTAGTTTCATAGTTAAATAGAGATAGTAGTATCAACAAGCAAGTTGAATCAGAGCCATGCTCTTACAATTTGGAAGGTGCCATTACCCCCCCATAATAGTAATAATAATAGTATCAAATATTAATCGAGATAGTTTCCTTCAATTGTCTAAAGACAGATAATCCCAATTCTTATCCCTGCTCTCACATCCACTTTTTCTTCAGCCATCCCAGCCATCATAAGTTCTTCTTCTGCTCCTGTTCCAACCGCTGCACCCCGTATGAAGCCATCAAAGCTTGGAATTGAGCAGGCTGGGAGGTTCGGGTGGCGTGCTGAAGAGTCAGCTCGTGGCGGCGGACGGTCTGCAAGATCTCATCCAGTGTGCATCAGAGGGTCCTACGTCACTTGCCCGGCGGCTAGACTGGGAGTACCTATCACCAGCCAGTACGCTAGGGCCATCATACATACTGTGCCTCGGTGGCATCCAGGGCTCATCATGTGGGAGGCGTCGGAGTGGGTCAAACGGCGGTGGTGCAGGTATAGGAGTCCTAACAGGTGGTGGACGAGGAGGTGTCATCCTAAACGAGACTGAACGTCCAGGCCTAGCACTCTTGCATGGATGGGTGACAACACGTGCACCCCTATTCCCGATAGGTGGGATAGGTGAGTGGGCAGAAGCAGCAATGTGTGGAAAATGGGAGCGCGTCCGACTCCTGGAAGGTGTTGTTGAGGAAGAGTCCTCCGAAGCTTCAGTGTCATCTGATGTAACGGATATCCATCCTGGGTGTCCGCATCTTCGGAG
Organism: Flaveria linearis; assembly: GCA_024085815.1. Classification (NCBI taxonomy): domain Eukaryota; kingdom Viridiplantae; phylum Streptophyta; class Magnoliopsida; order Asterales; family Asteraceae; genus Flaveria; species Flaveria linearis. The sequence goes on along the minus strand of CM044014.1, from coordinate 60,172,674 downwards.
ATATGCCTCATACTCAGTCTGAGGCCTCGCCCTTCTAAGGGTCCCACTAAGAGCAGTCTCATTATCAGGGTATGCAGGCGCCTTACCTTTATCAGCCATAGTCTTTATTTCCTGTAAGGAAATATCACAAGTAGTTTGGTTTCTCATAGCTCATGGTTATAATGATAGTACTAGTAATAGTAGTAATGGTAGTAGCATCGGATATTTCAACATATCATTTGTTAGTGATATCAAAATCAATAGCCTCATCAAATAGTATCAGATATCCCAATACATCATTTGTCAATGATATTGAGTCAATAGTCTCTTTAAATAGTGTCAGATAGCATAGTTCATCATAGAAGTCATTTAAATCCCCTTTTTAAAATAAGTTTCAAAATCATCAACGTGAATCAGAAAAGTCCAAACATTACCTAAAGGTTCGTGATGGAAATTACACGTCCGGTAAATTCATGATTACGTTGATCAAGTGTAATCATCAATTTACCCAACCCGATCATTCCAACACTTCCCACAAGGACAGTCCTAGGGTATCAGGGTTGTAGCCTAAGGTCTACTATGGTATTCTCGACTTCTCTATAACCTTTGGCTCTGATACCAATCTGTCACACCCCGGGCCCAGGTAGGGTGGGACGTCACAGACTAGCAACAATATATGGTAGCGGAAACAAACCAATACAAGAGCTCAAAGGAGAGAATATGACATGGCATTTAAAGTTTTCGAAAGATACCGGGCTAGAAACAGATCTAGCCCCCAAATGAGTTATACAACCAACATAGAGAAATTGTATTGTTTAACAGAAATTTTCAATTGTTCTAATTGTTCATTAAGTGAAATAAGCCAATGCCATGGTCACGGGGATAAGTCTAGGTCTTCAACAACAGCTAGGGTCTCTTCATGGATTACTTGAAACATTCTCAAAAAGAAATTGTGTCAACTAAAAAGTTGATGAGTTCAAGTGCTTAAAGTTTAAAAACAAATGTGCTTAACAAAATTCTTATTTGATAAAAAGGAAAGAATCATAGTTTCAATATCGTGAGAGTATCATAATCAACCCTGCACTCAGTCCCGGTTAGCCTCTTCTAAAGTTGTGTTTTACCGGTTATTCCTGAAGGAAGAACTGAGCCCTAAAACAGTGTACCATACCTGCCAGGATGGTTCACCATAGTTTCTTAACAAAACCAGTCACATGCCACAAACAACCCCTCAGGATCTCAGTGGGGTACCTCCCTGTAGCGGGAGCCACTGTGTGTGGGGGTTTCCCCAAATAGATATATCCACATAAAACAAGCGGTTCACGAAAGAATTAATGATCATGATACAAGTATCAGCAGGTAACCATAAATCCCACATACAATCACCAAATAAAGCACAATTATAGTTCGTAAATAACAGAGCATGTTTCATCCCAAAGCATTAGTAAAAAGGGGGATCACTAGAACTCACCTTAGGTGTTAAGCAAAATAACTCTTCGTGTACCGGGAATGTCTCAAGCCTAGCACCCTAGCATCAATATTATATGGTAAGCTACTGTTCTAAACTCAATCAAAGTGTATAAAGTGTGTCAAAGGTTTAGTTTTCGGATTCGGCTTTGATTCGATTAGGGTTTGTATAAAAAGTTTCCTTTTATAGAAAGTCTTGGTTTCATATGTAATTTAGGATGTTACACCATTAAGTTAATGGTATAGGCTAGATAGTATTGTTCAAGTGATTATTAGCCTCATATGAGTCGGTTATGAAATTTGGAAAAATTTACAATTTAGTCCCTCAAGTTTTAAAATTGACAGTTTCTACCCTCAAGTTTGGTTTCTTGTACTAGATGAATTTTATGACCAAAAATTAGGTTCTTGAAGTTAAATTAACTTATTATTAAGTAATTATACACAAATTTTCAGATTATAGGTTCGGTTTAATACCTATGTCTTTAACATTCCCGATTACGGTAAAACCGAAGGGTTTTAACGGTTAAGTATGAACGTTCATGTTTTTGAGTCTTAGACCAGTAGATAACATTTTAAAGACATTTTTATAAGTTTCAAGTTCTTTTATCATGAAATTTTTTCCTCTAATAGTTGAAAGCCTCGTTTTTATGTTTAACCCGTTAAAACGCGTTTTTAACCGAATTTGACCTTTTAAAAGCTCGTTTGACCAATTTTTTGACTCTGTAAGTTATTTTCACACTTAAATTACTGAAATAACATGTTTTATATATATTTTAGCTCACGCCCATATTTCTTGGATTTTTCTCAAAAACGTCCCCCGGTTAATACCCGTTTTTAAGTAAAAACCCATTTAAATTAACTTATTGACCATTTAATCAACCCATTAGTTCCACAACCTTTTATTATTCATTTTTGAGCCTGTAATTCTCTTTAAAAGTTAAATTCCTAACTCTCTTATTTTTAAGTGGTTTTTCCATGTTTTCGGGTCCCGAAAGTGACTAAAATGGTCTAATTTTAACATGTCTTTAATTTCCAGAGATTAAACATTTATCAAACACTTAATATTCATCAAAAATTTCTGAAATCCAGTCCCAAACTCATGGCCTAGTTGTTCAACACATCAATAAACTATAAACATAGTGATAATGTCATAACCGACCATTACACATGTGTAAATCATTATAACTTGAGTGTAAACATTACCAAAACCTCATTTTAACTTCAAAATCAGATTATTAATATGTTTCAAAGTTGTTCTTGTGCAGGTTATGATCCTTGGTTAAGAGTGTTTTCAAACAAGTGCTTAAATAGTGTTATTTCATGTAAAATGAAGGTTTTCTAAGATGTAACTCATGCTATAACCACATGTTCATGGTGTATACCATTTGTAACATTAAAAACAGGTTATTAGGAGTCTTATGAACCATTAACAAGCAGGTTACATGTTTTGCTTCGAATGACATGCTTTAGGAGTATGATACCTTCAAAGACATGGAAAGCTCATTATGATTGAAGTTGTAGCAGCAAGTTTCTGTTAGATACGAGAATGGTAAGGTTTTGAATGAAAAGGGAAGACAACCACATGAAATAACCAAAACCAGCAACATGAAGCTTACACTCGATGTAGCTCGCGGTTTAGGGGGTGTAGTTGGTCGTGGGTGGCTTGAAACTCCTTGGAAGAAGCTGGAGAATCTCGAGCAATAATGGAGAAGACCGGATTCAGCAAGAACCGTGTATCCAAGGCTCACAAACTTCACCTTTTGCGGTTCTTGAGCTTGGCCGATGATTGTTGTTGTTGTTCTTCGAATGTAGCTGAGAATGGAGAGGATTTTAGTGTGTTTTCTATTGGATAATCTGAAAATGAGAGGTATGAAGTGGTATGAAGTGTTGCATGCAAGGTGAGTGGCTAGAAGGGGAGGTGGTGTAGAAGATGAGGGATTGGTGGGGAGTGGGAGGCTAAGTTTGTCTTCTTGTGAGGGTTTTTGATTTAAGTTTTTAATTAGTAAATAATATTAGGTGTAGTATTATTTTCATAGTATTTTGTAGAATATTGGGTGGTATTATTTAGTTAGTTGTTTAATTATCATGCATGAACATGCATGCACTAACCGAAGGTTAAGTGTGTATGTATACATTTTAATTGTTTTAATTAATATTTTGATTTCATTGTAAGGGTGACTAATTGACTTTCCCGGGACACTAATTTCAAAAAGGTAAAACTTAAACTAACTAAAATTCACAAAAATCACAAAATTCACAAAAATCATGGAAATGCAAATAAATTGCAATTGATGATTCTAAATTCACTAATAGAGTTAGATTGTTTCTATTATTAGTATTTATAAGACGGGTGATGATGTAAGTAAGTTAGGGTTAGAAAAGTGACCTTGAGGCCGGTTGTTACAGAAGCCAACTTGCTAAGGCGTCCGCCTTCTTGTTCTTACTTTGCGGAATGTGCTACACATCGCTCTTCCTGAAGTTTCTGATCAATGCCTTTGCTTTTTCCAAGTATAATTTCATTGCTTTTTCCTTTGCTTCGTAAGACCCGTTGATCTGATTCGCCACAAGCAGTGAATCGACATTGGCGCGAAGGTTTTGGATACCCACCTGCTTGGCTATCCTCAGACCTGCCAACAAAGCTTCATACTCTGCTTCATTGTTATAGCTCTTGAAAGCCTCAAAGCATAAGTCACTTCCTCTTGACTTGGCCCAACCAATATCATACCTGCCCCTGAACCTTCATCATTGGATGCTCCGTCTGTATGCAAGCACCATTCTTCATCGTCTTGTACTATAGCCTTTTATTTACTGCCACGACTCTCTGCTTCTGGTGGTATCTCTGTTAGAAAGTCGGCCACGACTTGGCCCCGTATTGCCACCCTCGGCTTGTATTCTATCTCGAAGGCCCCGAGCTCGATTGCCCATTTCGCCAATCTCCCTGATATCTCTGGCCTCCTTAGTATCTGCTGGATGGGTTGGCTGGTCCAGACTTCGATTATGTGGGCCTGGAAATACCTTCGCAACCTTCTGGAAGCATGTACCAGTGAAAGAGTCAGCTTCTCCATTGGCGAATACCTGGTCTCCAGGTCCTTGAGTGCTCTGCTGACAAAATAAATTGGGGTCTGCTCTCCATCTCTGTTCATCATCAGCACCGTACTCACGGCTTCTTTTCCTGCAGACAAATACATAACTAGTTGCTCCTTTAGAAAAGGGGCCACTAGCGTTGGTAAGTTACTCAAATACATTTTCATTTGCTGAAAAGCTTCCTCCGCCTCACTCGTCCATACAAAATTCTTCTTGTTCAGCCAGTTACGCAAAGTGGTCATGAATGGCAGCGCGCATTCAGTGTGCTTTGATAAGAATCTGTTCAGGGCCACCAGCCGCCCATTGAGTGTCTGAACATCCTTGACTGACCTGGGTGATGGCATGTTGAGGACAGCTGCTACTTTATCAGGTTTAGCCTCCAACCCTTTCTTTGTTACAATTACTCCAAGGAACTTTCCTTCCTCTATACCAAATGAGCACTTCTTTGGGTTCAGTTTCATGTTGATGGTTTTCAACGTCTGGAATGTTTCAGCGATATCTGCGAGCAATGCTTCTTCATCACGACTCTTTATCACCACGTCATCGATGTAGATCTCGATATTTCTGCCCATCTGGGGTGAGAAAGCATCGTCCATCAACCGCTGGTATGTTGCCCCCGCATTCTTCAGCCCAAATAGCATTTTCGTAAAACAGAATATGCCGACGTCCGTGTAGAAGGCAGTTTTGTCCTCGTCTTCAGGTGTCATCTGTACTTGGCGATATCCTTTGTAAGCATCCAAGAAACACTTCAAGGGAAAGCTTGCCTGGGAGTCCACCTTCAAGTCGATATCTGGGAGTGGATAGCAATCCTTGGGGCATGCATTGTTTAAATCCTTAAAATCGATGCACATCCTCCATGTGCCATCACTCTTTTGGACCATAACGCTTTTGATGCTCTGCCTTTACTTGCAAACAAGTGAGGCATTTACTCACATACTCCACCACATCACGCTTCATACCCGGCCACCAGTAATCTTTCTTCATGTCTTGGTACATCTTGGTAGCACCGGGATGAATGGAGTATCGAGTCTTGTGGGCTTCATCCATAATCTTTACTCGTAGATCCCCAAGACAAGGAATCCACATCCGTCCAAACCGGGTTATAACACCAAACGTGTTTTCACCCAACTCCGTGACCAGACCTCTCATTCTTTCTGAGTTATGATGATCTTCCTTCAGTGCCTCATCTTGAAACTCCTTGACTTGCTTCATCACATCCGAGGTCATAATCAGCTGGTACGCCTTCACCCGTATCGGCTCGGGCCTCTTCTTTTGGCTAAGGGCATCCGCCACCACTTTGGCTTTACCCGGATGGTAATGGATCTCACAATCATAATCTTTTATAAGCTCCAACCATCGCCTCTGCCTCATGTTTAAATCCTTCTGCTCAAAGAAGTACTTCAAGCTCTTGTGGTCAGTGAAAATGGTGCACTTCGTTCCGTAGAGATAGTGCTTCCAAATTTTTAATGCAAAGACCACAGCTGTTAGCTCCAAGTCATGAGTAGGATAATTAACCTCATGAACTTTCAGCTGTCAGGACGTATAGGCTATAACCTATCCTCTTTGCATTAACACGCACCCTAACCCCGAGTAGGAAGCATCGGAATAAACCACCAAATCTTCACCTCCATCGGGTAACGCCAATACAGGAGCTTGGGTCAACCTCGTCTTCAATTCCTCGAACGCCTTCTCTTGAGCTTGACCCCACACAAACTTTACATCCTTCCGGGTCAACTTGGTCAGTGGAGAAGCAATCTTGGAGAAGTCTTGAATGAATCTTCTGTAATAGCCCGCCAAACCCAAGAAACTGCGGATCTCGAATGGCGTCTTTGGAGACTTCCATTGCATTACCGCCTCCACCTTTGCCGGATCGACCATAATCCCCTCCGGATTAACCACGTGACCCAAGAATTGGACTTCACACAACCAGAATGCGCACTTGGAGAACTTGGCGTACAATTTCTCCCTTCTCAACGTTTCCAACACCTCTCGAATGTGACCGGCATGCTCTATCTCGCTCCTTGAATAAATCAGGATATCATCAATAAACACAATCACTGATTTATCCAACATCGGCCGACACACTCGGTTCATCAGGTCTATAAAAGCAGCCGGCGCATTGGTCAACCCAAAAGACATGACAAGAAACTCGTAGTGACCGTAGCGCGTATGAAAAGCTGTTTTAGGGATGTCCTATTCCTTCACTTTTAGCTGATGGTAGCCCGATCGAAGATCTATTCGTGAAAACCAACTGGCGCCCTGAAGTTGATCAAACAGATCATCGATTCTTGGCAAGGGGTATCTGTTCTTCACCGCCAACTTATTCAGCTCGCGATAGTCGATACACTTCCTCATGCTACCATCCTTCTTCTTCACGAATAAGATCGGCGCACCCCAAAGTGAGATACTCGGTCTAATGAACCCCTTATCTAGCAGCTCTTGCAACTGCTCCATCAACTCCTTCATCTCTGTCGGAGCCAATCGATACGGCGCTTTGGCGACAGGTTGAGCACCCGGTATCAGGTCAATCTGGAATTTGATCTCTCGGTCAGGTGGCAATCCCGATAAGTCCTCCAGGAACACGTCTGGAAAATCACACACAACCGGAACATCGGATAGTTGTGGTGTTGGCATTTCTACATCTTTCACATAACATAGGTAGGCCACGCCTCATACACTTTCCCGCCACAACCATTGAGATCATTTTCGGAATTGTAGTAACCCGATCGTCATAAACCATCACTGAACTACCGTCGAGCGTTGTCAAATGAATCATCTTCTTGCGACGCACAATGTTCGCCTCGAAGTCCGCCAATCAATCCATCCCAAGAACCAAATCGAAACCACCTAATGTCATCGCAAAGGGTCTAACCGGAAATTTGTGGCCCTCTAATTCCACATCACAACCCTCTATCACCTCAGAAATCCTGACAGACTTACCTATGATGGTTTCTATGTCAAAGAGCTTATCAATACTGCTACTCCTATTGGGCAACTTAGCATAGAAAAACTAAAGAAACAAAACTCTTTCTAGCTTCGAAATCAAACAACACGGAAGATAGAGTTTGATTTACTAGATACATACCTGTCATGATATCGGGGCCCGTCCTAGCCTGCTCCGGCATTATCGTGAAGGCCCTGCGCCCTCTACCCTTGGCTTCTTGCAATCCCTGCTTATGTGACCCCTTCCACTGCAGTTGTAGCACCGTACCACCCCACACTCTCTAGCCACATGACCGTGCTTCCCACATCGGAAACAGGTATTGGTTCCCCATCTACATTCCCCGAGGTGTTCTTTGGCACACTTACCACACTTCCTCGTCCTAGCACCAGACGAAGCTGCACGTCGGTCCTCCGTCCTTGTAACCTTTTTGTTTAGGGTGGCACTGTCACGTACAACCCGTTTCCGTGCCGGTTCTTGTCGTCACTATTCTTCGTGCTTTCTTCAATGGCAGTCGTCTCCTTCACCGCCCTAATTACCTCAGTCATCATAGACGGCAGAATCGCCTGTAGGGCCTGTTGGACTCCCTCAACAACAGCCTCTTTCATGGCGATCCTCAAACTAATGCCATCATCGCTGCCCTCCATGTGAGGGGTCTCAGGCTCTTCGAGTGTCATTTCAGCCGCCCTGGCCATGCTTGTCGTGACACGCGGTTCAGCTCCACGTTCACCATAACCCTTATCTGGTAAACCTTAGAAGATCTACCGCTATCCATCCTTTGACACACACTGAAAATTTCAAACACCAACACGGTCATTCAAGGGAATAGCTCAGTTTATGTCAAGTATAGTAAGTCCCTAATGACGGTGGCCAGTTGTGATTAGCCACTTACTTCACTCTTCGCACCCTGAGCATTACCTGTCCTGACTACATTAGTGTCTAAATCTAACAGTACACATAAGCCATATTACATGCGCACGTAATACCGGTTAGCTTTAAGAAAAATACCTGATGGCACCCAGCTACTCAGATTGGCATTCCTTTCCTTTCCGTCCCATTTTCAGTTTAAGTTAAGGTTTATTTTGAAAATTTACCCGTTTCAATTAAACTTTGGCTCTGATACCAACTTGTAAGGCCCTGTTCCCAGGCACCTCACAGCTGGTCATTCATTGCACATAAAAACATATATTTACAATTAACTTAATAAAACCATGCAGCGGAAACATTAAAACAGAGACATTTCATTTCATCATAAAAGCTTTTGCAAAAGATTACATCATTACTAATTACAAAATGGTCATAAACAGTGACCTCTAGTATAGAAACATTAAAATTTCATTTAATGAAGATTCCTTAAGTAATCCCGTTTATCGGGATCCTCAAGGAACACTTGCACGCAACATAATGCGTGGCAGTATTATCAAAAGGAGAATGCCATCCCAAAAGAGCTGAGTAGTCGCCTCGTGCCATCCCCAGCAACACTACCTGCCAACTGGAAACACATAAAAAGTTAGCGTTGCTGAGTGAGTTCTAGTTTTAAACATACTTTGTTATTAATAAAACCATTCTTTTCTTTCACGTGATCATACATCATACATACACATAGATAATATCTTTATTATCTATTTCGTTTGTTTATTCATTCGTTCTTTATAACTTTGCTTGCACATTGGATATCATTTGTACCAATACCATAGGCTACACCCCAAACAGTCTTAGCTACTGGGCCGAAGTCAATCCATAGACAGCTAAGCGTGGTGCCACAGTACTGGGCCGAAGTCAACAAATGAACAGCAAGCATATGCCACAGTGCTGGGCCGAAGTCTATGGAGAGACAGCTAAACGTGGTGCCACAGTACTAGAGGTAAGCGGTAGAGGTACCATACGTATGGTCAATCACAAAGAAGGACCCGTTTTCCCTATCCAATGCTTGCAAGACTTATTTCATTTGTTCATTAATGCATGTATTCATCATCCTATTTCTCTTTCATTCATTCATTAATACATGCATTCATCATCATGTTCCTCTTTCGTTATCTTTCACTTTACGTTACATAATACTTCGCTCATTCATTATCATAATTCATAAAGTTTTGGGAAAGATATACATACCATATCATAAGGAACATATACATGTCATTCATACATCATCATGCAAAGTGTCATACATACATAGCCTACATCAACAGTCATCTACAGGTACTTACGAAAACTTCTATGTCACGACTTACTACTGCACTTTCCCCCGAAAGCCAGAATTCAACTATGCATTTCTTCGAGTTCAACAGCCTAATTATCCCTCCTGAACCCTGGAGAGTCATACTAGGACATCATACAAACACATGCAAGTCCACAATCGTACCTTAAACATACTACACATGATTACACCCAAATGGGTCAAACATACACATTTTAAGAACGGGTTTATATGTGTTCCAGCCCCAAAATCATTTAAAACAAGGAAATGAGGGGACCTAGAACTCACCTGTACTTGATGAGTAGCTTCTCAATCAAGCTTTAAAAGAGAGGGTCGCACTACACCACCTGCAGATAGGTTAACACTCAAAAGAGTTAATTTCTGCTTAAATTCGCTGCTAGTTTCGCTAGCAGTTTCGCTAAGTATCAGCAGTTTCGCTGCCAGTTTCGCCTGCAGTTTCGCTGCCAGTTTCGCCCGCAGTTTCGCTAGACGATTAGCAGTTTCGCTGCTAGATTCGCTGGCAGGTTCGCTGGCAATTTCGCTGCCAGTTTCGCCCAACTTTTGTTGGATAACATTGTCGGTGAAATTAACTGCGAAACTATAGTTTCGCTGGAATACTCATAGTTTCGCTGGATGAATACATAATTTCGCTGGATGAACCTCCAGTTTCGCAGAACGGGCTGAAAACTACAAACCAACCCATTTTTAACCCAAAACTTCAATCTTTTACACCCAAACCTTGGTTTATCATCCATGAAGCTATATCTAAGCTTTTTACATGTTTTCTTACATAAAAACGTGAGTTTTTGGATGATTCTTGCCACTTTCAAAAACCCAAAACTAGAATCCGGGTTTACATCAAAAGGAACGATTAAACGATGTTTCTTACCTGGATTCTTGGTGTTTTCTTGTTGTTAGGATGCCCACGAACACCGATCTTCAATCCCTTGATCAACCGAGCCTCGAATCACCACTTTCTCTCTCTACACTCTCTCTCTAGAAGTTGGGTGTTGAGTGCAAATGAGAGCTGCTCAAGCTGATCCGTCTATATATATATACCAGGCGTTCCCGGGACTATAAACTCGTCAAGCTCATGACCCGAAGAGTTAACTCAGTCTAACACCCATAACCATCCTATTTTCATTAAATGGTCTCGTCTAAGCCCATTATTATTATTTGGCTTGCTCAGACAATATTCCGGGTGTTACAACGCCTTTCATGTCGGAGGGCTGCCATGCAAAAATGTCCAAGTTATGCAGCTGCAGATGACGGAGTTGTTCCTTGGTGGCGTCTCCCAATTGCCCTTCGATGGTGATCTTTTGGTCTGGAAAGAGAGGGTTGACCACCCACTTCTCCAACACGGGGCACATGGGTTCGTCTTCTCCAGCCGATGCCCCTGGGGTGATTGCCCTCACATCTTTACATTCCCTGCTGGAGTACATGGTGACCACACCAGTCGGGGTGGGGAACTTAATTGCGGCATGCACTGTTGATATGGCCGCTCCCAATATGCACAGAACCGGTCTTCCAAGCAGGATGTTGTGGGATGAGTCTAACCGCACAACCAGGAAAGTCATGATAACTTCCCGCCATCCCATGTTGTTGCCTATTGCGACAGGCAGTTGTATCTGTCCCAAGGTTTGCACGACCTCTCCAGCAAAACTAGTGAGCTGGTGAGTTCTGGTGTCTAGATTCCTTCTTACTTCCTCGTCAAGCTGCAGAAAACAGTGTTCGTACATAATTTCCGAACTAGTTTCACTATCTACATATATCCTGTGTACCTGGTGTCCTGCAATAATTGCTGAAATCGTCAGAGGGCCGTTGGCAAAGCTTTCGCCATGTATTGGAGGGAACGAAATTTCCTGCGCCATCCAGGGCTCCATATGGTCGGAGTGGCACTTAACATTGTAGCTTGCAACCCATATCATGAAGATCTCCTTCTGCTTGTCTCCTGTCTGCGGGGTTTTCCTCAGCTCCCTCAGGAGATGGGCCAGTTTCCCAGTTTTTATTACCAGTTCGATCTGCCGCTTTAACGAGAAGCAGTCGTCTGTCATGTGCCCATTCTCCTTGTGGAACTCGCAGTATTTGCCTGTGTCCCTCTTCACTCCAGGCTTCAGCGGTGCTGGCTTGGTAAAGTTGACATTCTCTGTGGCAAGGATCACACTTGGGGTTTTGGTTAGCGGTGGAAGTGTCACATTAGGACCTTGTGGGTTTCTGGTTGGAGTTGTGAAATGAGGTTGGAAAGGAGGGCCTCGCTGAGTGTACCGTGGTTGGAACTGTGGTTTTTCCCATGACCTCGAGCTTCCTTGCCTTTTATGCTGCTCCCACGTGGATAGCATGAGCTTCTTTGGAGTTCTATCTTTCAGTTGCTCATAGGCCTTCTTTCTTCTAACGAACGCTTTCACCCTCTCCAGCATTTCGTCCACTGTCTTCGGGAGGTGTTCATGGAACCTTTCTACGAGCTGATCGTTCCTCACTCCGTGAATGAATGCCGAAATTCAAATCGTTTCCCCAGCTCCTCTGACCTGCATGCTTTCTTTTGAGTATCTAGTGATAAAATTCTCGATGGACTCGCCATCTCCCCTCTTGATGTTGTGTAGCTCTGTCGGGTCCTTGGCAGATAACCTTTGCTGGCTGAAGTTTCTCAAGAAGTCTTCTTCTAATTCCTCGAAGCTACCTATCCCTCCGACTGGGAGGCTGTCAAACCACACTCTTGCAGCACCTGTTAAGGTTTGGGCAAACATGTGGCACCACACAGGGATTGACCACTGTTCCACTTCAGCTGCACCTATGAAAATCGCCAGGTGTTCATCGGGATCTCCCAAACCATTGTACTTGCCTACATTGGACAGCATCTTCAGTTTCGGAGGAAAAGTGAATTCCGCTATTCTGGGTGTGAACTTGGACCTGGCCCGTGCGGTCGATGGGCGGTACGGTTTACTGAAATCATCGTCTTCTGCAGGTTTTCCACCCGTCTTGGCTGCACCTTGCTTCATCTTTGTTTTATCTTCAACATTCTTCACCGCATCGCCTTGATCACCTTCCTCCTCCTCCTGGTTCTTTGGAGTGTCTTCATACTCCAAACGTGTCCAGATATCCTTCAACCGTCTTTCTCTTTCTTCCTGCTCTAACATGTAGAGGATCTGCTCCCGGTTCTTACTAATAAAGTCCGAGGTGATGACAGTGTTGTCATCATTATTTTCCCCTAGGGTGGTACCTAGTGCTAAGGTGGTAGTGTGTGGGTTTTCATCAGTTTTGGTGTTTTTATGGTAAGGGGTTCCTTGACCTGAATCCATGGTGGTTGGCTTTTGGTTCGAGTTGTCCCACAGATGGCGCCAAATGTTGCTACACAAATCTTAATCAAGAGATTAAGGTTCGGTAACAGTGCAAGGGTGGAGTTATTACCAAAGGCTAAGGCTGTGATTCAGGGCTTGGAACTTTGACTGGGGAGGGTATGGGCTGTTTAGCAGCGGCTGAGCCTAGGTTTGGATTGGCAAGGATGCCTGCACAACAAAGACAACACCGTGAGCCTCGCCACGGGCAGAAGGGATTTCTCCCCGTGACCACACTCCGGCGTGAGATTAAGTATATCTCCTAAGAGAGTTTTACAAGATAGATTGAAGTGAGAGTGTTGAGAGTAAAAATGAGATGATCTTTACCTGTTGAGTGAAGGGAGTATTTATAGTGTTTGTGAGTTGAGGCAAGATGCAACTTGATTCTATCTTTGCTAACCTGCAGTCAATGAACTGGGTCTGAGATCCCTGAGTCAGAAGGTTCTACACGTTTTTGATACAAAGGGTTTCTGACTGGGAATTAATGAATTTTTGTCTTTATAGTTGACTTTGGGAGTTTGTGGGCTACTCTGGCCTTCTACCTCGGTCAGGTGTTTGGCCTGGAGTGCTTTGTTGTTATATGCCCATTACTTATTCCTTGGCAACCAATGACAGGCTTCCTTTGGTGCTCCCTTGTTTACCTCTTATTCTCACGAATAGTTTCTAAGTGTTGTTGTGGTTTAAGCTAGTGGTCAGTCGCGGTTTACTTTGGACTTATCTGGTTTCTCCAGCCGCGGTCTACTTGGGCTCGATGGCCTCACCAGCCGCGGCCCCCTATGGGAATTGGGTTCACCTGCCGCGGCATCTCTTGGGTTATTTGAGTTCACCAGCCGCGGCTTACTTACGGCAATTGGGTTCACCATCCGTGGCCCCTCTTGGGGTAATTGTGTTTTCCAGCCGCGGCCTACTTGTGGCAATTGGGTTCGCCTGTCGCGGCCCCTTTTGGGGTAATTGGGCTTTCCAGCCGCGGCCTCCAATGGTGTGATTGGGCTTCCCAGCCGCGGCCTCCGATGGTGTGATTGCCGCGGCTCCCTTTGGGATGGTTGGGCTTCCCAGTCGCGGCCTGCATCTTGGGCTGGGTTGCTTTGCTTGGCCTTGGGTTATTTTTGGGCTAGTTACGTTCTTTGGTCACGGTCCGTTTTTGGTCCGGGACTGTACCCCTTCAGACTTGGTTTCGAATCTCATGGTTTGTCCGTTTTTGTTTTTCGGTTTTTTTTCTTCTTTTTTCCTCTTTTACTCTTTTTATATTCCTTTTCAATTACTTTTTTTCTTGAGCGATATTTTCATTTCAGTATGAGATTATGTTTAAGCCACGACGTGCTACGGATAATACTCTTTTCTATTTATGATGGACCGTCACATCTTTATATGTTTTTTTTATCTACTTAACAATGTTAATGTCGCCGCTACAACATACGTAACAAGCTGCATCATGCGCGCTTAATTTTTATTATATACCAATCCAAAAGAAACGGATAATCCGAAGACAACCCATGACCGGCGTGTATCTTAGAGGGCATACGGGTCACGAGGTCTTCTAACCGGAGCATTCAAGCACTGAAACCAAAACATGCACATTATCATTTATCAGCTCTAGCGCGCATATATAAAATCTAAAGCAAAATAAGATATTGAAAATATATAAGCTAAATAATATTCTCAATGTTTTGAAGTTTAAACTAACTTTTAAATTTAACTCCAGGGACCAAAAGTACAACGCTTACTTAAAAGTTTAGATTAATTTTGCAATCCTTAAAATTTAAGGATTAAACTAGCAATAATTACATAAAAATTTAGATTAACTTTGTAATTTTTAAAGTTTTAAAACCAAACATGCAATCCCTTTAAACTACAAGAATCATTGCAATTTTCTTTTTTTTTAAACCAAAACTACATTGGTCCATAAGTTGTGGCTCATCATCAGCTCTAGCGCGTATATATAAAATCTAAAGCAAAATAAGATATTGAAAATATATAAGCTAAATAATATTCTCAATGTTTTGAAGTTTTAATTATTATTTTTTAACAACTTGGAACATTGTGCTCTAATTCTTCTTTGTTCTCTCCCTGAAAATCATTTCAGATCCTTGAAACCATGAGTAACTAAGCCAATCTATTAATGGTCCCAACAACGGAAACTAGTAGCCGGCGAATGGGGATTTCATAGACTGACGACGACTACAACGATGGAGAGGAGGATGAAGTTATTTTGTTTGGGCCATGTTTATCTCCATTCTGAAAATTTTGGTTGACATTTTGAGCTTAATGTTGTAGAGTAGAAAAATAAGTAGCAAGATACATTTCATGGTCAAAACCTTATGATTTAGTGATATTAATCTTGCCTTAGAATACCCGCAAGTACAAGTTATTAGGCATTCCAACTACGGCTAGATGGTGGACACTTTTGTCTTTTATGAAAAAGATTAGGGTTCAAATCCTTAAATATATATGATAGATTAAAAATTATTATAGTTTAAATGTAAAATAGGATATGTGTTTGAGTTGTTTTTTTTAATACATTATGTATAGGAGAGAATTAAGGTGTACCATTAAGGGAGGGGGGTGGTTTGGTTTAAATGTAAAAATATGTTCTCAAAACGTTCACAAAACCAACCAATATTTTGTTAGCTAATGGGCTAACATAAAGCACAACTTAAGCTACACATTAAATGACATGCTTATCACGATATCACCCCTTAAAAGTTACCATGGAACTTAAAACAAAATACTAATTTGGAATACAATTTTCGTTGTTTAAAAAAAAAAGAAAATTGCAATGATTCTTGTAGTTTAAACAGATTGCATGTTTGTTTTAAAACTTTAAAAATTACAAAGTTAATCTAAATTTTTATGTAATTATTGCTAGTTTAATCCTTAAATTTTAAGGATTGCAAAATTAATCTAAACTTTTAAGTAAGCGTTGTACTTTTGGTCTCTGGAGTTAAATTTAAAAGTTAGTTTAAACTTTGAGAAATGTATAAAATCTAAAAGAATTTAATGTCAATGACTAAACATGCAATAGGTACACAAAAATTGTAATAACTTTGTAATTTTTAAAGTTTGAAAACCAAACATGCAATTTGATTAAACCACAAGAACCATTTACGCAATTTTCTCAAATCAAATTAATTAACTTTGAAAAAACTCAAAGTTACTAAGAGAAAACTGCTTATTCGGTATAAATATATAATAAACAAGATTATCACAAATGCACATCCAAACAAATTTGATAACATGTTCATACAACAATCACAGTGTTATTCATGTTAAACACGCTACAAGAAATATAGCATGAGGTCATATTCCAATCTAAATTCTATGGTCAAACAAAAGCTACATCAAAAGTTTAAACTTTCATGTTTAACTAATGATTGTTACAACGATATTCGATTATTTAACATTTGTAAAATGAAGATCAAGCAAACTATGCAGGTAGGTTTATTGTTAGGTCATCCATGTCGGCACATCCGATTATGCTCAAACCATGCTCGTTAGCTAGATGCAACACGCAAATGAAACACAAGTGTGGGGAGATGATATCAATAGATGCGGCAGCTGGTTTCTTTTTATCGATTGGGAAAGACGTCAGTAAGTGCTTAAAAGACAATGTCTTTGTTTCCTGCATAATGCATACATGATATCAGTTGTACCTCTATGAAATTCATCATGTCGAACAAACTTGTAAGTTGACTATTTTTGGTTCTAACTATCATAATTAGGATTCGAGATTAGTTTCATATATATCATTCTAAAAGTTTACCAAGTCAAAACGCTAAAAAATCAAAGTTACCATTTCAGTAAGGATAGTATTATTATTATCTCGGTGTGCAATGGTTGCTTCGTATATTAAGTGACATAAGATGTTATAAGTGCATAAGTTTAGAGTTAATCATAAGAATTGTCTCTATGGTATCCCTTCTTTTTGGAAGCTATGTATATGGTCAAATTGTTACCAAACAGTACCACATTTGGTCCTTTTCACTTACAAACATTAAAAACTAGTTAAATTCATATCAGAGGATCATTTTACCCCTATGCTTAAAAAAACAAAAGAAGCCACAAACACCTACTCACTACTCAGTCTTCTTCATAGCAAATCAATCTAAACGGAAAATGACCTTACAAAAATCTAGCAAGATTGGGAAGACCAATGTCGCTTGGGAGAGCTCATGTGTTATATTGGCTAGCAAGGAGATCGCAAGGTTGCATTTTAAGTGGTAGAGTGGAAGAGAGACCGTCAATGGAGCTATAATATAAGGGTAAAAAGGTCATCTAGATAAATATCATAGATTTTTATTATCCGTCAATGAAAAGGAGTGAATGTGTAATTCATTGGTACTCGGCGGAGACCATATATTATTAACTTTGGGTGGGGTTGTGGGGGGAGGGCAACCTAGTTACCACAGGGAGGATTCATGTAATTAGCTTCTAATTTTATTTTATTTGGGTAGATATGATATTTCTAGCATTTTTAATGGGTAAACATGATATTATGGAATTTATAAAGATGTATATAAAATTTGAAATTATTAAAAAGGTATATATGAAATTGTGCAGAGATAGAAAAGAGCTCACATGTGTTTCTTGCATAGATGACCAAAGAGTCTCTTTGAGTGCCTGAACATCAACTTGTTTAGATGTTTTGTCATACTCAACTTCAATCTTATTTACCTGTTTTACATGGATGTAAAAGAAACTATCAGGGTACGCATGTGAATGATCAACTTGTTAGGATAATGTAAATAGGGCTTGGGACCCAAGAATTTAAAGGTCATTAAGGTCCCCATATATCAAACATTACATGCCACTCAAGTATGTTTCGTCTATGCTAGTCCCCGCCCAAAACGTGGTGCATAACGTAAATGCTCTAAACTTATCATAAAGACACATATACCCTTGATGAGGTGTAAAAGTATTATCGGCTAAAAAAAATATTTTGTAAAATATGTGGTCTTCTTAATTAATTTCATTTTTTAAAAAATGCAGCCATCACTGCATCGGCATCCAAATAATTACATATGGCCCTAAGGGGCATTTTTATTCTTTTACATGCTACCCAAGTATCAATTTTGTTACGCTTATACCAACTCTAGCCCAAAACTTACCTGGCAACAAAATGCCTAAAATGTTCAGTAAGGCATAATGCCGCTTCATAAATCATGAGGTGTAAACTTGGTATGATATAGGTAAAATAACGGGTAAAAATATCAGGACTTTTTCATCGATTCCATGTGAAAAATATTCTGAATTTCTGACCGTTGTGTAAGTGTGTCGCATATTTACGGGAAACACGTATGACTTTACATCAGTAGCCTTTTGTCATTTTAAAAGTCTAACAACTTTTTACCTAGACATAAACAAAACCAAATTTATACTTTCGTGGACCAAACTATTGATTTCAAACTCGGCCTTTGTGTCAACTTTTAAATACTTAACATCCTAGCATGATCCTAAGTTATTATGATAAATATAAAAAGTGGATCACATTAATTTATTTTCTTGTGAAATTTAAAAGACAAACCTGACGAGGCTGAGAGACAAGTGTGGTGGAGTCATCAACATCACTATTATAAGTATTTCCATCATCAAATTGACCACAATCATCATCCCAAGATGGAAACGTTTCGTTATTACTTTCTCCTTGTTGACCATTTTCATCTGAAAAATCAAATGCATTGACCATCTTATTTACCAATTAACCTATGCAAGATACATAAAACTGTTTTTATAGAAAGTCAAATGATATAAGAAGTTTCAACAATTTCACTTAAATGCACATTTTAAACATTTTTCAATGCTAAAGGGGTGTGTCCTAACACTCAAAAGTGCTTTTGGTTATACTTGTACGCTTTTAAGATAACACAATAAACAGAAAAGTTAAACACCCCCTAAGATGCCAACGGGCTTTCCTTACTTTTACATAATATGTCAAGATATATGCAATTATGCATTATTGGAGTAACTAAAAAGATTAATCCAAGAAATCAACGTACCAGAATACCTCCTTCCTTTCTTCCCAAGGCACTATACAGAAAATAAATAGACAGTTAAGTAATTATTGTCAGACACATAAAATAATAATATGAATTAGCAGACTTCAAAACTTGTAACTTTACCATAACATTTGGAAGAAGAAACATCTTGACAAGATCTTCTGGTTGATAATGACAATCCTCCGGAAGTGTTGTGTTACATGGTTCCCTATTTGCAGGCAATAATAGAGTTTTAGGGTTTTTAGGGGGAGCAAAGATATTACTCTTTTCATCATCCAACTCTATGAATTTAGTAAATTCTATATCGGGTTCAGCTTGTTTCTTATTTCTTTTAGGCACTTTTGGTGATCCAGTTTCCTTAGCAGGATCTTCTAAACCTGCAAAAGATTAAACAAAGAGTACAATAAAACATTATTAAATCCGGAAAATGGGACCAAGATAGAGATAACAATATCAACCCGTATACTTATGTTTTATCTTAAATGGGTCATGCCAAAATAATAGCTAAAAGAGTTGGATAATTATTGGAATAAATTGTATACAACCTCCTAAAATATATCTTTTCAAAGAATCAGTCTGTTATTGTAATAGTATTGTTTTTTGAAAATTGTAAATAACTTATATATTTCAATATAATAAAAAGATAAACTTTTGCAGGTCAGTTTGGCCCGTTTGGACACGTATTATAAATGACCCATTTCAACCCAAACCTACTTTGCCCCGCTACTTTATCTGCATCTCACCTTTAGTTTTTCGATACTTCCAGTGATCAGGGCCTGCCCAGGCATTTTGTTTTCCGGTTAAGCCAAGGCTCAGAAACAGAAAGCTGTCAACTGTTGCCGGTCTGTCATCCACGTCACCATGATGAGAAACATATGGCTCGCTTTCCTGCAAACAAATCTTAATCAGCTGATTCCTTTCTTTTTCTAAATTACTATGGAAAACAGGCTCATTTGAATTATGTTATATCTCTAACAGCTCTAATCGGCCAAGAAGGCCAAAAGTAACCAAAAGTGTGTTTTAAAAATTTATCCATTGAGAAAATCCTACATTTAAAAGGTTAGGTTACTACCAGAATATTATAAGTTGCACAGTCATGTTTGACAGACTAAATATCTATTATAATAAAAGAGTAACTTGTATGACACGTGTCACCACCACAATTCTCCTCACCAAAATTTTCCCCTCTCTCTCTCCTATTAAATAATTACCTTAATTACTAATAATATTATTTAATATCTTTTTAGATTAAAATATTTTTTTATAAATTAAGACAAATATTTGTTATTAATGTTATTTCAAAATAAATAAATTTTTATAAGTAATATTTTTTTTTCTAAAATATCAAA
Source organism: Flaveria linearis (assembly GCA_024085815.1). Taxonomy (NCBI): domain Eukaryota; kingdom Viridiplantae; phylum Streptophyta; class Magnoliopsida; order Asterales; family Asteraceae; genus Flaveria; species Flaveria linearis. Next base: position 60,152,335 of record CM044014.1, on the reverse strand, counting down.
CTTTGTTAAAAATATGATATATTATAAAATTACAATTTTTAAAAAGTAAATTATTTAAAAACCAAAAATAATTTAGTTTAGGAGTTATGATAATAAAATATTTTAAAAAATGATATTTTTATACGGTTTGTTTTAGAACAAAATATTATTTTTAAAAAAAATTAAAAACAAAATTATAAAATATTGGTATCACTGTTTTATTACTTATAGTACTTACTTATATGTAATTTCAGTCATATCATATTTTAAAATATCATTTTATTTTCCATAAGTCGTATTATATTAATATTTTATTTATTCAACCCGTGTAATACATGGGTTTTCTAAAACTAGTTATATATAAAGAAGTAAAAAAAATATTAGATAAAGAGTGTCTCATGTCAGCCCAATTCAATTCGTTTAGACTCAATCCCATTAGGACCCAATGACCCATTACCCAAGTATCAACCCACCAGACTTGTCCATTTTTCCATATATACAGAATAATCAAGCATATCAAACCAACAGAAAGTAATGATTTGAGTCAAGCCAATCTGACACATTTTGAGCGGCACCAAAAGTCAAAACAGGAACAATAATGACCGGTTACCCAACCCCCGCCTAACTCGCTCATTTGCTGCATCTAGTAGAATTATCAAGCACCTTAAACTAATATACAAAAAGTGTTTTGGGATAACCCAATCCGACCCTTTTCGAGCTGCACACAAATTACCTGTTTTGCTCATTTAGTTACAACAATCAAGCACCTCAAACAAACGGACAAAAAGTGTTTGGGGCCAACCAAGCCGACCAACTTCAATCAGAACCACACATGATATATTTTGACCCTAACCCATTTTGATCATTCCCCACCAGTCTGACTCACCTCATGATGAACTGGAACAAAAAGATCATCCTCATCTTCGTAGGTGCACTCATCATTCACATTTGTTTGGTTGTCATTAATGAAGTCCCAGGTTTCTGAATTATCATGTCCACCATCATTAAATTCATTGTCATCATAAGCTTCATTGTCTGGGTCCACAAATTTTTGGGACGAAGAAAAACTATCTGCTGGTCTTTTATTATCTTCATCAAACAGATTGACTATGTCCTTCAGACTTGGGGAGATTTCAAGTTTCTTTACGAAATTTGATACCATTTGTTCAATACAGTCTACAATAGCAACAAGAAAAAACAAGAGTTAATAAAAATGCAACTTGCAAACAGGAGCTACATATATGACATAACTAAAAAAAAGGGGTGGCAATTTCAACCCATTTACTTACAAAAGAGTCAAATTAGGTAATTTTTTATCTCTAACCGGTCAAATGAGTAAAGGAGTCAAAATCATAAGAAGTCACCTAAAGTGTATTTCTAATGCATAAAAAATACTAAATCAACTTATTCAAAATTTACTTTACTATTGATTTTGGGTGTTTTATGATTTTACTGGGTGGAATTGGGCAATTTTTATATCTAATACGTCAATAAGTAAAGGAGTCAAAAACTCCCTGAGACTCTGAGAGTGTAAATTATAGCATAATATCACGTACATCATTTTTTTAAAAACTTAGATTATTGTAGACATAAAATATATTTTGTAACCATATTTGACACACTAATTTTTATTAGACAAAAGTGTTTGAGGCCAATTAAACAAACAAACATACCCAGCAAAATCCCTTTAACTTGTCTAACTTACCATTGCTGCCTTAGTGTACACAGAAGAAACAAACCTCTGGCATGAGAAATATCGATAGTATTTGTTTGATCATGGTCACTTGAGCATGACATGCACTTCCCAGGTACTTCAAGTGAATCAAAAACCAGTCGGCATCCACCATAAACTCCAAGGTTATTCAGCAAAAGACCTTTTGATCCGCCTTCATCAAACTGGGCAGTTGTTTGATGATACAGAGGATCAACAGCAAATGCCACTAAGAAATAAAGAAATTAATATACTTAATGGTAAATTTGGATAAGAAAAGATATAAGTGGCACATACCATCAAACTTCTTCACATTAAGAGCCTCAAAGGATGATTCCAGTGTTGTTAAAGGAGATAACTACAAAAATATCATAATTAACAGTTAGTTCATATCCACCAAAAATGATAATAAATTGATGGGATAGTTGAAAAAAACCTTATGTTCCTTCTCCTTCTTTGAAGTGCCTTCTACCTGCACATTGTCTGTATTGCCATCCTGTACAGTATCTGTTTTAACAGCACAATGCCGCAACATAAAAGGATATAAATAACCAAATTAGTTGGTTCAAGACACAGAACGATACATAATTTTTTTAATTATTATAGTTCTAACAATCCCCCACATACTCATCCCTGCTCCTACCAATCTACCATTACTCTCTCTTTTTCTCCAAACGGCATGTTATTTGTTTGCTTCTGCTCTTCTGGCTGACAGGGTATTTTGGACTTTACAAGACATTTTTGTTTATTTATTTCAGAACTTAACAATATTCTATAATAAAATATATTTGTAAGGCTCCATTATAAGATTTATCCATGTTTAAGAAACTAATATCATGAACCACATATACTTTAAGAGGTTTGTTGTCACAATTACTCTTCAATTAACCACTTATGATTTAAAGCATTATTTGTTATAGAATTATGGTTACATTTGAATAAAATATATGCTCATGAAATAACTGAAATTTAGTAAAACTTGTCTTTGTCACAATCTTTTCATCACATAAAACATGACTTCTAAAACATTTCCTGGTAAAACTAAATTTTTAACATGGGTTATCATGAAAAGATAATCACATTCTAAAAAAGTTTAATATCATGAAACCAATTAAAGTTTAATTGTAAGACAAATTTGTCATCATTTATACAAAAAATCAATTATACAAAAGACAAACAAAAAATTCCACAAAATTTGACATTATAAAGGTAACTTACGTTTACTTACTTAAGTATGTGTTATGTTCTAAAATAATTTGGAAAATGTACTCATATTACAAATTTTATCGATAAAAGTGATAGAAATAACTCATATGCTTCAATTTTGTCATTATAAAAGACGTGTTTTATAAGTATGTTTGCACAATAGTATAGTCACATTAAAAACTACCATTAGTTACAATATTCTAAATAAGTAAACAAAAAATCATAGAGGAAACAAAAAGATTTTCCATCATAAAAACTTCCATAACTAAAAAGTGAAAGCTTTACATTGCTTTTGAACCCTCCAAGTGGGAACAGAATCTAAAATTGCAAAAGCATTTCATTTTGTTTAGACTAAAAGTACACACCCTAGATATAAACCATCAAAAAAGAACTTGCAGCAAGAACATATGACATGATGATAGAGATGATCAGGTATTCAGATGGATGGGTCAAACAGATTGGGTAATGTGTCAAAACAACAAAACACTTTTTGTGCATTTGTTTTTTTTCTAAAATATTGGAATACAAAGATGCTATTACAATAACAGTCATAGTATTTATTAAAACGATTTAGAAGATTGTATGATTTGGGAATACCTCTCCCAGACCCTATATATAGTCCGACTATGTGTGAGATATACTGGGTATGTTTGTTTGTTTGCTCTGATTTGGGAATACGCTTTGAGCTACTTTCAAAAAAACCATTTGAACCCTTCAACCTGTTTGAGATTAAAATTACCCAAACCGGCCCATTCATAGGTACAAGGCATTAAGGCAACAAAGCAAACCTTGTTCAGCATCCTGTGCAACTCGACTAATCCCTCCAAGAACCTTATATGCCTCTGAATGTACTGAATCCACCCTCATTGAGTATATTCTAACACCAGCTTCAAGAGTACAACTTGCCTTCACTCACAAAACGATAACTATTAAGACATTAGTTATGAGTGCCCAAAAATTTAACAATTGGGCATATAGGTGGCACATGAGAAAACATGTTTCAAGTCAAAAGTAGATTTATAAGTTTAGGTACTCAAGTTCAATTAGCCTTTGAGTAAGGAATTGGATTTATTTGTCTTTAAAGACGTATTTCCAACACTAAACGTGATCAGAAGTTATCACCTTATTACTTTAGGCTTATAAATTTAACATGTCAAAGAATGGCTTATAGAATAAGAACCAGCAGCAATACTTAAAATAGGCAATGACGGTATATCCATTACTAACAGAGGCAAAAAAAAAATCATAATACAGCAACTTATGTTGTCAAAGGCACATGCCTAGGCAAGGTGCAAGAAAAACACCAGGTGGCGATTCAGGCAAGATTCTGACCAGATTCAGACCAAAATAAACCTAAAACAGCCTAAAAGTCACCCGAATGCAAAATCTTGAAGATAGAAAGAAGATGAGAAAGTGAAGAATATGCAGCCTAAGGAGGTTTGATGGTCAATCCCTTAAAAAGCAGTACATGGTACATCTTTAGAAGACATCTGCGACATCTTAGGCGGATCTCAAATTAGCCGTGGACATGAGAGATGTAGGGTTAAATAGAGTGCAACACATTTACCAGAAGCATTCAGGTCACAGACGCATCGAATCTCGTCATAACCCATAGTTAAGTGTGCTAGGATGTTACCCATCCTCCTGGGAAGTTTTCATGTGGTTGTCAAGCTCGTACCACATTAGGTAAATCCCACATAAGTCACGGACGAAAGTGATGATGGGTTATATAGGGCTCACCACCTTACTAGGCATGACACAGAGACACAGATGCATCAAATCTCACTTTCCCACCAAAACCCCGCAATTAAGATTGTGTGGTCAATAAAACTAGAGCAAGTGGGGGAAAGCAAACGATATCATAACGATGATATGGGTGTTACAATATCCCTATTTTGATAATGTTGACATTGAGAAGACGGTTCAAAACATGATGGGTGTGAGCTATCATGCTTTAATCAAGGCTACCAGTAAGTACAAGTTTCACATTTTACAACATAGTATAAGTTTCACATTCAGCCGGTATTGTTATGGACTAAATCTTGGATGATTCTTTTGAACCAGATAATTCAAAATTTTATCAGACATCATACTTTCACTAAGTTCCGGTAAACCCAAAATATATGATGAAAACACCTTTAGAACTTTGAATCTAAATTCATGCCATTTAGACTTACTAAGGCCCCTCTAACATTCCAATTAATCATGCAAAAGATATATGTCAAGAAAGAGTTTAAGGTAAGATTTATCAGTTCCCATGCACAAATTTCCAAAGATCTGTAATTTCAAAAAGAAACTCTAAAGAATTCATCACAAAAATAACAATTTAAAATTGGTAAAACCTAATTCGAACCACATACCTTCTGAAAATTAGTCTCCACATCATTCTCTTCTTCCACCTTAATAATATCGCAAAGATGATCTATCAGATTCAGCTCCCACGTATTCTTCTGGTTAATTTTCTACACTCCACAAAAGAAAAACAAGTCATCTCATTATCCCCATGCATCAACCAAATAAACCTGCAAGCACACACTTTCTAACAACTACTACATACATTCTCACTGGCCAATTTGATGCAATTCTGTAGCAATTCCATAATCTGCTCTTGACCAAGACACGGATCCGCAGGTGCATCATCGGCTGCTTGATGAAACGCGACGGGCTTCCGGCGGTTCGCTGCAGCACGGGCGGCGCGTGCTTGAGCACGCTCCAGTTTGTCATCGTTGGAGCCCAAAAATAACGTTCGGTCCGGTGACAACACCGGTGCTCTCTGTTTGTGCCCCGGTGTACGATTAGGGCTGAGGATTTCAGTCATTTTGGGAGCAAAATCGATGGATCTTTGAGATTACAGATAACTGAAGCTCTAGGGTTTAAAGATTGTTGAAATTTGTTTGAATCTGCAGAAAATTTAGGGTTTGAGAGATGAAGATGATGATAGGATGATTTGGATTTGTGTTTTCAGAGATTTTGGGGGTTTTCCCTCCTTGTAATTTGAATTTGGGAAAGATATGCCGAACGTCTCATCATCGCTATTACTATTATTATATGAAAAAGAGCAATATAAAATAATAATAATAGGTTTTTATTATTATATTTTGCTGAAATCATTAAGGGTCCCTTTATTTAGACACCCTTTAATTTTAAATCAACACCCCTGTACCCTATACGCCGCGTATGGGTCCATACGCGGCGTATAGGGTACATTGTTGATTTAACGTTTTATACCCTATACGGCGCGTATGGGTCCATACGCGGCGTATAGGGTATGTTGTTGATTTGACGTTTTATACCCTATACTCAGCGTATGGGACCATACATGGCGTATAGGGTTTGACATTTTATACTCATACGTGACTTATGACCCATACGTGGAAGAGCTATACGCCGCGTATGGAACCATACGCGGCGTATAGCTTATATATTTATTTTTTTTTAATTTTTTGAGTTTTTATTTTAATATATACAATATGAATACAATAATAAAATTAAAATTAAAATATATAATTCGCATATTACAAATTATAAATTAAAATAAATTTATATAAGCCGGGGGTTCTCGGTTATTCTCTATTATTGCGTTGTATTCCGAGATACGAATCCTATACATAATCTCCCATTCTGCAGCACGTACGCTTCGGTTAAGAATCCAAAGATTACTTAATGTTGGCATCGGATAATCTCCTTCTAACTTAACGTGGACGAAATGATTGTTGTTGACATGAACAATCGACACGATATGATGAGGCATGACAGTTTTCGGATCAGCCCATAATGGGAAAAATGTTTGACAACCATTATTGCTTAGTAAATGAAGAATAACCCCAAACTTTTGAGCAACCACTAATCCCGTATACGGCATTATCATCCAATGTTCTTCTGGTGCAGGTTCCACACTTTGCCAATCGATGGTGTGACGTAATTCGTTATACTGTCCGGGGTACAAAGTATCGAAAACTTCTCTGTACTCCAATTCATGTCTGTCCAACTCTTCTAAAAGCTGTGTCCGCACATACATCCACTTATTTTCGTCAAACCCTAAGCCTAAAGCTATTGATCGAAAACCACAATTCCCATCGGGTCGGACATCTCGTATACGTGAAATATACTGATGAAAGATTGACGGAATCCAATTTTTTAACCTGTTTATATTGTTTAATTGGTTATCTCCGACAATCGAAGAAAACTCATTAGTACCCCGTGATACTTTAGATGATGTTGAACGACTACGTTGCATGGCAGGCTTCTGGGGCTTTACAGCTGAACTTGTTCTTCCGGAAATGTGAGACGCAATAAACGAGCTATGTCTCGGCATGTCGCACGTACTTTGTTGAGTGTCGTACTTTTGTTGTTGAACCTTTAACGTTGGACGACCGCGAATATCTGTTTGAACAACAGGCGCTTTTTTGTTACTTTTCCATGGATACACAATTTTTTTTATTTTTTCCACCAAACTAAATTTTACAGCTGCGGGTTGTGTCATTATTTGTTGTTTCACCCGTTCCATTTCTTCTTCAACATCAACTTTTTCATCCACCGTATATGATGGCTTAATGTTATCAAGCTTCGTCCAAAATACGTCAATTGCATCTAATGAAATTTTAGTGCCTGCATTATAAAGTATAAATTAATACATAATTTGTCACTTTAATAGAAAAATGATAATGATGGAGCGACTATTACCAGAATGTTCATATTTTTCCAGCCGACAAGCACAAGGCAAGCCACAACTAGTGAAAAGATGACAACCACATGTTGCATTTGCAGAGCGCATCACATGCAATTTAGTGTTTTCGGCAACTAATAAATCAAGAGCTATGTGTGAAACCTTGCCTCTTAAGTAATCAAATAGCGGAAGTTTATGATGATTCATGGTTTTAATTTTGCTTGTCTCAAAGCTTTCTTTTAAATTTACCTCTTGTGCGTTCACCAATTGATCTACAAACTCCACAAGTCTATCCAGTGAGCTATTTGTTGATTTAAGACATCTTTTTAAATTTGCATGTTGACTCTCCACCCTATTTGTTGTGCGTTGGCCAAAATTGCGGTTCAAGTTAGTCCAGGCTGATACAAACATTTCTTTGTAACTCTCTAACCAGTTTCTGTTTATATATGACAATACCTCTGAAATATAATAAATCACGCTTAAATTATATATTGAAAATATAATAAAACATAATTAAAATATAATAAAAACTTATTTTCTCGATTCGCTTCAACTAATCGTTCGTAAAGAAGGTTATAGTTATACTCGTAAATCTCCGCCGTGGGAGACTCACACAAACGTGCCCATGCATATTTAAACTTTCTCCAGTCATCCTATACGCAGCGTATGGGCCTATACGCTACGTATAGGCTTGCCACGTCTTCCACGTATAGGATCCTATACGCAGCGTATGTACCATGTAATCGTACATGGTACAAAAAGTACATCTGACACCACCAATTATTTTGTACTATACGTGGCGTATGGATCCATACGCCACGTATAGTGCAAAATAATTGGTCGCAAGAGGACTGTAGTGGTCGCATGAGCACCAATTATTTTGTACTATACGTGGCGTATGGGGCCATACGCCACGTATAGTACAAAATAATTGGTCGCATTAGCACTGTACGTGGTCGCAAGAGGACTGTAGTGGAGGAGCTATACGCCGCGTATGGGTCTATACGCGGCGTATAGTTTATATATGTATATGTTTTTTTTAATTTTTTGAGTTTTAATATATATATAATTTGAATTAAAATTATTTATTTATGTATGTATGTATGTATGTATGTGTGTATGTATGTATGTATGTATGTATGTCTGTATGTCTGTATGTCTGTATGTATGTATGTATGTATGTATGTATGTATGTATGTATGTATGTATGTATGTATGTATGTATGTATGTCTGTACGTATGTCTGTATGTATGTATGTATGTATGTATGTATGTATGTATGTATGTATGTATGTATGTCTGTATGTATGTATGTATGTATGTATGTATGTATGTATGTATGTATGTATGTATGTATGTATGTATGTATGTATGTATGTATGTATGTATGTATGTATGTATGTATGTATATGTATGTATGTATGTCTGTATGTATGTATGTATGTATGTATGTATGTATGTATGTATGTATGTTTGTATGTCTGTATGTATGTATGTCTGTATGTATGTATGTATGTATGTATGTATGTATGTATGTATGTATGTATGTATGTATGTATGTATGTATGTATGTATGTCTGTATGTCTGTATATATTTACAAAGATAAACATAAACTGATAATAAACATAAAAGATAAACATAAACTGATAATATATTTACAAAGTTTTTAAATTACATAACAAAATAAAAATTACAATACAAAACTACGGGGAGTCAGGGTAATCTCGAGGCGGTGGCAACGGCGGAGGATCAGTACCAGAACGCCGCGCCATCTCTGACTGAACCTGCCACTCCATCAGATCCTCAACGCGATCGAGCCGTCGACTCTGCTGCCGTAAGCTCCTAGACATATCCTGCAACAATGTCTCCACACGTGCAGGCAGCCTCACCTCTCTATAAATATGTCGTGGGATCTGAGGCTGAGGAGGCGGCTGATGTGGCTGAGGAGGCGGCTGATCATGTGGCTGCTCGTCCGGTGGTGGCTGATCATGCGGCTGCCCGTGCTGCTGCAGTGGATCGACAATGCCGAGCTGCTGAACTGGTGTCGGCTGCCAGATCTCCCCGGGTCGAAGAGAGAATCGTATGCCAACCGGAAACTGGCGTATAATACGCATGCCGAATAGCGTACGACGATCTAATCTCACCGGCTCGATCGGCGGAGACAAGTCACCAAGATGCCGAGGAAGATAACCTAAAGATCGGGCAATCAACGTGATGTACGCGCCGCCGTACACCGCTCCTCGCTCCTGCCGATGATAATACGAAGCAAAATACTCCGCCAAACACCTCGCCAGGTTACACCTGGTCCCCGTAATCAAACAGTATAAGTAAAATAAGTCGGGAATGGTACACCACTCCCGACTCTTGCCACGTCCCGTGATGGACGTGGCGATCATACGATGCAGATAACGGATGAGAGGATCTCGAATGCCGGTGACCCTGCCCTTAGTCCTCTGAAACGGACCTCCGGCAATCTCAGGCCACCACTCTCTCAATGTGCCCTCCTCCATCTCAGTAATACCCTCAGTGAACAGAGGGGTAACAGTCTCCGGCTTATAATAAAGCCCAGAGACAACTGCAAACTGCTCAATGGACATCTGATGTGCATGTCCACAAAGCGTAAAAGATATCTCCGATCGCTCATCGTCCTCCACCATCTCATCTGGACGAATATATGTAAATGTGGATAAAAACTCCACTACCAGCTCACGGTGGGACGGTAAGAATGCGATCTCAAAAAGACGTCTCCACGGCGTATCGTCTCCGATAATAGCAGCAAGACGATCGCGCTCTCCCAACTCAGCCATCACCTCCCAATCTACGGCCTTTTGATGACCGATCTTCATCCGAATAAATTTTGAGCACTTAGCGTGCTCAACGGAACCGGCATCAAACTGCAGCCAAGGATGCTCGGCAATATGGTCAACAACGTCAGCCTCAATCTCAGAATCGGAAGACATATCTGCACAGGTGAACAAATAGGTCAAAAACAACGTATACGTATCTATATATATATATACACATATACATATATATAGGTATATGTATATGTATATGTATACGTATACGTATACGTATACGTATACGTATACGTATACGTATACGTATATGTATACACATATACATATACATGTTATATGTATATATGTACATATACATATATGTATATGTATATGTGTATATACATATATATGTATATGTATATGTATATGTATATGTATAGGTATATGTATATGTATATGTATATGTATATGTATATGTATATGTATATGTATATGTATATGTATATGTATATGTATATGTATATGTATATGTATATGTATATGTATATGTATATGTATATGTATATGTATATGTATATGTATATGTATATGCGTATATACATATATATGTATTTGTATATATATATTTACCCTATACGCCGCGTATAGGGCTATACGCCGCGTATAGGGTAGCAGCGTATGGGTCACAGGGCAACGTATAGGTCGAACCGACCCTATACGCCGCGTATAGGACTATACGCGGCGTATAGGGGACCCACGTATGGCCCCCAAGTCGCGTATTGCAATACCCTATACGCCGCGTATATATCTATACGCCGCGTATAGGGTACACACCAATGTGTCTTCGTCCCCAACCAAAGAACTATACGCTGCGTATAGCCCTATACGCGGGGCTGTACCGGCGTATAGTTCTTTAATCCAGTTTTTAAATCACGCATTTTGGGGCATAAAACACTACTTTAACGTTTAAATCAATGAACGATTAACATAATAATGATGTATGAACAATAATACGTACCTGGATGTTGAAAAATCGAAGATCAATACGTGTAGTATAGTGCTATACGAGAGTGTTTTTTTTTGAAGTGTGTGTAAAAATAGAAAATTTGAAAGATATAGTAAGCCGAGGATCTATACGCTGCGTATAGGACCATACGCGGCGTATAGCTTATATTCTTTTTTAAATCGACACCGACCTATACGTGGCGTATGGACCTATACGCCCCGTATAGGTGAAGTGATGTGATGTCGGTTGTCAGTCATTAATGTCGCATTAATGGTCGTACCCTATACGCCGGGTATGGGCCGCGTATGGACCCATACGCGGCGTATAGGGGGGTGTCGATTTAAAAAAGTGGGTGTCTATTTATTAGTACCCATCATTAAAGCATATTTTAACTATAAAAATAACTCTAGTTTGAGTAAATTACCATTTGCATCCCTGAGTTTTATCCATTTTAACTGTTTACGTCCCTATAGTTTCAAAACCTTGGATCGGCCCCTATATTTTTTATTTTATCCTTGTTTGCATCCCTGTGGCTAACGCCGTTAATGTGGACAGTTAACAGGGTATCTTTTTATCTCTCCTGCAGGGACATTTTACTCATTTCATCTTTCCCCCTTCTTTCTTCTAAAACCATTATAAGGGTTTATTTTACCTCTCACCTCAACTACCCTCCCCAATCTCACCCTCTCACTTCTTCCTCTCTCTATTTGTCTCCCCGTCGCTCTATTCTCAAGGCACAACGATGGTCAGATGTGGTAAATGTGGATCTGAAACATTTGTTCGAACATCATGGACCGTAAAAAATCCAGGCCGCAGATTTAACTGTTGTGCGAGAATGGGGAAAAATTATGGTTTTGTTAGTTGGGCTGAACCTGCACTATGTTCAAGATCTACAGAAATTATTAATGGGTTGTTAAGATCAAGCAACTTGACAGAAGAAAGAGCCGAGAGGTTGGAGCATGAAGTGAAAAAATATAGAATGTTATTAATTTTAAGTTGGTTCTTTTTTATTGTGTACTTGATTTGTTAGTGAAGTAGTAGAAGTTATTTTGTACCAATTGACCTAATTTTCTCTTAAATATTATAAAGGTCAATTAGTAATGGTTGTACAAGTTTAATGGATGCAAAATGAACATTTTGTGGTGAATGGCAGTAACATTGTTTGAAGCGATAACATTAGCATGAGTGGCAGTAACATTGTTTGAAGCAACAAAGCAAGTTCAAAATACATACCCAAAATACATAATTAACTAAGGGAATATGTTCTATTACCAAATACATCCAATTAACAGAAAATTCATAAGCAAAATACATAAACCAGCTGACTACTGACTATCCAAAGGAGCACCTTGTGAAACCTGTTGTGATGAACCTTGTCCCTTGCATGACCTTTTGTTGTGTCCATAATTCTTGCACAGACCACACTTAACAGAAAATCCTGTTTTCACCAACTTCCCAGCTTTGTTAACTTTACTTGCATCCACCTCCTCAACTGATTTCTTCCTCTTCTTTCTTGGTCTGCCAACTTGAGTATGATGCTTTGGAGGTATCAGTGTAGTTGGGGTATTTGATGGCATCCACATGGGTCTCCCATTGATAGGCTCAAGGGTGTTTTTATATACATCCTTCCAGGTTTCTAACCAATACACTCTGGACACCCAAGCCTCAGGAATTGCATTTTGCTGGTCATAAGTTGCCAAATCCCATATGCAAGCTACCGCATGCTTACAAGGCATGCCTGTAAGCTCCCATTTTCTACACGAGCATGTTTATTTCTCTAAGTCGACACAAACTTGATCCATCCATGGTCCACTAACTTGGTATTTTCTAACTCCAGCCATGATAACACTATACTCACTTGCTTGTTTCTTAATGAGATCCAAGCTTTTAGCTGTAAAGGGTGTAAGGGGCCCTGGACACTTTGAAATCAACTTGTGAACAACAACAAGCCTCTTTAACATGTATTCCCTAACATACTCAAGACATGAAATTATAGGCTTGTCTCTACCCCCAACCAACTGCTTGTTAAAGACTTCACAAATATTGTTTAATAAAATATCACATGTCGGCCTACCTGTTTTATAAACATTGAATAAGAGAAGAGCATGAGCTACTAATTCTGGGTTTTATAAAACGTCAATAGTAAAGACAAGTAACACATACCACTAAAGTGAGACCTACTCCAATGCTTTACAGGGCTTTGCTTCAACCAATCATACAGGGATGGATCTTGTTTCCTTATGGTCTCCATGTGTTTTTCAAATTCAGGGATTGTGGTTGAACTTGCACATTTCCATAAAAGATCCTTATACATGTGCCCTCTCCATTTTGCTTTCATGATCTCATGAATGTGTCTTAGGCAAAACCTATGCTCAGCTGTTGGAAACACCTTCTTAACAGCAGGTACGATTCCCTAAACAGGCTAAGACAGATGATATAATTTCACTTTTAAAGGTTTATACATATAGCAATTAATAAAAGTAGGAACAATTACCTTCTGCCTGTCACTTATGAAAGTGAAGTTTGAGTTTATGCCCAGATCTAGATCATCACCAAGAAGTTGTAGAAACCATGTCCATGAATCTGTTGTTTCAGCCTCCACCACTGCATAGGCTACTAGATAAATTCCATTATTGGAGTCAACACCAACCGCAATCAACATTTGTCCTGGGAATGGACCTTTCATAAAGGTCCCATCTAGACCTAACAGGTCTCTCCCACATGCTTTAAACCCAACTTTCATAGCAGTAAAGCAGATGTAAAGCCTTTTGAACTGTCTAGTTGAACTACTAGGGTTACACTCACTTTCAACCTCTAACTTAACTGTTGAGCCTGGGTTAGATCTTAACAGCTCTTGACAGTAATCCCTTAATAACCCATACTGAGATACATAATCACCCTCCATTTTCTTCAATACCATCACTTTTGCCACAAAGATTTTTTTGAAAGATATTTAAATCTGGTTTTTCCTTTGTAAGATGTCTTGTAAGGCCTTTAGGGGTATATTAGGGTTACACTCAAGTAGGGGTTCTGCTTCTTTAGCAATAACTGAAGCTATGTAAAGCCTAAGCTTTCTTGTTTGCATACAATTATGCTCTTCTACAAAGGTCTTCACAACAAATAACTCATCTGTATTGGGCCTTGATATATGCAGTTTCCATGGGCAAGTGGCATGTGGGAACCTTTTTTTCAATTCAGAGTTATTATTTATTGCACCACTACCAACCACTTTGTCCTTAACTGATTCCCTTCTTTTAGACCCATCTGCTTTTGAAGATTCCCCATTTTGCCCCTCACTACAAAAAGAACCAACATTTTGACCATAATAAACCACACGAATTCTTAGTTTGTCATCTTTTACAAATACTAGTTGCCTCCTAGTTTGCACAGCAATTTACTTAACAATTTCTTTGACCTCTTCTTTATCCCCAAAGGTTTGACCAGCATAGAATGATGATGATACAACAACTGACTTCCAGATTCTGTTCTTCCTATTTAGCTTTTTAATTGCCCTTCGAGATAGAGCAGCATCTTCATCACTTGCACTGTCAAAGTTATCTAAGTCAATCTCTGTAGTATCATCTTCATCACTTTTATCATCTCCAGGCAGATCATCTACATTCATGTCAACAAATGCTCTGTATTCTTCCATATCAACCTCCACATCCTCTAAAGGATTATCTTCATCTACAATAAAATCTTCATCATCAGATAAAGATCCACCACTAACAGATCCCCTAGAGGAATTGTTATGCTGATGTTATGGCTCAGTCTGATCACCAGAATCATTGTACTGTTAATGTTGTTGCTCAAGTTGTTCTGTACAAAATGGTTCCATAAAATTAGATAAGAAAACATCATCTATCAAGAAGGGGTCAATAGAATCATCAACCCCTTCTTGTTGTGTCCCTTGTGCATCCATAAAATGATCAACCCCTTCTTATGCATCCATAAAATGATCAACCTCTTCTTGTGCATCCACATAATTATCAACCAATTCTTATGCATCCCTTGTGATAAAGCTTTCTCCTTCTATCACTGAATCAACCCTTTCTCCTTCTATCACTGAATCAACCATTTCTCCTTCTATCAATTGATCCGGACCTTGTTTTACCCCTTCATCCGGACCTTGTTTTGCCCCTTGATCCGGACCTTGTTCTGCCCCTTGATCCGGACCTTGTGCTGCCTCTGCAATGGGGGGAACATCCTGTTCAAACCACTCTAGTAGTAATTGTCTTTTGCAAGGATTAGATGGTCCACTATCATCAATCTCTTTGATTATCACCTTCGACCCTTGGTTAGGAGACTGCAAATATGTCTTTAGCCTTGTAACTTTGTGTTCTATGTACAGTTCAATCACCTTAAACATATGCACGTATTGTTGCATGTTATGCACATCCATATCACCACCCAGAGCTTTTAAACCAAAATCTAAATCCTGACCAGGAATCTTAAAGTTGTAATACATTACCTCATCCCTATCATAACCTAACTCTTCCATCATAGCATCAACATCATAAGTTGAAAACACATCAATGTCTACCATGTCCACGTATGTAACTTTGCCCTTCACATACCTTCTTCCTGGGAACTTCACAAATTCTCCACCATGATGGATTTCAAGTGTAAAATAAGTAGGCTCATTAGCTGTAACAATGTATACTATAATATTAGAACATACTGAAACTAAAATAAACCCCTAACTTAACTTGATTTTGAAGAAAACATACCATATACTTCGATCGGATTAAACTCTGGATCATCTGTGTCACGAATGTACCAGGTAGGATAAACCATCTTTCAAATGGGTTTAAGGCCACGATCACTTAATAGTTGAAGATGATGATGGGTTTAAGGCAACGATCACGGTTATGGAATCAGTGGAATTGTGTAAGGAAGGGGGAAGAATAAATGACTAAAATGGGATTTACAAAGGTTTTAGAAGAAAGAAGGGGGAAAGATGAAATGACTAAAATGTCCCTGCAGGAGAGAGAAAAAGATGCTCTGTTAACTGTCCATATTAACGGCGTCAGCCACAGGGATGCAAACAAGGATAAAATTAAAAGTATAGGGGGCGATCCAAGGTTTTGAAACTATAGGGACGCAAACAGTTAAAATGGACAAAACTCAGGGATACAAATGGTAATTTACTCCTCTAGTTTTTAGTATGTGTTATACGAATTGAAATTAAATATACATATAATAAACAAAACAAACAAACAAACCCAGTATATCCCACTCAAGAGCAGGGTCTGGGGAGGGTAGGTGTAGGCGAGTCTTTCCTCTATCTTGTTAGGTAGAGAGACCGCTTCCAAAGAGACCCCCGACTCGATAGCAAAAACCATACTGAAAACAAGACACATGGCATACCGTATACAAGAAATCCTATCACACATAGCGTACAACATACAATAAATCCTACAGCACATAGTATACAAAAAGCCATACCGATTGCAATACATTCTTCAAGTAAATCATACGACACATAGCATACAGTATACAATAAATCATGCGACACATAGCATACATATATCATCGGAGCAGGAATAATCACCGTTAAAGGGCAGATATGGACTACTTAGACATGAGGCCCCGCAACCAGACTTCAAATGCCCTTCCTGCCTATTGGTCGAGCTAAAAGTCCTTAATTTTAATTCTACGCCTCCACTCACTCCTATCCTCGATCATGTGCTCTGAGAGGTGCAAGTGTATTAAATATACATATAATAGTTTATATATATATATATAATATGTTATAGATAACATAGCAATGAACTTATTATATATAATATATAATAAACATATTTAAGTTAAAAATAATAATAAAGAAGAAAAAGAGATATTATTATTTATAAATATCCATAAATTTTTTTATATACATTTTAAAGTATTTTAGTTTTAACAATAATTATCTACATATTAAATTGTATTGTAAAAAATTAAGTCTCATTAATTTGTTTTAATGAGATATTCATTTATTTCTAGAAAGAATGTATTTCATTAATATACTATCAAAATGAGCATCTATTAAAGAAACTCTTCTGAAATCAAAATTTTTACAAAAATTTATAAATTTATTATGTTGAGAACATATACACAATCCTAGATAGAACCTAGGTGGAGATAACATAGACGTACTAGAAAATAATCATGTGATTGATAGCTATTTTGTTTTATAAGAGAATGTTGCTTCAAAAATTGATATATTATTTTGAAATTATGTGGTCTAAGTGAGTATTTTGTGATTTTTTTATGATAAAAGATAAAAAGAAATTGTTTTTAATAGTACCCGGATTTCATATAAGTTTTATTTAGGGCATTTTGGTGAAATGAATTAATACAAGTAGGTGATAATGAAACCTGTGATGGCCGTTGAAAAACCTACTTTTACTTTTTTGAGAGCATCTTTGGAATTGAAAGAAATGGCTAACCTAACTTTCACTTTCATAAAATGATAAAACTGGACTTGCACTTTAAGAAATAGTGTTTGATCAAGAAGAAGGCTGGTGCAACCAAAACCATTTCACTTAGTCAATTTTGGTGCTACATTCAAAGGCTTCCGAAACTAAGTATGAGAACTTCCGAAGTTTGAAGAATTCTTCCGAAGACAAACTCTACTTTCGAAGACAAAGAAGAAGTCCTCAAGCCTCGGAAGAAGCAGTCTTTCGAAGTATAAGTGGCTTCGGAAGAAATTATTCTTCCGAAGCAACTTAACCTTCAGAAGACACTGCTATGAACCAGTGGACATAAGTATGGTCTCTGACATTCCGATGCAGACTTCTGATACAGCATGGCTTCTTCCTAAAGAGCCATGTAGTTGACCATACTTTATTCCACTGTTTACCTTTTTATGATAGTACATGTTACCAACCTTAGTTGGTGACAAAAGGTAAGTCAGGGACATGTCCTGACTACCAAATCTCAGATAAAAAATCCGAGATACCTTAACCTATAGTCTTGTAGTATAGGCTTTTAGTTATAGGTTTCCAGCTGGTATCAAAATATATCCGGCTGTAGGTAGTATTATATATGTAGTTCTCATTGTAACTCAATAGATAGAGCGCGTGCTTACAAGAGTCTTGTAATCCTTTGAGTTGAGAAGCAATATATAAAAGTACCTTGAAAATTTACTTCCTGTGTTTATTACTACTTGTTACTTGTTATATTGTGATTAACTCTTGTTAGACTCGTTCTGAGTGCTGTTCTAGGTGAGTTTGAGAGAAAACCACTTGTTAAGTGACCAAAATCGATCCTGCAATTGATATCAGAGCTTTTTAGGCTCTTGATTACGTGATCTAACCATCCAAATCAACTTGCTTTTCACTCCTCCCTACAACCCACTCACTCAAATGGCCGCTCTCACTAAAGCTGATATGGAAACTGGTACCATGACCAAGTCCCCACTGATCACTCCTGAAGATTTTGACACATGGTGCACCAGAATGGAAGGCTTCATCAAGTGTCAAGACTCAAGGATGTGGGACTCCGTTGTTAACGGTCCTTTCATACCAAGCACTACTTCTTCTACTGATAATCGTATTATTCCAAAAGATGTGGATGATTACTCAGAAGAAGATAGGAAAAAATAGAGCTTGATCAAAGGGCTATGACTGCTCTTCAAACTGCTCTTCCAAACTCCATCTACAGAGGCTTCAAGAAGTGCAAGACAGCTAAAGACTTATGGGATGCACTGAAGCTTATGTATGAAGGATCCAAGGAGACTAAAGAGAACAAGAAGGATCTCTTAAAGCGGCAGTTTGAAAACTTCACTTTCAAGGCTGGTGAGACCTTGACTCAACAATACTTTAGGTATGTTGAGATAGTGGATACTCTGGTGGATATTGGAGTAACTCTTGAGAACAGGGACAAAGTAAGGAAGTTCATGTCTTCCCTTCCTAAGCTATGGACACACTATTGTGTTATGATTAAGAGAACATCAGACCTTAAGACTCTTACTCTCACAGAGTTGTATGGTATCCTTAGTGCATTCAGATGGAGATGAACATGCAAAACTCCTCTGGTAACTCCAATAACCAACTGAGTTCAGCCCTTCATGTGGTTGAAAGGGAAAGCATAGAACCACAACATCAGTTGCTATGCTACCCTGACAACTCACAAAATGGACGCTACATTACTCTACCTAAGATTCCAAGGTCTCAACAGACTTAACACAACTCCTTTCAGGATAGTTGTGCCTTTGTCTCTAGAAGTGGACACTCTGGTGATTTTCAATATTGCTTTGATGATCTTGAGTGCTTCAGTCCAGATGATGTAGAGTATGTGGACATTGTCCAACAGGTGACTCTTTTAACCTACAGAGCAAAGAAGTTCTTCAAGAGAACTAGAGGGCAATTCCCTCAAAACCCTGCCAACAGCAAGTTTGGGTTTGACAAGACCAAAGCAAAGTGCTACAACTGCAACCAACTGGGTCACTTTGCTAGGGAATGCAAGGCTCCCAAGAACAATCCGGGAACCCCACAGGCCTCCACACATCCCTCAACCTCGAAGCCTGAAGAAAAGACAACTGAAACAGCTGTAATAGCTCAAGATATTGACTGGAGCTTCATGGTACAGGATGTGACTCTTGCTCAAGCACTCATGGCCGGAATAGATGATACTCAGGCATATGAACATCTTTGTACTCCAGCCTGTATTGCTAAAGTTAAACTTTACAAGGATTACAATATGGAAATCAGATCTGATGTTAAGTCCTTAAATATCTTAAAATCTGATTTTAAAAGAGCTGAATCTGACTATCAAAAAAAAATTGAGGAGTTAGAGAAAACTATGTCTCTTTTAAAACATGAACAAACCAACTACAAGACTCAAATCAAAAGATCCGATATCCAAGCTGTCTGAAGCTTAAGCCCAGCTTGTCACTGCTGAGGCTCAGGCCAGGAAGCAAGCTATTACTGAGCAAAACTTCCAAGCTATTCTTGCATCATCCTCCCATTCCAAATGTTTTATCAAAACAAAGGAGGGTTGGGAACCAATGAAATCGCTCTACCATACTCTTATGAGTCTATTAGACAACCTAGATGTGGTACTAAGGAGCAAGAGGTTCCAACTGCTGACCCTTCTTCACTAGAGTTGAAGTATGATGCAACAATAGTGGCCACCACAGGGAAGAAACAGGTAAATGCACCCATCTCCTCCTGTGAAGATCAAATCCTAACCATCAAGGAAAGAAGAAGCAGAGCTAAAGCTGCTAGAAAGACTGCCAAGAAGGTTGCTGAGTCTAAGCTAAAGATCGACCCAAAGCAAAAAAGTGTCTTTATCACAGCTGGATTTCAAGTGTTAGGTACCTCTGATTCAGGGAAGGAGTGTAATACCAGCACTCCTATCCTATCAAAGGATCAGAAGTTGAAAGGGAAAGTTACTGATGAAGAAAAGAAGCCCAAGAAACAGCAACCATTAAATTCCCAAAAGACTAACATCGTATGCATAATGTGTGGTCTGCACAACCACATGGCAAAAGATTGTTACTACAATCCAGCAAGCACACATTATGCAAATAATGTTAGAAAAGAAGGATTCAGGGAAGGTTTCACATTTGGACCATTTCAAACGGTTCAAATGATGAAAAAGGGAAAGTTGGTCTCTGAAGCCAAGTTGCTTTCGGAAGAAAGTACTTCTTCCGAAGGGAAAATGGCTTCAAAAGCCAAAGCTTCAAAGGTTCAGAAGAACAAGAAAGCTTCCTTGAAACCAACCCAGAAGAAGACTACTTCGGAAGAAAAGGTGGTGAAGGCTTCTTCCGAAAAGAAAGAAGCTTCGGAAGAAGTCCATGCTGCAAAAGCCTCAATAAGCTCATCCTTAAAGATCAACCAAGGGATGGATTGAAAGATCAAGGAAGATGCTGCAGCCCAAACCTCTTCTTCAAAGACCTCTATTGAACCCCAATGCATATCTTTTGGTTCAATTATGTCATCATCTTTGGAAGAGTCCAAGACCAGCAAGGCTTGGGCTTCCAAACAAACTAATAATCTTATCTTATGTGCAAGGACATTCATTTGACAAGAACAACAATGTCTGGATTGTAGATAGTGGATGCTCCAGGCACATGACAGGGAACAGATCTCTCCTTCAATAATTCCATAACTATGACGGAGGGCCTGTCCAATTTGGAGGTGAGGCCGGAGGATATATTTCTGGCAAAGAGAGTATATCCAATGGTAGATTAAACATTGACAAAGTTCACTTTGTCAAACAGCTTGAACGCAATCTGTTAAGTGTTTCTTAATTCTGTGACCAAAAGCATCAAATGCTTTTCACAGAACATGAGTGCATTATCCTCAAACCAGGGATGACAATTCCTCTGGAATTGGTGCTTCTTAGATCACCCAGGAAAGGGGATATGTACAAGCTAGTTATGAACAATGCTTCTCCTATGGGTGAAGTATCATGTTTTCTTTCCAAAGCTGATAGTGATGAATCAACACTATGGCATAAACGTATGTGTCATGTAAATTTTAAGACAATGAATAAATTGGCTAAAAATAACTTGGTACATGGTTTGCCTAAAAAGGAATTTTCCTGCAAAGATAACTGTGTTGCTTGCCTGAAAGAGAAACAACACAGGACATCTCACAAATCCAAATGTGTTAATTCTATATACTCCATTACACTTATTGCACATGGATCTTTTTGGTCCTACAAGTATAATGAGCATTGGAAGGAAATCATACTGTCTTGAGATAGTTGATGATTTTACAAGATTTAAATGGGTATTCTTTTAAGAACTAAAGATGAAACTGCTAAAACATTAAAATCTTTTATTCTCATAATAGAAAATCAAATTGATCACAAGGTTAAAATCATTAGAAGTGATCAAGGGACTGAGTTTAAGAACTTTGTTCTTGACTCATTCTATGACTCAAAAGGGATTGCCAGACAATATAGTGCTCCCAGAACTCCTCAACAAAATGGTGTTGCTGAGAGAGGAACAGGACACTTATTGAGGCTGCTCGAACCATGTTAGCTGATTCAAAACTACCTCTAACATTCTGGGCAGAGGTAGTTAGCACTGCATGCTATGTGCAGAATAGGGTTCTTGTAGTTAAGCCCCATGGAAAAACCCCTTATGAGTTATGGAACAAGAGGCCACCGTTCATTGGCTTTCTGAGATCCTTTGGCAGCAGGTGTACCATACTTAACACAAAAGACAACTTAGCAAAGTTTGCTAAGAAGTCAGATGATGTTATCTTTGTTGGATACTCTTCTAGCTCCAAAGCATATAGAGTATACAACATTAAGAATAAATAATTGAGGAGTCATCCAATATAGTTGTTAATGAGTACACTCTTTGTGTTAGGGGGAATGGACCTGATTATATCTTTGAGTTAGAATTATTTCCAAACTATTCTAAACCATCTTGTGAGAATGTTTCAGCTGGAACAGGTGCTCAAGGTGATGCTGATGCTTATGATAATCAACTATTTGAGCTACCCAGACCTCTTCCAAATTCTCTAAGAGCTGAAAGACAACAAGCTTCAACCATTCACAGATCTGATAGTGTAACTATCTCAAGGAATAGTGAAGCTTCAACAAGTGAATCACTTAATGAACCTCAAAACTCATCAGGTGATTCATTACAACACCAGGTTGAAGGAAGTAGTATTTTGAAGGAACAGGCAACTGTTAATACTACTTCACAGCCAACCATTGATGATGTTTCTCATTCATTCAATCAGTCCTCATTGAATGACTTTGAAACAGCAGCTGGACAGCGTGTTCCAGTTCCTGATCAGAATATGTCCAACCTGGATCTATCTCTGCAATGGAAGTGATTCCTCGTCTTAGGATTCACAACACTCATCCAACTGAGAACATCATAGGTGTCACACCCCGACCGATGGCGGAATCATCGAGGCGGACGAATGTGAATCGATTGTTCATAGCACAAGGTAATAAATACGTTGAAATAACATTTAATAGTCATTTATTTATTGAATAATGCCAATCAAGTCACATATTACAACACAATTAAAATAAAACCATGAAATATAATATTGTCTTCTTTATTTTGACTAGGTCCAATCCTATATGAGCAGAGAGAATTCCACTAAATAACATTTCCTGAAATCATGCGAAAAAGTAACGAGTCAGCTAACACATTAGTCGGTGAGTAATCATAGGTTTATATACACATACATAGGTGGATTAAATATCTAAAAAACAATTCAATTCACATGACAATGTCAGACTAAAATGCAACAGTGAATCATAACAGAAAACCCAACACAATCAACCCTAATGACTGAATTGACTCGGTCCTCAAACAAAGCCTTATAGAATGAATGATTTTCGGTTTCAATCATCACGCGTCTAAACAAATGGGGTGGGTTTGTCAAACCAATAGATCTATCATTGTTACCGTGGTTGTGTGAATTAATGATCATGTTATCAAGTTTATCTAATTATGAACACGTAATTGCAAGTAATAACATATCATGTATTGAATAGAATAAAAAAATGAATAAGCATGGTTGAATATTGGATCACATGATTTCCCCAAATAATAAAACATGAAAAATGGGCAATGAATACTCACATGATAATAATTAGCGTTTTGGAATTAATAGAATGCTAGACTGATACCAAAGGAAACTCCTCGGTGTTCAACCTAAAGTTTGGTATCTTGTGATTAGAATAATAATGTGTGAAGATCTAAATATGGATTAGGGTCCCAATTGGGATTTGAGGGTTTTTAATAATTAGTTACAAAAATATTAAAAATAGTGTAGGTTGAATATAATAGTAGGTCGTTATGAATTTGAATATTACTTAAGTATTAATTTTTAATAATTGATTAAGTAATAATTGAGTAGTGAAGTGTAAAAGAAATAATCGTTTTAATAATTAAGTAAAAAAAATGTCTTGTCCAAATAATAATTGATTGAATAATTTGGTATGAAACGATTTGAAACAATTTAGGTTTGGCTTGATGATTTTTGTAAATATAAAACTTATAAATAAGTTTGTTAGACATTTAATCTCTTAAAATTTAAAAATTTGGGATTATAATTTTTTACAATTTTCTGAGATTGATATAGAATTTCTAGAATAATTTTAATTAACAAAATAGTTTTATATTATATTATAATTAATAATAATTTGAAATAATAAAAAGAACTTTTAAAAATATATGTGGGTGCCCAGGTTCGAACCTGGGTCACCCCTGTGTATGCAATGTGTGTTAAAATTGGGCCAAAGCCCTGAATCTATTTCAATTTGGTTTTTAATTAAGAAGAACATTACTTTAACAAATTCCCTAATTCCATAGAACCCTAGATCCAAATCGTTTCAAATTGATCTTGAAAACTTGATCAATAACCAAATTAAACTTAGGGCTTTTGATTAGCATCCAAAAAAGAGTGTAATCATATATCTAATTACCTGATTTGAGATACAATCGATGGTGTAAAGGTTTGAACGAGTCGCGACGGGTGAGTAGTCGATTTGAGTTGATGTTGTTGATCAAAATCGAATTAATTAAACAGAAAGCTTCTATTGGACCAGATGATCAAAAGCCCTAAAGAAATTTCGGTTGAAGTTGCCTCGAATATATAGTTCGATCAGTTGCAGGTTGCGAGAGAAGAATGGAGGTTGAAACGATGATGGTGCGATGTATAATCGAAATTGAGTGTACAGAAACTTTGAAAAGGTTGTTTGGAAATGTTTCCCCTATTATATAAGTTCAATTACATTAGTTTCACATCGGACGGGTTTATGGATTCGGGTTCCAGTGTTTCAATTGGCATCGGTGGTTGAATGATGTTTTCAATTGAAATTAACAGCATGATTTCATTCGAATTGATTAGAACTACGTTAAAGATCAGCTCATTAAGTCATTTGATTGTGCTGTTACGAAATTGATTAAGAATTTCGGTTATAGGTGTTCGGTTTGAATTTGAACACCCCAAACACCCGTTTCTTCGAATTTATACGAACCGTGGGTCCGAATCAGGCTCGCGACCAGGAATAACGGTTCGATTGGCTTGGAAATAGCTTGGTTTGGTGTGGTTGGACCTCGCCGGAGTTCGGCCGGAGGTCTTGCCGGAGGCAGGGAAAGTGACCGAGGGGGGGGGGGGGTTGGTTTGTGTTTTAAAAGTTTACACTTTTGGTCCTTAAATTTTGAAATACTTATTATTTTATAACCAAACCTTTTAAAACAAAGTTTCAGTAATTACAGTTTGGACCCTACACTTAATTAACTCCAAAGCTAAATGATTATTCAAATTATTTATAAAAAAAATACTATAAAGATTATAAGTAAAGTATTATTAGTTCATTGTTGAGATGATTAAATTCTTGGGAAAATAATATCTTTATATAATAACACATAAGTATGTATTTACATAAGTATGTATTCTATATATATATATATATATATATATATATATATGTTTAACCTCATAGATGATACATAAAACTCCAATATAATTAAATGAGTATAATAGATGAAAACTTTTAATAATATTCACAAAATTTGTAAAATATTACATTATTGTTTTTTTTGAATCACCAGCACAATCGAATTAGTTAAGTAATGTGTTTAACTTATACAATTGGCCCAATGGGTTCGGGTTTATATTTTCTAAAATGGGTCGAATGTTACAGTCTCCCCTACTTTAAGGAATTCCGTCCCGAAATTTGATCACGAGGAGGCTGAGACAAAAAGGTGAGGATACTTGGTTTTCATTTGGTCTTCACGCTCCCAAGTGAACTCTGGGCCATGTTTAGACTCCCAACGAACTTTGACGATAGGTATTCGGCTACGCTTGAGTTGTTTGATTTCACGGTCCATGATCTCCACAGGCCTTTCGATAAAGTGCATGGATTCATCGATTTGAACTTCATCAAGTAGAATACGGAGGTTCTCATCAGCAAGGCATTTCTTGAGGTTGGAAACATGAAATGTTGGGTGAATGTTGCTGAGTTCTTGAGGCAGTTCAAGCTTGTAAGCTACTTTCCCAATACGCTTAAGCACTTTGAATGGACCCACATAACGAGGTGTTAGCTTCCCTTTCTTCCCAAAACGGATCACCCGGTGATACCTTTAGGAGTACGAGGTCTCCGACATTGTATTCCATGGGTTTTCGTCCCTTATCGGCATAATGCTTTTGACGATTTCTAGCAGCAAGCAAGTTATCGCAAATCTTATGAATCTTATCGGTTGATTCCTGAATCAATTCAGGACCGGTGATTTGTGCATCTCCTATCTCAGACCAACATATAGGAGATCGACACTTGCGGCCGTACAAAGCTTCAAATGGTGCCATTTGGATACTTGTATGGTAACTGTTGTTGTATGAAAATTCGATTAACGGTAGATGAGAATCCCAAGAGCCACTAAAGTCAATGACACACGCTCGAAGCATATCCTCAAGAGTCTGTATTGTTCTTTCAGTTTGCCCATCGGTTTGAGGGTGATAAGCTGTACTGAGATTGAGTCGGGTTCCCAAGGACGTTTGAAGACTTTGCCAGAAATGGGAGATGAATCGACCATCACGATCGGAGATGATATTCAACGGCACACCATGACGGCTGACTATTTCATTGATATAGATACGAGCTAATTTCTCAACTCGATAATCTTCACGAATCGGTATGAGGTGTGCCGATTTAGTCAATCGATCAACGATGACCCAAATGCTATCATGACCGCTAGAGGTGCGAGGTAATTTAGTAATGAAGTCCATGGATATGGCCTTCCCACTTCCACACAAGAATATCGGGTTGAACAAGTAATCCAGAAGGACGCTGATGTTCGGCTTTAACTTTGAACAGGTGAGGCATTTGGACACATACAAAGCTATATCCTTTTCATGTCGGGCCACCAATACTGATTACGGAGATTCATAAACATCTTATCCGCACCGGGGTGGATAGAATAACGAGTTTTGTGAGTCTTGCTCATGATGAAAATTCGAAGATCATCACATTTGGGAATCCAAAGACGACCTAGAAAGTACAATAAACCATCGGGTTTTGTTTCTAATTGGAGTTCAGCGCCGCACGACATTTCATCATACATATTACCCTCCGTGACTGATTCGTGTTGGGCTTCGAGGATACGGGTTTTGAGTTCGGATTGAATGGTAACACTTTGGAGTATGACATAATCCTTACGACTCAATGCATCGGCTACAACATTCGTTTTCCCCAGGGTGGTAGCGAATTTCACAGTCACAGTCATAGTAATTCAACCCATCGCCGTTGTCTCATGTTTAGTTCTTTTGATTAAAAATGTGCTGAAGACTCTTATGATCAGTGAATACAACACACTTGGTGCCATAAAGATAGTGTCTCCAGATTTTGAGTGCGAAAACCACAACACCCAATTCGAGATCATGAGTCGTGTAATTTTTCTCATGGATTTTGAGTTGTCTTGAGGCATAGGCTATGACTTTCCTCGTTGCATGAGGACACAACCAAGACCTTGCTTGGAAGCATCACAGTAAACAACAAAATCATCATTTCCATCAGGGAGTGTCAAGATTGGAGCATTGCATAACTTTGTTTAAGTGTTTGGAATGCTTTTTCTTGATCTGGTCCCCACTGGAAAGACTTATCCTTGTAGGTCAAGGCAGTAAGAGGCACAACGATCTTTGAGAAATTGGGATGAAACGCCGATAGTAGCCGGCCAAGCCAAGGAATGAACGGATCTCAGTGGGAGTTTTAGGTTCTACCCAATTCTTTATCGCCTCAATCTTTGCAGGATCCACATGAATTCCTTTGTCATTTACGATGTGACCAAGGAATTGTACCTCTTTTAGCCAAAATTCGCACTTGGAAAACTTAGCATATAGTTTCTCCTTTTTCAGAAGCTCAAGAATCAAACAGAGATGATGTTCATGCTCGGATCTTGATTTGAATAAATCAGAATGTCATCGATGAAGACAATCACGAACTTGTCCAAGTATGGCTTACACACGCGGTTCATTAAATCCATGAACACAGCTGGTGCGTTGGTCAAACCAAATGGCATAACCAGAAATTCGTAATGACCATATCTTGTATGGAAGCTGTTTTTGGGAATGTCGCCATCATGCACTCATAGCTGATGATACCCAGAACGAAGGTCAATCTTAGAAAAGTATGAAGCGCCTTGAAGCTGGTCAAACAAGTCATCGATTCTTGGTAGAGGATACGGTTCTTGACAGTAAGCTTGTTGAGCTCCCGATAATCGATACACATACGGAATGAGCCATCTTTCTTCTTCACAAACAATACCGGGGCTCCCCAAGGTGTGGAACTTGGTCGAATGAAACCTTTATCGGAAAGTTCTTGAAGTTGGCTAGCAAGTTCTTGCATCTCAGATGGTGCAAGACGTTATGGAGATTTTGCTACAGGTGTTGCACCGGGCACAAGATCGATACGAAACTCGACTTGACGAACAGAAGGAAGACCAGCTAAGTCATCGGGAAACACTTTCGGAAAATCATGAATGATCGGAATATCCTCGATTTTCTTTGACTTCCCATTCGTTTTCACGACATGCGCTAAGAAAGCCACATAGTGCTTGCGAAGGTACTTTGAGCTTTGGTACATGACATGAGTCGAAGGCCTTGGAAGGTTTTTCTCCATAGATATTTAACACCTTTTCGGCCACAAGAGGGATTCGGATGATTTTCTCGAAACAAACAACTTCAGCATGGTTCTTAGATAACCAATCCATGCCTATAATGACATCGAAATTTCCAAGTTGCATCGGTGTAAGGTCGATAGGAAAATCATGCTCGCTATGACTAAGGGTACAGTTTGGAATAATTGAATCCATTGTGATAGGTTTCCCGTCGGCTATTTCTATCGTAAACAGTTTCCCCAACTTAGTTCTCGCACTAGCAAGCAAAGGCTCAAATTCTAAGGATACAAAACTTTTGTCGGCGCCAGTATCAAACAAGACTGAAGCATAATGATTATTGATTAGAAACATATCATTCACCACATCGTTACGGGTTTGAGCTTGATGAGCATTGATGTTAAAAGCGCGTCCTTGAGCCGTAGGCACCATGCTGACAAGTTGAGGGCATCATTGCAGAAATGGTTCGGATCACCACATTGATAGCATGCATGACCCTGAGTAATTGCAGGAGGATGTTGAAGGACAGATGCAGTAGTCGGAGTCTTAGCTGCGCTCTTGCACACGTTGAAGGTATGACCGAAACAACCACAGTTGGTGCAGCGACGGCATTGTGCATTAGCAGGGTGGTGGTACTTGCAAATATTGCACTGCGGGAAAGTTCCAGTGTAAGGTTTCTTCGCCGGGACTTGATTGTTGGAGACTGGTTGGTAGTTTGGTGCAACTTGATTAACCGAAATAGTAGGGGTAACCACAGCAAATTTTTGGGATTTAGCCTTCCTCTTCTTATTTTGAGAAGATTCAGGTTTTTCCTCCTTAAGGGGTTCAGCTGAGGGTTTCTCGGGCACCTTCTTAGCACCCTTCCTAGTCAGGGTTCCAGCCTTGACATGATTGTCAGTTAACTGAGCAACTAATCGAATGATATCTTCCAGAGTTGCAGGATTCCTACCCCACACCGTGTCTTGAATTTTCATGGGTAGACCACCGATGTACTTCTCAACGGCCCGAGATAAAGGAGTAACCAGGTGGGAACAAGTAGACTCAGTTCATGAAATCGGTTGGTATAAGCTAGATTTTCTCCACTTTCTTGAGTTAAGTCCCAGAACTCAGCTTATAATTTCTTGATTTCATTTCTTGGATAAAATTCCCGAGTCATGAGCTCCTTGACTTCATCCCACCTTAATGCTAAAGTGACATCAATTCCACGGGTTCATTTCTCCCCATTCCACCAAGTGAGTGCTCTCTTTTGAAGAACACTTGTAGCATAGCGAACCTTGAGATTCTCGGGACACTCACTATTAAGGAAAGTGTTCTCGATACTCTCAAACCACTGTAAGAGTCCAGTGGCTCCCTCAGTCCCGCTAAACTTAGTGGGATTGCAAGAATTGAAGTGCTTGTAAGTACAAGTTTGGGGAGGGTTTGGTGCAGTTGGGTTTGAACAGTATTGTTGCCTTGGTTCAAATGGGTAAGCAGAGTTGGGATGACCGCAACAACTTCGTGTGCTACAATAGCAGCAATCTTACGGCCAGAGTTTCCAGATCGGGATCGGTTTGACGAGAAGACATGCTGTAAGAGTATAGAAAACCTTTATGAGAATCGGTTAATGGGTTTATAAAATTTCAAAATGATAAAATCATTGATGAGATTGTTTAAAATAACAATGAGGTGTTACGAGTGTAAACGTTCAGTTAGCAAACCAAAACGAATACGTTGACTTATCAAAGTATTAGGTCAACCATAACCTTAACGAAAACATGCGCACCTATAAGCGAATACTCATCTCGAGGGTTCCCAGGTAAGGTAAACGGATCCATCGGTTGATTTGGATTTATATGAATACCTTGCCTAGACAGAACACCTTAAGATACAGGTATTCCACTCTTCCAGCATTGCATGTTCTCAGTCATGTGACACAGACTTTGACGAGATTTAAAACCATGAATAACAAATCAACATTTAAAAATTAGAAAACAATTTGATTTAGGCACACAATGCCTTAGAATATGATTTGAGAATTTGTATGTGCAAAGGTAAGAATCAAGATATAAGGAAATGTCATAATCACATAATCATAATAAACATACAAGACACATTAAAAGTCCTACCTAAGCATATAAAATACATGAGAGGACTCATGTGTAAAGGTACTTAGTTATAGTCTAGGTCATTTCATTTCTAATACCTAATTCCCTATAACCTTGGCTCTGATACCAATCTGTCACACCCCGACCGATGGCGGAATCATCGAGCTGGACGAATGTGAATCGATTGTTCATAGTACAAGGTAATAAATACGTTGAAATAACATTTAATAGTTATTTATTTATTGAATAATGCAATCAAGTCACACATTACAACGCAATTAAAATAAAACCATGAAATATAATATTGTCTTCTTTATTTTTGACTAGGTCCAATCCTATATAAGCAGAGAGAATTCCACTAAATAGCATTTCCTGAAATCATGCGAAAAAGTAACGAGTCAGCTAACACATTAGCCGGTGAGTAATCATAGGTTTATATACATTACATAGGTGGATTAAATATCTAAAAAAAACAATCAATTCACATGACAATGTCAGACTAAAATGCAACAATGAATCATAACAGAAAACCCAACACAATCAACCCTAATGACTGAATTGACTCGGTCCTCAGACGAAGCCTTATAGAATGAATGATTTCCGGTTTCAATCACCACGCGTCTAAACAAATGGGATGGGTTTGTCAAACCAATAGATTATTATTGTTACCATGGTTGTGTGAATTAATGATCATGTTATCAAGTTTATCTAGTTATGAACACGTAATTGCAAGTAATAACATATCATGTATTGAATAGAATAAAAAATGAATAAGTATGGTTGAATATTGGATCACATGATTTCCCCAAATAATAAAACATGAAAAATGGGCAATGAATACTCACATGATAATAATTAGCGTTTTGGAATAATAGAATGCTAGACGTGATACCAAAGGAAACTCCTCGGTGTTCAACCTAAAGTTTGGTATCTTGTGATTAGAATAATAATGTGTGAAGATCTAAATATGGATTAGGGTCCCAATTGGGATTTGAGGGTTTTTAATAATTCGTTACAAAAATATTAAAAATAGTGTAGGTTGAATATAATAGTAGGTCGTTATGAATTTGAATATTACTTAAGTATATTTTTTAATAATTGATTAAGTAATAATTGAGCAGTAAAGTTTAAAAGAAATAATCGTTTTAATAATTAAGTAAAAAAATGTCTTGTCCAAATAATCAATTGAATAATTTGTTATTTAGATGATTTATAAAAATATTGGTATGAAACGATTTGAAACAATTTAGGTTTGGCTTGAAATGATTTTTGTAAAATATAAAACTTATAAATAAGTTTTGTTAGATATTTAATCTCTTAAAATTTAATAAGAAAATGGGATTATATTTTTACTATTTTCTTGAGATTAATATAGAATTTCTAGAATAATTTTAATTAACAAAATAGTTTTATATTAATATTGTAATTTAATAATAATTCCTGAAATAATAAAAAGAACATTTTAAAAATATATGTGGGTGCCCAGATTCGAAACCTGGGTCGCCCTGTGTATGCAATGTGTGTTACCATTGGGTCAAAGCCCTGAATCTGTTTCAATTGGTTTTTAATTAAGAAGAACATTACTTTAACAAATCCCCCAATTCCATAGAACCCTAGATCCAAATCGTTCCAAATTGATCTTGAAAACTTGATCATTAACCAAATTAAACATAGAGCTTTTGATTAGCATCCAAAAACAAGTGTAATCATATATCTAATTACCTGATTGAGATAGAATCAATGGTGTAAAGGTTTGAACGAGTCGCGATGGGTAATAGTCTATTTGAGTTGATGTTGTTGATCAAAATCGAATTAATTGCACAGAAAGCTTCTATTGGACTAGATGATCAAAAGCCCTAAAGAAATTTCGGTTGAAGTTGCCTCGAATATATAGTTCGATCAGTTGCAGGTTGCGAGAGAAGAATGGAGGTTGAAACGATGATGGTGCGATGTATAATCGAATTGAGTGTACAGAAACCTTGAAAAGGTTGTTTGGAAATGTTTCCCCTATTATATAAGTTCAATTACATCAGTTTCACATCGGACGGGTTTATGGATTCGGGTTCCAGTGTTTCAATTGGCATCGGTGGTTGAATGATGTTTTCAATTGAAATTAACAGCATGATTTCATTCGAATTGATTAGAAACTACGTTAAAGATCAGCTCATTAAGTCATTTGATTGCTGCTGTTACGAAACTGATTAGAATTTCGGTTATAGGTGTTCGGTTTGAATTTGAACACCTCAAACACCCGTTTCTTCGAATTTATACGAACCGTGGGTTCGAATCAGGCTCGCGACTAGGAATAACGTTCGATTGGCTTGGAAATAGCTTGGTTTGGTGTGAAATAGACCTTTGGTGTGTTGGACCTCGCCGGAGTTCGGCCGGGAGGTCTTGCCGGAGGCAGGGAAAGTGACCGGGGGGGGGGTTTGTGTTTTAAAAGTTTACACTTTTGGTCCCTGAATTTTGAAATACTTATTATTTTATAACCAAACCTTTTAAACCAAAGTTTCAGTAATTACAGTTTGGACCCTACACTTCATTAACTTCAAAGCTAAATGATTATTCAAATTATTTATAAAAAAACACTATAAAAATTATAAGTAAGTATTTATTAGTTCATTGTTGAAATGATTAAATTC
The DNA here is from genome assembly GCA_024085815.1 of Flaveria linearis. Classification (NCBI taxonomy): domain Eukaryota; kingdom Viridiplantae; phylum Streptophyta; class Magnoliopsida; order Asterales; family Asteraceae; genus Flaveria; species Flaveria linearis. Next base: position 60,118,673 of record CM044014.1, on the reverse strand, counting down.
TTGTGATAATTAATATCTTTATATAATAACACATAGTATGTATTTACATAAGTATGTATTTCTATATATATATTATATATATATGTATAACCTCATAGATGATACATAAAACTTCAGTTTAATTAAATGGGTATAATAGATGAAAACTTTTAATAATATTCACAAAATTTGTAAAATATTACATTATTGTTTTTTTTGAATCACCAGCACAATCGAACTTAGTTAAGTAATTGGAAACACCCGAAGTTTGACTTCTTGAAGTGATATGCGACTGAGTCTCAGTCGCATTGGAATTCATGCGACTGGGGTTCAATCGCTGATGCTCGGACGATTGAAGCTCAATCGTACGACTGGAGTTCAATCGCCTGACTTAAGGTTCAACCGCATGGAACTCATGCGCGCTGGAGTCCATCGCATGGTGTTCATGCGACTGAAGGTCCAGTCGCCCCTGGACTTTGGGCGACTGAGCTGTACCCATAAAAGAGGAGCAATCTCTTCTTTCCCCAACACTTACACACTTCAGTTGGGGAGAAAGAGCAGAGAGCGACAGAGCAAGAAAGAAAAGAGAGAACGGGGTGATTCGGGCTCGAGATTTGTCGAGAGGCTATTCAAATCGAAGCTCTTCATATTCTCCGTGATAATGTGAGTTCTAGGACCCTCATTTACATGTTTTCAAACAATTTTGGGGCTGGATCACATCTAAACCCTAGTTTTGTAAAAGTGTTGTTTGACCCATTTGGGTGAAATCTTGGGTATGTGTTTAAAGTATGATTTAGGACTTACATATATTTGTATGATGTCCTAGTATGATTCCTAAGGTTTGGGAGGATTAATCTGGGCTTGAATTGAGTTTAGAAGAGTTTTACAGCTGCATGTCGCGGCTGCTGTTCGTGATGAACTTCAGTCGCTGCCCAGTTAGGGTTATGCGACTGAAGGGAAGTCGCACGACTGAGGAACGACTGATGTTCAATCATACGATGGAGGCTCAGTCGTACGATTGGGCCTCAGTCGCACGACAGGCCATGCGACTGAGGGTTCAGTCGCATAGATCCATTCGCATAGTAGTACAGACGCTCGACTGAGGGTTCAGTTGCATAGATGCCCATTCACATAGGGTTCATTCGTACGATAGAAGTCCATCCGCATGACTGTATGCCCATTCGCACGAGTCAGTCGCATGGAGGCCATGCGACTGGAGTATGTTCAATCGCCTAAATAGGGCTGATGTGAATGTGGAGAGAAGTGTATGTACGATATATGTAGGCTAAGTATGATGTAGCCTTATATGATAGTAATGACTGATGATTTGTAAATACCGATGTTCCTCGATTTGATGCATGTTTATCTTTCCCACAGTTTTACATGTTATCACTAATAGATGAAATGAAATTATTATGTAAAGTACAGTGAAAGAGTAATAAAGAAAGTGAAGGAACATTAATAAAAGCTAACAAGTCTTGCAAGCTTATAGGAGTTACACGACTATGTGTCGTTAGGTCAACGGTGTTGAGGGCTAGCTACCCATTGACGCACACAGGGTCAATCAATTGAGATTGGCAGGACCTTTGGGCGTGCCCCGGATGATCGGGTCGGCCCTGTACACAGTACACATAGCCCTTTCGAGGGATACAGTTGACCCTTCGGGGGATATAATAGCCCTTTCGGGGGAATACAGTTGACCCTTCGGGGGCTATAGATGGCCCGCCATCCGTTTCCCATCACGCATATAGTTGGGGTATCGCTCACTGGTCCATACAGAAAGTGAAACATAAAGATAAAGTTTACAGACAAGGCATATAGTATAAAGAACGAATGTTATTTGTTTATACAGTTGATGCGTGCTCGCATATACAGTACAATATAGTATTTTCAGAAAAGAGTATTTTTATATACTACATATAGAAAGTGTTTACCACATATAAATCTAGAACTCACTCAGCAACGCTGACTTTTTATGTGTTTCCAGTTGGCAGGTAGGGTTGCTGAGGATGGCACGAGGCGGCTACTCAGCTCTTTTGAGATGGCATTCTCCTTTTGTATAATGCTTTTGTAATGTAATGCAACATTAGATGTTTTGTAACTGATGTACGTTGTATTAAATGGCAAAAGTATTTATAGTAAAAGAAAAGTTTATCTCGAATGTTTCCGCTGAAATGTTTTATTTTAATGTATGCGATGAATGGCCAACTGTAAGCGTCCCGGGAACGGGACCTTACAAGTTGGTATCAGAGCCAAAGTTTAAGTGAAACGGGTAAATTTTCAAAATAAACCTAAACTTGAACTGAAAATGGGACAGAAAGGAAGAGAATGCCATCTGAGTAGTTGCGTGCCATCAGGTATTTTTATTAAAAGTTAACCAGTATTACGTGCGCATGTTATGTGATGTATATGTTGTTGTTAGAGTTAGATACTAACGTAGTCAGGACAGGTAATACTCGGGGTACGAAGAGTAAAGTAAGCGGCTAATCATAACTGGCCACTGTAATTAGGAACTTGCTATACTTGACATAAACTGAGCTAATTCCTTGAATGACCGTGTTGGTGTTTGAATCCTTCAGTGTGATAGAAGATGGTCGGTGGTAGATCATCTAAAGCTTCACGTGGTGGTGGACGTGGTGCTGACCGCGTGCCACGAGAGGAAGACCTAGGGTAGAGAAGGTAGTTCATGAGGAAACCGAGACCCCTCATTAAGAGGATGCAGACGAAAGCGCCAACTTGAGAGCCTCGGTAAAAGAGGCAGTGGTTGAAGAAGTGCACCAGGTCATGCAGACAATCTTACCGTCTGTAGTGACCGAAGTGATTAAAGCTGTCAGAGAAGGTGATAGAAGAGAAAGGAATAGGTCCTCAAGAAGACACAACGAACAGAGCCGGAAACGGTTCTATCTGATGATGAAGAGGAAGAGGAGGAAGAGCAGGTACGGGAGACACACGGGTTGTAACTACGGGGCATTTATGAGGTGCAAGCCCCCGACTTCTGATGGTTCTGGTACTGCTGCTGATGCTCCCATGGGTGCGAGAAATGGAGGCTGTCCTCGATATTAGTGATTACCAGGAGGATAAGAAGGTGAAGTTTGCTACCCACTCTTTCACAGGGTCGGCTTTGTGCTGGTGGGACAATATAGTCCAAGCCGAGGGTAGCAGGCCATAGGGAAGATGAAGTGGGCTGAGTTAAAAGGATGGTATCGAGGAGTTCAGTCCTCGTCGGAAATGGACAGAGTTGAGAGAGAGTTCCTGCAGTTGGAGGCGGGGACGATGACCCCACAACAATACACCACCAAGTTTAACGAAATGGCGCGGTTGGTGCCAGAGCAGGTGACGCCGATGGTCTCGAAAGATCAACCGGTATATTCAGGGGCTGCCAGCTGAAATTCGTTGGCATTTGATTTCTGCTCGACGAGCACTTTCAGGTCGGCAGTGGATTGGCGGGAAGGTTATACAATGAACGGGCTGTGTCGGTGAAGGCTGAGGTAGTAAGAAGGGAGGTGGTGAGAGAACTGGTAAGGGAAGAGGTTTGGTCGAGGTGATACTTCGACGAGTAATAAGAGACGCGGGGTGAACCGCCGGGTGGTCACGTCGGGTTCAGGAGTAATAAGTGTGTAAATGCGGGAGAGAACCAGTGGGGAATGCAGACTGGGGATGACGTATGCTTCAGGTGTGGTCAGCCTGGCCACATCGCTAGAGACTGTAGAAGCCTAGGGCTGAGGCTTCAGGGGTAAGAAGACGGAAGTGAAGGTCCGAGAGCAAGCGCCAGGGCATTCACAATGATGCAGGAAGAGGCTAGGACGGACCCCGATGTAGTGTCCGATACGTTTCTGGTGAACCAAACTTTAGCCTCTGTATTATTTGATTCGGGTGCCAGTAGGAGTTTTATTTCTGCTGCTTTCTGTGCCAAATTGCCCGTTAGTAGTAGACGTGTGGATGTACCGTTTGATGTAGAGACTGCTATAGGTAAACTACCAGGATTTCCGAGGTGATAGAGGGTTGCAATGTGGAATTAAGGGCCACAAATTTCCGGTTAAACCGTTTGCGATGACGTTAGGTGGTTTTGATTTGTTGCTCGGAATGGATTGGTTGGCGGATTTTGAGGCGAACATTGTGTGTCGCAAGAAGCTGATTAATTTGACAGCGCCTACGATTCCGAAGGTGATCTCAATGGCGGTGGCGGGGAATGTATAAGGCATGGATGTAGCGCCTTCTTATGTTATGTAAAGGATGGGGAAACGCCAACACCACAACTATCTGATATTCCGGTTGTGCGTGAGTTTCCAGACGTGTTCCCGGAAGACTTGTCGGGATTACCACCTGACAGAGAGATCGAGTTCCAGATTGATCTGATACCAGGAGCCCAACCTGTTGCCAAGGCACCATATCGATTGGCCCCGACGGAGATGAAAGAGTTGATGGAGCAGTTACAAGAGCTGCTGGATAAGGGGTTTTAGACCGACTATCTCACCTTGAGGTGCTCCGGTCTTGTTTGTAAAGAAGAAAGACGGTAGTATGAGGATGTGCATCGACTACCGCGAGCTGAATAAGTTGACGGTAAAGAACAGATACCCCTTGCCGAGGATCGACGACTTGTTTGATCAACTTCAGGGTGCTAGTTGGTTTTCACGAATAGATCTTCGATCAGGCTACCATCAACTGAAGGTGAAGGAGCAGGATATCCCTAAAACAGCTTTTCGTACGCGCTACGGTCACTATGAGTTCCTTGTCATGTCTTTTGGTTTGACCAATGCGCCAGCTGCTTTATGGATCTGATGAACAGGGTGTGCCGACCGATGTTGGATAAATCAGTGATTGTATTCATCGATGATATCTTGATTTATTCGAAGAGTGAGACTGAGCATGCCGGTCACATTCGCGAAGTTCTGGAGACGTTGAGAAGGGAGAAGTTGTATGCTAAATTCTCCAAATGCGCATTCTGGTTACGTGAAGTTCAATTCTTGGGTCACGTAGTAAATCCGGATGGGATTATGGTTGATCCGGCGAAGGTGGAAGCGGTGATGCAATGGAAGTCTCCAAAGACGCCATCTGAGATCCGAAGTTACTTGGGTTTGGCGGGTTATTACCGAAGATTCATTCAAGACTTCTCCAAAATCGCTTCTCCACTAACCAAGTTGACCCGAAAGATGTGAAGTTTGTATGGGGTCAAGCTCAAGAAAAGGCATTCGAAGAATTGAAGGCGAGGTTGACCCAAGCTTCGGTATTGGCATTACCCGATGGAAGTGAAGACTTAGTGGTTTATTCTGATGCTTCCTACTCGGGGTTGGGGTGCGTATTAATGCAAAGGGGAAAAGTGATAGCCTATGCATCCCGACAGCTAAAAGTTCATGAGGTTAATTACCCTACTCATGACTTAGAGTTAGCAGCCGTGGTCTTTGCATTGAAGATTTGGAGGCACTATCTCTACGGAACGAAGTGCACCATTTTCACAGACCACAAGCTTGAAGTACTTCTTCGAGCAAAAAGACTTGAATATGCAGCAAAGGCGATGGTTGGAACTTATAAAGGATTATGATTGTGAAATCCACTACCATCCGGGCAAAGCCAACGTGGTGGCGGATGCCCTTAGCGAAAGGAGGCCCGAGCCGATTCGGGTGAAAGCGTACCAGCTGATCATGACCTCTGACGTGATGAAGCAAGTCGAAGAGTTCCAAGATGAGGCATTGAAAGAAGATCATCTTAACTCTGAAAGAATGAGAGGCCTGGTTACGGAGTTGGGTGAGAACACAATTGGTGTTAGAACCCGGTTTGGGCGTATGTGGATTCCTCGTCTTGGGGATCTGCGAATGAGGATTATGGACGAAGCTCACAAGACTCGGTACTCCATTCATCCCGGTGCTACCAAGATGTACCAAGACATGAAGAAAGATTATTGGTGGCCCGGTATGAAGCGTGATGTGGTGGAGTATGTGAGTAAGTGCCTCACGTGTTTGCAAGTAAAGGCAGAGCATCAAAAGCCGTATGGAAAGATTCAACCATTGGACATACCGGAATGGAAGTGGGAGCACATCACCATGGATTTTATCACAAAGCTGCCACGTACCCCGAAAGGGTACGATACTATATGGGTGATTGTGGACCGTCTCACGAAGAGTGCTCACTTCTTACCGATGCGCGAGACATATTCGTCCGAAAGGTTGGCCGATCTTTTCATCAAAGAGATTGTGACTCGTCATGGTGTGCCGGTGTCGATTGTGTCCGATCACGACACCCGGTTTACCTCCAAATTCTGTAAGAAATTCCATGATGCTATGGGGACGAGGTTGCATATTAGCACAGCTTATCATCCTTAAACTGATGGTCAGTCGGAAAGGACTATTTAGACTTTGGAGGACATGCTCCGGGCATGTGTTATTGACTTCGGGGGAAGTTGGGATGACCACTTACCGTTAGCTGAATTCTCATACAACAACAGCTATCATCCCAGTATTGGCATGCCACCCTATGAGATGCTATATGGTAGGAGATGCAGGACACCCGTCTGTTGGGGTGATATTGGTCAGAAGGAATTGGGAAGCATCGAAGTGATCGAGGCTACGACTGAAAAGCTTGAAAAGATCAAAGCCTATATGAAGGCAGCCAAAGACAGACAGAAGTCGTATGCGGACAAACGACGCAGACCGATTGAGTTCCAGGTGGGAAACCGGGTTATGTTAAAGGTCTCGCCTTGGAAAGGAATCATTCGGTTCCGGAAGCGGGGTAAGTTGAGTCCGCGGTATATAGGCCCTTTTCGAATTGTTGCTCGAGTAGGAGAGGTGGTCTATAGGTTAGATCTACCAGATGAGTTAAGTGGAATTCACCCGACCTTCCACGTATCTCATCTGAGGAAGTGTTTGGCGGATGAGGACATGATCGTCCCACTGGGGGACATCGAGGTAGACGAACGGCTCAACTATGTAGAGCAACCAGTGGCGATCATCGATCGCAATGAAAGGAGGTTAAGAAATAAAGTGGTTCCTCTAGTGCATGTATAGTGGCGGCACAGGAAGGGATCCGAGTCAACGTGGGAAACTGAAGAAGAAATGAGGCAGCATTACCCACGATTGTTCGAGGAATAACAGGTTTCGGGGACGAAACCTAAATAAGGGGGGTGGACTTGTAACACCCGGAAGTTTGATTTTTGAAGTGATATGCGACTGAGTCTCAGTCGCATCGAATTCATGCGACTGGGGGTTCAATCGCATGATGCTCGGACGATTGAAGCTCAATCGTACGACTGGAGTTCAATCGCCCGACTAAAGGTTCAACCGTATGGAACTCATGCGACTGGAGGTCCAGTCGCATGGTGTTCATGCGACTGAAGGTCCAGTCGCCCCTGGACTTAGAGCGACTGAGCTGTACCTATAAAAGAGGAGCAGCTCTCTTCTTATCCCAACACTTACACACTTTAGTCGGGAGAAAGAGCAGAGAGCGACAGAGCAGAGAAAGAAAAGAGAGAACGGGGTGATTCGGGCTCGAGATTTGTCGAGAGGCTATTCAAAACGAAGCTCTTCATATTCTCCGTGATAATGTGAGTTCTAGGACCCCTCATTTACATGTTTTCAAACAATTTTGGGGCTGGATCACATCTAAACCCTAGTTTTGTAAAAGTGTATGTTTGACCCATTTGGGTGAAATCTTAGGTAATGTGTTTAAAGTATGATTTAGGACTTACACATGTTTGTATGATGTCCTAGTATGATTCCCTAAGGTTTGGGAGGATTAATCTGAGCTTGAATTGAGTTTAGAAGAGTTTTACAGCTGCATGTCGCAGCTGCTGTTCATGATGAACTTCAGTCGCTGCCCAGTTAGGGTTATGCGACTGAAGGGCCAGTCGCACGACTGAGGAACGACTGATGTTCAATCGTACGATTGAGGCTCAGTCGTACGATTGGGGCTCAGTCGCACGACAGGCCATGCGACTGAGGGTTCAGTCGCATAGATCCATTCGCAGAGTAGTACAGACGCACGGCTGAGGGTTCTGTTGCATAGATGCCCATTCGCATAGGGTTCATTCGTACGATAGAAGTCCATCCGCACGACTGTATGCCCATTCGCACGACTCAGTCGCATGGAGGCCATGCGACTGGAGTATGTTCAATCGCCCAAATAGGGCTGATGTGAATGTGGAGGGAAGTGTATGTATGATGTATGTAGGCTAAGTATGATGTAGCCTTATATGATAGTAATGACTGATGATTTGTAAATACCGATGTTCCTCGATTTGATGCATGTTTATCTTTCCATAGTTTTACATATTATCACTAATAGATGAAATGAAATTATTACGTAAAGTATAGTGAAAGAGTAATAAAGAAAGTGAAGGAACATTAATAAAAGTTAACAAGTCTTGCAAGCTTATAGGAGTTACACGACTATGTGTCGTTAGCTCAACTATGTTGCGGGCTAGCTACCCATTGACGCACACAGGGTCAATCAATTGAGATTGGCAGGACCTTTGTGGCGTGCCCCGGATGATCGGGTCGGCCTTGTACACAGTACACATAGCCCTTTCGAGGGATACAGTTGACCCTTCGGAGGATATAAATAGCCCTTTCGGGGGAATACAGTTGACCCTTCGGGGATATAGATGGCCCGTCATCCGTTTCCCATCGCGCATATAGTTGGGGTATCGCTCACTGGTCCATACAGAAAGTGAAACATAAAGATAAAGTTTACAGACAAGGCATATAGTACAAAGAACGAATGTTATTTGTTCATACAGTTGATGCGTGCTCGCATATACAGTACAATATAGTATTTTCAGAAAAGAGTATTTTTATATACTACATATAGAAAGTGTTTACCACATATAAAACTAGAACTCACTCAGCAACGCTGACTTTTTATGTGTTTCCAGTTGGCAGGTAGGTTGCTGAGGATGGCACGAGGCGGCTACTCAGCTCTTTTGGGATGGCATTCTCCTTTTGTATAATGCTTTTGTAATGTAATGCAACATTAGATGTTTTGTAACTGACGTACGTTGTATTAAATGGCAAAATTATTTATAGTAAAAGAAAAGTTTATCTCGAATGTTTCTGCTGAAATGTTTTATTTTAATGTATGCGATGAATGACCAACTGTAAGCGTCCTGGGAACGGGGCCTTACAGTAATGTGTTTAACTTATACAATTGGCCAAATGGGTTCGGGTTTATATTTTCTAAAATGGGCCGAATGTTGCAATAGGGGATGTCACTGAAGGTGTAAGAACAAGAGGACATACACATCATGGGAATGTCTGTTTATACTCATGTTTTCTCTCCCAGATGGAACCCATGAAGATAGAAGATGCCTTGAAAGATAGTAGTTGGGTTGAATCGATACAAGAGGAGCTGCTTCAATTCAGAAGACAAAAGGTCTGGAATTTATGCCCACTACCATCTGGTCAAGTACCCATAGGCACTAAATGGGTTTTCAGAAATAAGAAAGATGATAGAGGCTTGATTATCAAGAACAAAGCAAGATTAGTAGTTCAAGGATACACCCAAGAGGAAGGAATTGATTATACTGATGTCTTTGCACCTGTTGCAAGACTTGAGGTAGTTAGGATCTTCCTTGCTTATGCGGCATCCAAAAACTTTACTGTCTACCAACTTGATGTCAAGTGTGCCTTTCTATATGGGGATATAGATAGGAAAATCTATGTATGCCAGCCTCCAGGATTTGAAGACCCACAGCATCCCAACTATGTGTGCAAACTGGACAAAGCTCTATATGGGCTGCACCAAGCACCTAGGCTGTGGTATGAGACTATCTCAATTTATTCTGAAAAGTGGCTACACTAGAGGTACCATTGACAAGATTCTCTTTATTAGAAAGTCTGGAAAGGGCATTTTGCTTGTTCAAGTCTATGTTGATGACATCATATTTGGTTCTTCAAATGACCAAATATGCAAAGACTTTGAAAGCATCATGAAAAAGAAGTTTGAAATGAGTTCCATGGGAAGAATGGACTTCTTCCTTAGAATTCAGGTGAAGTAATTGAAGGAAGGATTCTTTATCAATCAATCCAAGTATGTCAATGACATCTTAGAAAGATTTGAGATGAAGGACTGTAAGCCAGCCAAGACACCCATACCCAGAAACCATAATCTTTGCCCTGACCTCGAGGGGAGGATACTGATCAACATCAGTATAGAGCAATTATTGGTTCTCTGATGTATCTTACTGCTAGTAGACCTGATATCATGTTTGCTACTTGCATTTGTGCAAGATATCAGGCTGCTCCAAAGGTGTCTCACCTAGCTGCTACAAAGAGAATCCTCAGATACCTCAAAGGAGCACCTAAACTAGGTCTCTGGTATCCAATAAATAGTGATTTCAATCTCTGTGGATACCCTGACAGTGACTTTGGTGGCTGCAACATTGACAAGAAATCAACATCAGGAGGATGTCAATTTCTTGGTGGAAGGATCATCTCATGGCAATGCAAGAAACAATCCTGTGTATCTACATCAACTGCTGAAGCTAAATATATTGCTGCTGCTAGTTGTTGTGCTCAGCTCCTGTGGATTCAGAACCAGATGTTAGACTATGGATTCAACTTCATGAGCACTCCTATCCATATTGACAACAATAGTGCTATCTCCATCATCGAAAATCCAGTGAAGCACTCCAAGACAAAGCACATTGATATCAGGTATCATTTCATTAGAGATATACATGAGAAAAATCTGATCAAGCTAATCAAAGTTGACTCAAATGAACAATATGCTGATTTGTTCACCAAAGCTTTTGATGAACAAAGGTTTAAATATCTCATATCAGCTATTGGGATGATAAACATTGATTAAACTACCTCTTTTGAAAGCTTTTTAATGTGTAATGTCTTGTGTCAATACAATCTAAGCCCTGTTACAAAAGATCTCTTTGAAATATTCCCAGTGTTAATTTCTTCCGAAGCGGAATTAACTCTCAGAAGATATTCCTTAATATCTTCCGAAGCCAAATTCCTCCATGGAAATTTTCTTCTCGGAAGAGTTTTTAGTCTCGGAAGAAGTGATTGATTTCACATCAGACCTACTTCCGAAGCTTATAAAACTATTCATTTGAGAAAACAGTTCTTACCTTCGGAAGCAATGCTTTGTTTCGGAAGAAAGAGTCGCCTTCGGAAGACTAATTACCTTCGGAAATGTTTTACACTCGGAAAGAGAGTTTTTACTGTGTAACGGATATCTTTTTAGGCCCCACTCTGTAAAAGGTAAAGATTTTGCTAATGATTATCAGATTATTTAAATTTATCCCTTGCCGCCATTGTCATTTCATAACCGCAAACCATCATAACCGCCGAAAAACACCATAACCACCCACAGTTACTCCCCTCAGTCATCCCCCACTGTTTAAATAATCCAGACTTGTTCAACTTTTACCAATTTACTGCCCTAAAAGTTTCTTCACTTCCAATTCACCCAAGTTCAAACTGATCTTCGTTCACCTTTCACAATAGCACTAAACCCTCAGCACAACCAAGTCGCATTACTTGATTCTTCAAGAGATGCTGACTTCTCTGAAATCATCACCTTTCTCTCTGAATCAACCTACTTCATAGACCTTACCGTTAACCCCACTGTTTACTCAAACCAAATGGCCGAATTTTGGGGAAATGGTCGAGCAGAAACCCTAAATGGGGTTCGTATACTAAGGACCAGCATTTGTGGACAGGAGCTGATCCTTAATGAACAACTCATCAGTGAGCATCTAGAGCTCCAGGATGAAGGAGCTCCTACTGAATTTCCCAAGTATGACTTAGACAACACTTACACTCTAATGGGATATGGAGGAGATGTAAGCAGGTCAACTGTGTACAAGTTTAACTTCTCCTTAAACTGGAAGTTTCTCTTGCACATTATTCTCCACTATCTGTCCAATAAGTCAGGGGGATGGGATCAAATTCCCTATGAAATAGGATGCTTAGTTCATGGATTGGTGAGAGGCATGCGCTTTAACTACTTAAGGTTTGTGCTGACTAACCTTATAGGGAATCTTCAAAGTGAAACATTCTTCATGTACCCTAGATTCCTTCAGCACATCATCAACTGTGAGTTGGACCAGAGTCAGCTTGTCTGTACAGCTGCTCTGACTGTCCCTCATATGAGGCCTACCATCTTCAAGACTATGAAGAAGGTGTCCACCAACTTCACTGGAAGACACACTGATCTACTTCCAGGTATGATTAAGCGCATACTCCTGGTGACATCCCTGTTAACTCCACAGGTGATGAACCCATACCAGTAACCTTCACCACAAATCTCACATTACCTTCTCCACCCATCATAATCATATATCAAAGATGCCCCAAATGAACCCTTGTTCAATCTACTCTGATTGAACAAGCTACTCCTGTTTAATCCAAAAGGACTAGAGTGGAACAATGGGCTCCCACTCAGTCCGAGGTCACACCATCCTCTACTTTTGACCTCAATTTGGGTTTTGAGCTTCCTCAATCTCAAACCTAAGAGCCCGACACCCAAGCCTTTAGCCCACAGGGTGAGTATTTACACTCCCTTGTGCAGCCAATTAAAAACAGCCCCACCAGAGGCTCAATGCCTGTAGACATTGATCAAGGTCCCGGATCAGTCAGTTTAGCCTCCCTATCCTTTACTGATCTCCTCCTTAAAACTGATGAAGAGATAACATCCCTCCATGGCAATGAAGTTGATCTACCACACCCTCTCCAAGATCAACAGAGCCTGGAGACATCCCTTATCTCTAGCCCCCATCAGCAAACCTTAACTGAGGTGAGTCCCACTGATATGGATGGGACTCATGTAGGCTCAGCTGCCACTACTAAGAGTCTCTCATTGAGCTCTTAGGACAGTGGTAACATTAATCAGACTGAGTCTACGGCAACTTTTCCCATTGATGTCTCCGAAAGAGATGACTTTGAGCAGAGGTATCCAGGGTGCCAAGAAGCCACATCTGGTGGTGAGACTGAACATACTAGGTATGTTATCTCATCTCCCCGTGATTCTTCACATGAAGATGAGGGAAGTATGCAACTCACCATTCAGTACTTGATCTCCAAGGTCTCAAACCTTGAATCTCAGGTTAGGATCTTAGAGAACAGGTCAGCCACTCAGCAACTTGAGATTGACAATCTCAGGGCCAAACTAGCTGAGAAACAGACTGAGAGATCTGTTAGGCATGTACCAATTCAAGTCTCATTTACTTTTTCCTCTAGCTCATCTAGCTCTCAAATGATGCTACCAAAAAGGGGGAGAATGTTCAGAGACAAACACATGAGGAACCACCGGTCCAAGCTTCAACTTCCTACATCATCACTATGCCCAAGTCATCCCAATCTATCCTTCAGATTGACTCACAGATGATTAAGGATCTCTACAGACTTTTCATCAAGTTTGTATGGAGATCCTCCATCGATCAGCCAAGCCTTGATCCTACACTGATCTACTTTGGAGCCGAAGAGCTTCAAAGGATCACTGCACCTTCTACCACTATGAAAGAAGTTGGTCAACCTAAGGTCCACATGGAACCTAAGATTTACTTCAAAGGGGAAATGGGGACTGAAGGCCCAGCAACTGAAGCAGTTGGGATAGAATTTGCATTTCCTTCTTCTTCCGAAGCTAAAGTTGAAGCCTTGGAAGAACAAGTTGAAACTTCCGAAGCTAAAATGGAAGCTGCGGAAGGACTATTCAAGATGTCCGAGGAACTGATCATCACAGATGCAATCATTGATATGGAATCTAAGATGAGCAGCGAGGATATTTTGGATCTTCCTCAATCCCAGACACCCTCTCTACCTTTCTCACAATCCACTTCCTCTGTCCAAGAACCACCGCAGTCTAGCTCTTCAAAGGATAAAGGAAAAAGAAAGATGACTGTGGAAGAGCTTCAGGAAGAGGAGAGGATTGAAAAGCTAAAGAAGAAAGGAAGATATCCAACTGAAAAGTTGTTAGCTGCTAGCTCAAAAGCAGCTGCAGCCAATCAGGAAGTTATCAACAACAAAAGGAGAGAAGAACTCATTGACAAACTCATCAACTTGGGAGTTGCCAATGAGGAAATACTCCTGCTACCACTAGAGGAGTTGATGAATCTGGAGAAGGCAACCAGGCTGAAACAGGAAGAAGAAGCCAGGTTGGCCTCGAAGAAAGAGAAGGAGGAGCAGAGAAAGGCTGATCTGCAGCTCAGAAAGGAAATGATATCTTTCCTGAACTCCAGAGGATTCTCTCTGCAAGAACTCTCTCCATACAACAATGATACGATCCAATGGCTCTTCAACAAAGAGCAGGATCAACTTGAAAAGGAGAGAAAGAGAGCTGCAAGAGAAAAGATGAGGGAGAAGAAGAAGAAGGAAGAAGAAGCTAGGATCACTGCATCCAGGAAGCCAAGTGAAAATGTTTGGATGAAAGACTATCTCCGGGCACATGGCTTCTCTGGAAGGCAGGTGGGTCCCATGTCAGAGAAGACACTCCAGCGGATTGTCAGTGAAATCAAGGCTGACATCCGTTTGGGCAAAAGAAGAGAGATGTATAGAAGGGGACAGGGGATGACCTTCACAGCAACCTCACAACCTGAACCCTCACCCTCACCTTTCACCATCAAAACTGAACCTTTCACCCCTGAGCCTACACCAGCACCCTTATCCACTTCATCACCACAGCCTCCTAAACTTCCCATCCTTCAACCCAAAACACTTCCCAGAATCTCTAAACCACAACCTACCTAACCACCATCCAAACCATCCCGTCGGCCTTCTCAACCTCTCTCTCTCGAGGAATTCAAGACAATCAAGACCAAGCTCATAAACTGCACAACCTTGAGCGAGATCTCATGTGAAGAGGACTCTGTTAACATCACCTATGTTGATGGATCTTCATGTTCCTTCACAAGAAATCAATTCCTTGATTTGCCGAGAGGAACATTGGACCGGGCTGCAAGACTTCTAGGCGTCAACTCGGATTCATTAAATGATGAAGAGAAGAGACTTAGAAGAAAACTGGTGACTCTGCTGGATACAAGGAAAGAGGACAAGATTCCTAGTCAGTCTCTTATGCCTAGAAAGAAAATAATCCAGTGGAGGTTCAATGAAGCTTCTCACAACTTTCTTGTGGAAAGGGAAAGTGGCGAAGTCAACAGACTTAATGCAACCTCTCTGCTACACTCCAGCAGATTTGATATTGCTGAGTTAGCAGAGAAGCCATTTTCCAATCCCTCCAACTCTGAAGCTGTTACAGTCATCAGAAATCATATTAGCAGTCTTCATCTAGTCGAGCTAACTGCAAAAGCCAAGATTGAAGAAGAGTTGAAGTTGAGAAGAAAGGAAGACAAGGAAAGATCTTCCACCAAAGGCACTGCCTTTCTATAGATGATGGAGGGTCCAGACTTGGAACCTATAGTTAGATAGGAATATGATTACAGTTCCTATCAACTAACTCTTTTCAGAGGGCAACAAGAAAGGGTACACATCATCCAAGGTAACAGAGTTGATTTGCTATCTACCAAGGACTTATACAAACTTCTCAGCACCACTTCTGGGAAGAACAAAGAAACTGATAAATATCTTCTTTCCATGGTGCTGAAACTTTTGAGAAGCCGAAATAAGTGAAGTTTCAGTAGCATCAGCTTAGGGGGAGTTTGTTGGATCAAGAAGAAGGCTGGTGCAACCAAAACCATTTCACTTAGTCAATTTTGGTGCTACATTCAAAGGCTTCCGAAACTAAGTATGAGAACTTTCAAAGTTTGAAGAATTCTTCTGAAGACAAACTCTACTTCCGAAGACAAAGAAGAAGTCCCCAAGCCTCGGAAGAAGCAGTCTTCCGAAGTATAAGTGGCTTCGGAAGAAATTATTCTTCCGAAGCAACTTAACCTTTGGAAGACACTGCTATGAACCAGTGGACATAAGTATGGTCTCTGACATTCCACTACAGACTTCTATTACAGCATGGCTTCTTTCTAAAGAGCCATGTAGTTGACCATACTTTATTCCACTGTTTACCTTTTTATGATAGTACATGTTACCAACCTTAATTGGTGACAAAAGGTAAGTCAGGGACATGTCCTAACTACCAATTCTCAGATAAAATATCCGAGATACCTTAACCTATAGTCTTGTAGTATAGGCTTTGGGTTATAGGTTTCCAGCTGGTATCAAAGTATATCCGACTGTAGGTAGTATTATATATGTAGTTATTATTGTAACTCAATAGATAGAGCATGTGCTTGCAAGAGTCTTGTAATCCTTTGAGTTAAGAAGCAATATATAAAAGTACCTTGAAAATTTACTTCCTATGTTTATTACTACTTGTTACTTGTTATATTGTGATTAACAATTGTTAGACTCGTTCTGAGTGCTGTTCTAGGTGAGTTTGAGAGAAAACCACTTGTTAAGTGACCAAAATCGATCCTGCAAATAGAATTGGGATGAGCAAGAAGTTAAAATGTTGTTTAACCACCTATCTCCATCTCCTATAGTTCCCCCATAAACAACCATTTGCCTACTTCTACTCTGACCAGGGGTAATAGTCTTTTTGAGAACCAAATGGCCCTTGAGAAGTCTCGTTATAGAGGACTTGATGTACAGTGACCGCTTCCATGTAAAGTGTTAAGCCATCTAGAGGGCCAGGTGATGGAATGTGGTTGACACAGGTCAGGAAAGTAAGCCTATGTCTTTTCTTCTGAAAGACCTAATCAATATATATGGATCCCGTTAAGCTCGTACTTTTAAAATCACGAGTCTTTATCTTGTATTTTCTCTTTTTTCTTAGTGGAATTGCAGGTGGCATTTAAGGCCTAGCCTTGGACTCATTCCCCTATTTGGCCTATTTACAGCTAATCTTGATGAGAAAAGAAACAATACTAAATAAAATTTTACTACTTGTGGTTGAAATGTTGAATTGCTTAGTTACAACATATAGTATCTTATTTTATTATAATAAATATGTATTTATATTTATATCTATATCCATATCTCTATCCATATCTATATCCATATCTATATCCATATCTATATCCATATCTATATCCATATCTATATCCATATCTATATTTATATTTTTATTTATATTATATGCATACATACATATGATTTAGGGCTTGTAATTTAAGGCACAACTCATTAAAATGCCATGGCTCAATATATATGATGATGTAAGTGGATGGATTTAAACATCTAGGGTCATGCCCACACAATAAACTAAGACGGGTAGAATGTATCATTATTAATAAAATCCCCAGTTAAAATACTAGGCAAGATGGAAGGGGATCATGCCCCAAACCGAGCCTAGCGACAAACTCCGGCCCCAGTATAAACTTTACCTTGCCAAGAAACATAGCTAAGTGCTATAGGATGGGAACACATGCATAACACTACCAAAGGGACATATAACATGGTAAGAGGCAAGGCAATCGGTCACAAACAAAGAGGCAAACAAAAGAAGGACATGTTAGATGGTAGAATTAGCCTCGGGGACATGGTTTATTCATTTTATCATAATAAAGGAAAGTCAACCCCCATCTACAAAGTTTACATAGTAGATGAGCGGCCAAATGCCACCAAACATTGTATGGAACAGTCAACCTATTATACCAATGAGAATATCACGTTAAGAACGAAGTCAATAAACAATCATAAAGATTCTCAGCCTTCCTAAGAAGGATACTAGGATATCTTTAGAAGACTCATGGCCAATGGATCACTTAGTATAAATAAAGATACTTAACCATAACTCAACAAAACCATCTAATTCAAAAAAAGGAACTCCTACCTAATTCGCCCACTCTCGCTCTTTCAGTACCACTTATCTTCTCCACAAGGGACAACGCATGGTCCCGTAACGCATTCTCTTTTCTTAACATTGTCTCCCAATCAGGTCACATAACCTCTACTTTTTTATAGAATCATATAAGATTATTTGTAAATATCTGTCTTGAGCCATTTTTTTATAGCTCCCCCTAAGCTGCCTCACGATAGCTTTCTTATAAATTTCTATATTCTTATGCTTATTATCTCTTATACATTATATATTTTTATATGCTAAAAATTTATGCATATGTTTATCTTGAACAAACTACTGATTTGAGCTTCAGAGTACCCTCAGGGCCAGTCACCTCATGTCCTCTAACATAGATTTTCATTGTGTGTTACAACTAGATCCCATGCTTAGGAATGGACGGGATGCTAGATTTAGCAAGACCCGACGATGATACCTGATCCAGATCTAATTGTAACTTAACATGTTTATGACATGCAATACAAACAACATGTTTAATTAGGGGTGTTCATGATTCAGTTTGATCAAATTTTTAAAAAGATTGTTTGATGGTTCAATAACTTTGACGAGTATGATGGTTTGGCAACCCGGTTTTAAGGGTCTGGATCAGATTTATTAATTTTTGTTATGAAACATCATGAATTATTAGATGTCATTTTTGAAAGCCTAAAGAGTGAAATTATTTACGTAGTTAACTTCTAAATAGTTACCTATCAAAGAGTACATGTATTTATAGTATAAATACTACCTCCATGGTAATGAGAAAAATACACCATCTTGAAAAAAATCAAGTGTTATACATTTCTTCTCATCTCTCTACAACTTTATTTAAACTCCTTTACTTATTTCAATAATCTTGTTATACTTCGAGTTAAATTATAACACGTTATCAACGAAAGAGCTCTTGTACTTTAATAAAAAAGATCAATAAAACACAAAGTCATTCATTAAGCAAGGTCGTGCTTAAACACCCCAGAAAGCTTATAAATAGGAGCTTATTTGGAACTTTAAAGGGAGTTTTTGGTAGGTGAATTGATGGTGTTCTCTCTCAAAAACCCAGCCTTTGGATGTCCTTAGAGGATTTTAGAGGTCTATTCAACTCTTAGAAGAAGCTCGAGATCATTTAGCATCATCCATAGTAGATCACTGGTTTGATTGTTCTAATTTACTGATGATTTCATTACTATCTTTTGTCTTTGTTGTTATGTTCAATCTCGTTATGAGCTAAACTTAATTTGTTATCCTAAATTAGTGAAACTTTATGTAACTTTTGATGAACTAAACATGTGGTTTATATTATGTTAACGTTATGGTAATCTTGGGTAAACTTTTAACGGGGTAGTATCTACATTTGAACAGTGAGTTATAAACTTATGCTTTTTAATTGTGAATGTCATACACGGTTGAAAACGTATGAACTAACTTTTATTTATGAAACCAGTCTTTATAGTAAATCCATGGCTAATGAACTAGAAATTGTTATTAGAAATCATATCACTTTAACTTCTTGATCCTTTGTGGGTTCCCTTTTATTAGTCTGAGAAATCCACAGTAATTGTTATAGTTTTTTAAATTAATGGTATGTTAAAAAGGAACTTGATCAACTCTATTTTTAACATTAAATTATATTTTTAGAAATCGTATATTAAAAGGTTATACGAGATCTACCTACATTACTAGTGGCTTGGATTAATCAGTATTGTAAGGTACTCATGCTGGTGTCCTTGTCATTACGGAGCTGGCAGACAAGAAATCCGCGTTGGTTCATGTTTATAAACATTAACATAATTAAATTAATCAATATCTTTAATCACACTATCAATTCATCATAATTATATAAGTGTAATCTAAATTAGAATAATAGACTTACTTCACTAAAAGAATCATCAAAAGTCTCAATATATCTTTGTTTATTGTTATTTTGCTTAATTTATCATATCCAAAACCTAACACTAGTAGTCAATTATAAGGGTTGTTGAGTAGACTTAGCGTGTTCATGGATTGGTACTTGGTTCTTACCAACACTACATTATCTCATGATAGGTACACTTTTCTTTTGTGTATGTAGTTTAGTATTAGTAATAACCATTTAAAACTAAATCTATGCAAAAACCTTTATCAGATGTATATACTATTTACACACACCAACATGACTGGGAAAAATGGAAAGATGCCATGCAAGCTGAACTAAATTCGTTTAACAAACAGAAGGTTTCTGGACGCATTGTTACAACACCTACATATATAAAGTCTTTTGGGTACAAATGGGTTTTTGTGTGAAAATAAAATGAGAAAAATAAAGTTACAAGATATAAATCTAGACTAGTAGTTGACGATTTTTCTCAAAGGACAGGAATTGGCTATGAGGAAACATATTCTCCTGTTATTGATGCAATAATCTTTTGATATTTAATCAGCTTAACAGTATCTAAAAATTTAGATATGCGTCTTATGGATGTCGTTACAACTTACTTGTATGGAGCAATAGATAATGACATTTATATGAAAATTTCTAAAGGATTTAAAATTCCTGAATCGTGTTCAAAACCTAAGTAAATGTAAAGGGCGCACCTGGTGCTGCAAAGAGCTCCCGCGTTTTCGCAGGGTCCAGGGAGGGTCCGTCCCATTTAAGGGAAGATGTACGCGGTCTTTCCCCCACATTTTGTGGGAAGGCCGTTTCCACGGCCCTTATATGGGTTGAAACAAAGGCCCTTATATGGGTTGAAACAATCTAGAAGGATGTGATATAATCACTTAAGTGATTATTTAACAAATAAAGGATACACAAATAACCTTATTTGACCATGCTTCTTTATTAAAAAGACAATATTAGGATATGTGATCATAGCTGTATATGTTGATCACCTATTTATAATTGGAACGTAAAAGGAAATTCATGAAACGATTATTATTTAAAATAATAAATTTGAAATGAAAGACCTTGGAAAAAACAAATATTATTATATACGTAAACAATACATGTTTATTTTCATTTTTAGTTATATAGTTATAAAACCATTTATTTACACTTATTTCTTTTTTATTTGAATCTTGTAGTTGACGAATGAGAGTAAGTGATTTTTGTGAAGAAAACCCAAGATGTGAAGAAGTTCAAGAGAAAAAATATTTTTGATATAGCCACATCGAAACTAGATGTGCCTGCAGTTCATTTTTGAAGCTCAAAACAGTCATATCATTTTTGGATTTGGTCCATATTCGGATTAAAAACGAGTTTACATTTTTCACATAAAACTTCTATTTTCTTCAAACACTAGCATCAGGTGTTTTTAGTAAACATCATAGGCTAAACTCTTATTATCACTTTAAGTAGATGAAACTTAGCATGATTTTACAACTTACATATATATATATATATATATATATATATATATATATATATATATATGATGTCATGATAAAACTTGATTATTCTTAAGTGATTATGTGTATTTATTCTATTTTGATGAAATGTTCAACCTTGTGGATGTTGTAAACATGTTATGTTGGAAAACCTCTTGATCTTACAAGACTTATGCATATGATTACATCTTTTATGTTTAATTTATGACATTTGACTATGAATGATGAATGAAGTTTGAAGGTTTAAGAAAATTGGGTAAATGTGCATTCTTATGCATATATTTGAGAAAAATATGATGTATGTCATGAATCTCTATTGTTATTGATTATGAATTGATTTAATCATGGTTTGATGTTCATGAATTGAAACGTAATTATGGTTTTGTTTATTTTACGCAAGCTGATGTGGTTGTTATATGTTTATCATGTTAGATTTCTAAAAAAACTGAAATTAGATAACCCTAACGGGAGTTTAGTTCATCTTTAACATTAACATAATTATATCATTCAATTATCATGGCCTAACTTTAGGTGGTTATTGTGTGTTTATCAATCTAACTTTTTAAAGAGTTATATGTCTAGATATCCTTGACGTGTGTTTAAGCTACTTCCATGTATCATGTGTAAAAAACTGATCACCTTGAATTTATGCTAATTGTTATTGTTATGCTACGTGGAGTCCAAGTCCACGTGATATCGGTATTTGCTTGTGTATTTTCGTCTTTCTTTTCTTGTTTTGTTAGTTTAACTTGCTATTTGTTTTAGTTAATTTTAACATCCACAAATCCAAAATTCAATTGATTGGTTAGGTAGTGATAACGTTTTAATATTAGGAGTCATTATGTCCACAAATTGATATGTTGTTTTTACCTCAAGCTATACTATTATGTGATATATATACTTGCTTATTATGTATAGTTGATTTAAAGTTGATAATTATATTAGAACTCAAATGTGTGAAAAAATCTTACTAAAATCTATTTACATTGACACGCATCAAAACATCATTCTCGTCCCTCTTTGTTAAAGTTCATGGTTTGTTTTTGAGCTAGACTGCTCGAATGCATTTGTAACCTAAAACTAGATCTGTTCTATCAAATGTCTGAAAATCAACCTAACTAATTTAAATGTTATTTGGATCGGTTATTGGAGAAGCAAATTTTCACAATTTTAAAGTATAATTTATAATTTATTTTTGTATCATTCCCAATACGTTAAGATAGTGTAATGAACATTAAGGTGCTGTTTGTTTTTTCTGCAGGAAAACGTCTGCAGTCTGCGAACCACATCTGCAGACATCTGCAGCAGAAGAGATGGACCAAATGTCTGCAGTCTGCAAGAAAAAGACTGTTTGTTTTGTTTAACATCTGCAGAATGCTGAAATATTCTGTAATTAAATTAAATTTATTTTTTAAACTTTAAAAACAACTAACACATTAATATATAAACCAATTCATTATTCATACAAACTATAACAACCAACTAAACCAATTCATTCTCATACAAACCATATACAAACCATATACAAACCATATACCAACCAACTAAACCAATTCATTTCTCATACAAACTAATCATACAAACCATATACAAACAAACTAACCATATATAAACTAATCATATAAACAAACTAATCATATACAAACTAATCATATAAACAAACTAATCATACAAACAAACTAACCATATACAAACAAATAACCATATACAAACAAACTAATCATACAAACAAAAAATCAAAAAAAAAAATGGTACCTGCGGTCGACGGTGAGGGGGCCGAAGGGGAGGGGGGCTTCGGGGAGGGGGCCGAAGGTGAGGGGGGCTTCGGAGAGGGGGCCGAAGGGGAGGGGGCCGAAGGGGATGGGGTCGAAGGGGGGGCGGTGGCGTGGTGGTGAGCAGGCGCGGTGGTGAGCAGGCGACGGTCGGGGCGGTGGCGCGGTGGCGACGGCACGACGGTGGCGCGGTGGCGACGGTGGGGGCGGCCAATGAAGATGGTTGTGAAGAGTGGGGGAGGTGGGTAGAAAATGGGTGGGGAATGAGGGATCAGATGTTAGGGCTGCTTTATTTTAGAAGAGAAGAGGTTAGAAGAGCTTTGAAGACATTATTCCATCTCTTCTCCGTGTAGAGGCGTTGAAGACGTTTTTTAATAAAACGTCTTCTAGAAAAAAAACAGTTTGCGAAGTAAAAATCTCTTCCCGCGTCTGCGAGCGCACAGATGAAAAGATAGGGAAGAGGTTTTCTCAAAAAACAAACACCCCCTAAGATTGCTATTCACATAAGATAGTTATTCATCATTTTCAGTAGTTCAAAAATCTAAGTAAACATGTATATTTCATTCAAAAAAAATTTAAGTGATAAAATAATCATTCTGGATATTTTATTCAGAGATCTAATAAAAAAATCATTTACTGGTTGAGCATTTACTCAATCAAAATATTTATTCAATCAAGATTTTTATTAGTTCTCAGAGTATTTTATCCAATCAAGACTCTTATTAGTTCTATCATTTATTGGTTCAAAGTTACCAAACAACCCCATTTGAGAATATATTTAAATAATTAACAAACAAGTTTCATAAAAGGATTAAGAACATGAGATGATCCAGTGGCTCATGTATATAGCATTGCTTTGATAAACCAAAAGTTCACACAACAAATATCAACATCCATTTACAAACAATCGAAAAGCATTATTACATCATAAATAATGGCCGCCCCACAATGATAACTGTCATAGATACATTTGCCTCAATTCTTCTGATGCACAGCTACTTGATGAATATCCATTTCTTTCAACATGACCGCCCGACCACACGAGTCGCACGGGGCGGTTCTGGACCCACAAAGAGACTCGTGTTCCGAGAGTCCTCTTAACCGGTCTCGTGCATCAACCGCCAACGAACCCGCTTGGACCATGTCCCCACAGAACCGACATGTCACTAGCCGTAAGGCACACTCTGATGACTGGTGTTGCACCTGTAATGAAAAGACAAGCATGTACTCTTCAATAAACATGAAACAAAATTTATGTAAAGCAGCAAAAAAGACATTAGAAAAGGTCTTTAAATCTTTGTTAAAATTGATTTAGGGATCGTTTGCACTAAAAATAGACTTTGACGACTATCAATTGTAGACTAACAGTTACATGACAGTGTTAATTACCATCTGTGTCTTCTCGAGGACGACCCCACACGGGCAAAGTAACGGTTCATGGAACACCTTCATATGTTTTTCCATCTCAGTAGCATGAAAAGCTTGCCCACATTTCTCACAATGCACATGATTCTTAACTTCTTCAGTCCTCAAAACAACACCGCAGCCCGTATGCTGACAAATCACATTATGTCTTCTACAATAAGCCTCATGAAGAGCTATGGTTCTCACAGGTATATAATGTTTGCAATTCCCACACTCTACTGTATCTGCTGTTGATAACCCTTGTGAAGAAGATGACATGGGTTGTTGACCAGCGTTTGACTTTGAAGTATCTTTAGCGACTACTGAAACATGGTATTTTGTTGTTCCTTTGAAGCCGTATACACCTACACTATAACTACCTGGACCCAAGGTTTGGTCCTTTGACCCAACAACAAGACACTTTGAACCCACATCATGGCTAGACCAACCGTGTTGATGAGTGTTTGGAAACAATAGCGGGTGTCGTGAAAGATAAAGATCGGTGTCTCCATTTGCGTCTGAATCTAAAGTTACTTCGATTTCAACATTTCCAGAAGTAACACATTGCCACATGTCATCATCTATTGAAAATTTGTAATAAGCATATTCTCCTTCATTTATAACTCCTGATTCTGATTTGCCAAAAGCCAGTGGTTTCAACACGTGCTGGTTGGTTTTTACAGGAAGTGTATCAGGACCCTCAATATCAACTTCGATGTCAGTTTCAAGAACAGACACGCTTGCTGATGGTTTTAGTTCAAGAACACGCAGATGAAAAGTTAACACACCGTGTTTGACTGTCAAAACATCATCTTGAGAAAGAGTAGCATGTTGGCGAAGGGTTGTTTCAAGAACTGCTTTGTGATTGGGTATATCTGAAAACCCGAGTTCTTGTGATTGAAGTTTTGCATATGTTCCCTTTGGTAACCAAACATATGTTATTTCAACCAAAGGAGTGCTTGGATCTTGTTTAGAGTATAAGTTATTCCAAATGTGAGGTGGGATCCCAACTGAACCTTCATCTGCAGTGAATTCCAAGACCCCTGCATGGGTCGACCCTAGAGTTGGCCCATGACCTTGGTGAGCGACTGATAACTGGAAATGGAGGGGACCTTTGTCAAAAGCGCCTTGCTCCGATAATTCGTTGAAACATGAAGGTGGTAGTTTGATTTTATCTCCAGAACACTCAAACGGTACAGCTTCCAGTACGCGGTTAAAAGAAATTCCTCTCCCAGCAAATATATTTTCTTCCATTTGTTGCTCGGCCTGAATGGTAAATAAAAAAATGAGACATTTTGATAACTATATGTAACTATGCACATAAAGCATACAACAAATATGATACTGATGGAAGAAGAAAGAAAAGCCCTAACTTTTATAAAAGAAAGATTCTAATGAAGTAATGAACTCATGTTACTCAAAATACCAAAAGATTCCAACAAATATTTGCTATTCTACTGAAACTCCAAGATCAATGTTGTTTAAAGATTCTAAAAAACCAGTCTAATTGAATATGCTGATGTGCCGGCAGGAAGAGGAGAAAAAGTCGACTCTAAAATATTCCCCAAAATTGGCTCCCTAATCTTAGTTACAAACTAAGTAAACTATTTGAGCTTTAAATAATCCCTGTAATGTTCAAAGTCATTATGGGGTCGAAAGCTTATTTAAGCAACTTATTTACTTATTGTGTTTTTTCAAAAACATATAAAGTTACAAACACATGTGTGTTTAAATGAAGAGAAGTGTTTATGCTTGTCTGTTTATTTTAGAGTAAAACAAATTGTTCTCAATACATTTATTCTTGATTTCTTGGTGGGTATAAAGTTTACAAATTTAAAGCTGATTAACTACTTCTGCTTATCAGGATAATCGTATTCTGTTTAGATATAGTCTTATTTTAAATACCAAGTACTAAATAAATAATCCCTAATTCTACCCCAAATGCCACAAACTATATTTTGCAACTTAATTGTAGTTTTATGCCCTACCATCACAAAACCAGATTATATGAAACAACATCAGCTAATCTTTCTAAATCATACTGATTGAGAAACAAATGTTGCAACTTCATCCTCAACACAGCTCTGTAGACTAAAACATCACAAAATAGGTTTACATGAAACCACATAAAGTAACCAGTCTAATGTTTAATAACCAATCAATCAATTCAACAAATCCAACAAAACCGATCTTCATATTCAACCATACTGATTCAAACCACCAATCTCCTAACAATCAATCCAAAACAACAAAAGAGGATGAAAAAAAAGACATTACCTTAAGCTGCGCTTCCATTGCATCGATCCTCCGACATCTCTGAGCAGCCTCAATCGCCTCACGCTGACGAACAGCTTCTTGTTTCGCTCGTCTCTCTCTCTCTAATCGTAATTTCGCCTTCTCTTTTCGATCCTTCTGTTCTTTCTCCAATTTCTCTCTCGCTCTTCTCAACTCGAAATCCATCTTCACCGATCCTCTGCTGCAGATCTATAACAACTTCTTCAACAACTTCTATAAGAACTTCGATTTGATGATCTGATACGATTGATTGCCGATCTTATGGTGTTATTGCATATGATTTTGAAAGATTGTATGGATTGAGGTTGCCCTGTTCTCCAAGAAACTTGTTTAGGTTTTTTCTTTTATTATTTGGGGAATTTATTTGTAGTTATTGTGTGGTGATGGATCGAGAAGTATCTAGAGCCTTTTGGTCTTCAATGGAGGCCCAAAACTGAGTTTCTGGAAGCCCAAATTCAACGTGATTGAAATTGTTTATCTATATTCTAGAAGGAATCAAAGGATGACTAGATGATATCATGATGATGTATCCAAGTGTTTTGGGTTATTATGGGTTGGGCTCACTTCAAGTCCATGTATCTTATAAAGCCCATAGGTTCTACCTATTTCCTCTACTACGATAGTCGTGTTAATAGGGGTGTTCATCGGATCGGATAACGGATTATTCGGATTATTTGGATCGGATTATTCGGATTTGAAAATTTCAGGACCCTATCCGAAATCCGATCCGATCCGAATAAGAATTTTTCTATCCGATCCGAATCTATCCGAATTCAATTCGGATCGGATTCGGATATATCCGAATAATCCGAATTTATCCAAATAATCCGAATAAATCAAATAACAATTTTTTTTCTTTTTACCTATATATTTATTTTTTTTGCTAATTTTTTATTCTTTCAATTTTATAAGTTGGAAATCACAATAAAAGATATAAAACTAAAAGTAAAATTTGACTTGTACACAAATTTAAATTTTAGAACATAATAGGTAACTATATAGAACCTGAATATTAGAATCTCTAATTTAGAATGACGATCGATTATTGTATAATTATTTAGTATTATGACTAGAATGTGTAAAGATTCTTGTGTATTGAGTAGAAAACATAATATATAGTTAAGTAATGAGTATTGGGCTAAAAACATAGTTGAAGTCTTATTCGGATTAATCGGATATCCGAATTATCCGAATAACCCGAATAAAAAAATTGTGAAATCCGAAATCCGATCCGAAATCCGAATAAGGAATTCGGATTCGGATGAGATCCGATCCGAATATCCAAATAAGGTTTCGGATCGATTTATTCGGATTCGGATACGGATCGGATTTCGGATACTTTCGGATATCGGATTTTTTGAACACCCCTAGTCGTGTAGAGAAAAACTGGTTTTGTATGCGGATCGACCACCCTACCAAGAACGGGTTGTGGTTTCCTATTTGTGGCGACGCCTAGGCCGATTTAGTGGGGACGGGCTGAAATACCCTACAAGTGGGTGGAACCCATCTCTAAACGAAAGAAACTGCATGTTGTAGATGGAGTACGCTTTGCCTTAACTAACATGCTTCAAAACGGAATCGAGCTGGTAAAAGCCACTAAAACCAGAAAAAGGGGTAAAAAAGCGATCAAAGCTGGTCAAAATTTCAAAATCAAATTGAAACTGATTAACTAGAATCAGAGAAAAAACCGATTTGTGCACCTCTATCAAGGGTAAAATCAACATTCAACACTAAATCTTGGTGTCTTGGGTTCTCCCTTCATCAATATGTGATCTAGCTTAACTATGATGTTTTTTGGTTTTAACGTATTATATTAATTATTTGTTAATTTATCATTGTGTATTATATACTAGAAATAGCCAACAATGTTTTTTAACTGTTATATTTTTTAGAGTTTATCGATTTACAGAAACACAATGGATTGCACAAAAAACACAATGACGAGCAAAAATCATATGAGCTTAAAACATAAAAAAAAATATTATCTTTTTATATACGATAATGTAGTCGTTTTAAAAATTAAAAAATGCTCGTTTTTATCGTGTAAATTATATAAAAAAATATGTCGTATATAAAAGTTATGAATATTTAAAAAGTGAGGGAACTTGAAAAAAGTCAACAAAAATGGCTATGCTTAAAATACACATCTAACAAAATTCTTCTCTACAAAATGATCTTAACCATTGATTATCAAGATTGGTAGTTGTTACACTTTTTAGATTTGAAATCTTTTTTATTTGAACTATTTACAAATAATTATATACTTAAGTATTTAAATAAGATAATACTTAACTTAAATAGAATTTAATTACATATAAATTTAAATGTTAATTTAAAGTATTACAAATAAGATAATTTTTAATGTAGTGACTTTAATAATCACATATTACAAAATAATGTATTAATAATGTGCATTAAATAATACTAATTTAAAAAAGTTTATTAAATAGAGGTAAAATATGAATTATTACATAGAGCAAATGTATCCTATGTCCCTATGTTTAAGAAGTCGTGTGAAGGTGTCTTAAAGTTTGAGTAAAATAACAATTGTGATCAAAATTACCAATGATCCTTAGTTTAAATGATTAAGGTGAGGTACCCTAGGATCTCATAAAAATAGATGGAGGTCTTGGGTTGTCTCACGTGTGATAAAAATAAAAAGGGGTTCCTGGTGAGCTAAGAGGTTTTCTCACATATTGTGAGTTTCCTCCTAAAGGTGGTCTTAGATTTCGTATTTGAGTAATGAAGATGATCGGGTGAGCCAGTGAACCGTCAGTGATCCAATCAGCTGTTAAAGAAAAGTATTGTGTCCAAATTTATATTTTATATATAGTATATATAACTACAATAAAAGTAGCTAAATAATATTTATTATATTTTCTTAATTATACAATTATAATCATAAAAGTAGCTAAATAATTGTATATAATAGAGGAAGGCTCTTCTACAAGCTAACTTCTATTTGAAAAAAAAGACTGAAAAGTAATTTAATCTCTTATTTTTTCGATTGTTGTGATAAAGTGTAGAATAAAAAAATAGAGGAAGAATAAATTGAGCACAACCACCTTTTTTTATTTTTTAAATTTACCTTTTTTATAATTTTTCCCTCAATTTTTGAAGGCTGATAAATTTTCGTACGGGCTTTTTTATTACACCGCAAAATTAAACATTTTCCTCAATAAAGCGAATACAATATTAATATATGAAAATAAAATGTTTAAATTAAAATATGAAAATTGTGTTGTGCGCTTGTACTTTTGTGTTAGAACTAAAATCCATTACATTAACATGCCTAATTTTTTTTTTCTAATTTAAAATCAAAAACATATTACTATGTTGTATATTTTGTGTTTATTTAACTTCAAGCACTCACGCATGCGCATACGCACTGTGCTGATTAAAATACAACACATTACTATGCTAAATCAAAATCCAACACATTTTTTTGTTGTATTAAAAAACTAACATTGTAGTGTTGTATTTGGATCTCTGACGTTTTACTATAATACAACACGTTCGTTATTGTTTTATGATAAAATATTATATAAAACAACACAGTAATGTAATGCTTTAAATTTCTTTGTCGTCAACCCACCATCACTCGTCGCCTCCTTTTTTGGGTCACATGTTATCGTCTGGGTTTAAAATCTATATTTTTTCAGATTTGGATTTGGAAAAAAAACGATAGGACGATGGTGGTTCGATTGGGGTCTCACCGGAGAAAATGAATTGATGGCAATATCGGTCGCAACCGCAAGTCAGGTATGGTGACCATGAAGGAGGTTATGGAGCATTGGAAGGTTGGCAGACGGCAGTGGCTGGAGGTCTCGATGCATGGACAAGGAAGGTTGGTAGGAGGCGGCGGCCACCGGCATCTCGGTGGCTAGCCGGAGGAGGAAAACAAAGCATTTAGTACATCAAAATTCAATACATTAAAATTCAATACATTAAAAAAATAAATCCAAACACATGTATACATTCAAAAATTCCAACGGTACCTAATACATTCAAGAAAAGAAAGTTCACTAATAAATAAATAATAAATAACATAGCCGGTCGAAATACAATCCTATAAAATTTATTCGTCAATCTTTTTAGGAATCGTTTGTGACACAATACTCCTATACATGCTCTCCACTTGTACCTATATGCCTAAATACATTGAACTACATCATGTTCCATATCCACGTCACTTTAGATAACCGATCCTAAATACTTGAACTTGATTGTTTGCATGACCACTAAATCTTCAATATTGATTAGAGGGTCCTCATCATTTGCACCACTGAGATTACTAGATTTTGAAGCTAAAAACAAACAAACAAACCCAGTATATCCCACTCAAGAGCAGGGTCTGGGGAGGGTAGGTGTAGCCGAGTCTTTCCTCTATCTTGTTAGGTAGAGAGACCGCTTCCAAAGAGACCCCCGACTCGATAGCAAAAGCCATAACGATAGCAAGACATCATAAAATAAATCATACAACACATATGTGACACCCTACACATATCCCACATCGGCCATGGACATGAGAGATTCTTGGTTCATAAGCAATGTCTGGCCTCTAATATCAACAACGCATTTTGGGCGTATTGGCTGTGGATGAGAGGAGAACTCCACAGTTAAGCGTGCTCAGGTGGGAGCAATCCAGGGACGGGTGACCTCCCTTGGAAGTTTTCACTCGGGCAACCAAAAGCAAATCCGTGAGCTCCTCGTGGGCGAAGCGGACAATATTGTTGGTGTGAGAAGCCGGGTGTGACAGAATGGTATCAGAGCCACTCATGTGCCGTTCGGGGTGTGGGACATACCTCACCAAGGATGGTGACTTCTCGGGCTCATCGAGGACGATGAGTCCAAACAGAGGGTGCTTGTGACACCCTACACATATCCCACATCGGCCGTGGACATGAGAGATTCCTGGTTCATAAGGAATGTCTGGCCTCTAATATCAACAACGTGTTTTGGGCATATTGGCTGTGGATGAGAGGAGAACTCCACAGTTAAGTGTGCTCAGGTGGGTGATGTGAGGTCGAAGTCTCAATCAAATTTAAAACCAAATACAACTAATTAGCTAGCGGCAAGTGGGTATCGAACACAGGGAGTTTGTGGAATATGTGTTAACTTAATTCAAATTGCATTACCTAGGTTTAACTAAAATGATAAATAAGTAAAGTTCAATAATCTGTTGATTTGTGAATTGGCTTAAAGCAAGAAGTAAAAGTAAATTGGTTTGTAAAAATCAGTAACGAGAAATATGTTTCCCTTTGGTATCCGGATTTTAACAAATGATGATATTGGTGTTAATTGGGAAGAACCACATAGACATGGGTTCATGAATATGTGGTTATGTGTGATCAAAGAGGACTAAGTACTTGTATTAGCAAGGTTATCTCTCGATAATCAGTATCACTATCAAATTACCCAACCTTTCCACTAAATCAAGATTTGCCTATGGCATCAAGAATGTATGGTTAAAGTTAAGCAATTTATGAATGACCCATTACACATAATACACAATCATTATGACAAAACAATCACAAGATCAATTCCATCATCCCATAAATAGAAACACCAACATGATCAAAGTTACAAATCCTTCAAACCAAAAGGAAACACACAAGAAGTTTAGCCACTCATAGTTTTATGCATGAGAACAAGATTCAAAAGACAATTCATAACAATCAAAGTGAAATAACAAGGATCAAAGTACCACAATATCTTGTTCTTCAACACAACTAAGAAGTTCAACCAAAGCTTGACCAAATCAACACTTGAATCTCACTACCCGAATGATTTCTTCAAAGGAGATTCGCTTCCCATGTTCATATGAATCAAGCCCTTTTAAACAAAACATCACAGCTAAAAAGTTGCAGACAATCTCCAGAATTTCGTCACATCTCCATTTATCCCTCAAAAGCCTTCCACTTGTGATTTAAATATGAGAATCCACTTGCCAAAAAGTTGCTTCTACCGTAACTTACGGTAGCCACCGTAAGTTACGGTAGACACAAGATATGTACGGTGGAAACCTTCTGTTATACAGTGGGAATCATAGGTGTTTGGGGGCTACCGTACCTTACGGTGGCCACCGTAAGGTACGGTGGAGCTTGGATATTTTTTATCTTCTTTTCTTCTTTCCACACACGTCACTCCGTTCCATGCTAGCAACGTTTTCTCCATTTTTAGCTCCAATCATTCCTGAAACATAAGCAACTGTAGTTATCTAATTCAAGATAATTACACGATTAAATGAGAGAATGTTACGCGTTTTAATATCATAAAAGGGTTGTTCCTTGAACCACCCGTCACATCCCCACACTTAACCGTTGCTTGTCCCAAGCAACACATCAAATCAATTTCAAACAAGCGATCAATGTAACCCAAGCATAAACATGTAAGACTTTTTACTAAACCTTTCGTAACAACAAAAATGACACACCCCTCGCTATGTCTCTCCTCTCGGCAACAAGTAAGCACTAGCGTCCATGAGCTAGACACACAAAAGGCAAACGGTGGTTGCACAACTATAAACTTGTACCTGAATCGACCCTTCTCTTAACAATTGCCAAACATGAATGCATATAAAAAGGGACTTTGAGGTTGTAACGTGGCTAGGTGTATGGGTGGGAAATGGAATATATATAAAGAAGCGAAAACTTAACCTGGTCTTTTATTACACAATATCATAACCACTAACTACCAAACCTAATACTATGAA
The DNA here is from genome assembly GCA_024085815.1 of Flaveria linearis. NCBI lineage: Eukaryota > Viridiplantae > Streptophyta > Magnoliopsida > Asterales > Asteraceae > Flaveria > Flaveria linearis. The sequence continues at coordinate 60,085,415 of CM044014.1, read as the reverse complement.
CAAGGTACTCAACTTCAATCCCCCTTTTTTTTTCTTTTCTTAATTTTTCTCTTTCTTTTTCTTCGTTCATTTTTCTCCCTTTTTTTCAAATTTTTTTTATATATATATTTTTTCTTTAATAACAATAAAACAAACACAAAATCTTCACGCAAACATTCAACATAGCATTGAAGATGATTTCAACTACTAAACAACTACTAACACTATAAGACCAGGTCAAGTTGGGTAAATTTTGAAGTAACTAGCTAAGGGGTAACAAACGATAGGCTTTTAGGCACAACATTGGCCAACTGAATGTCCAAACCCCCGCCCCTCTCGCAACCAAGCTCATATATATAATCTATGAGGTCCAACCTCCCAAATCCCACACTCGCACACATCAAAGACAAGGCTACCTAAATGCCCTTATTCACATTCACATCCAACTAAAAGTCTCAGATCGTATTCAAGCACAAGTTCTAATGCACCCCACCTGTTGCCACTCTCACAAAGATAAATATTATCTATTTATTAGTGTGGCTTCAACTCTCACCAAGAATAAGAATGATTAAAGGTTACCGATGCATCATTTGGAGTTAATCCAAGGTGTTCAAATTCTCACAATGTTTTGCTTGAATTTTTTTTTAAAAAAAAACATCAAAATTTCTGCTTGAATTTTTTTTTTTTTAAAAACATCAAAATTTCTCCCCATCCCCACACTTGAGATACATTGTCCCCAATGTATGGTTTTGAAAGGAACAAAATAAACAAAACAAAAGATTCACAAAATTAAAAATATATATATTTTTTATGACACTAACACCTCTTTAATTCAACCCCGACACATAAATATTAACATATCATAAGCTCCACCCTACCACCCAACCGAATTACTCAAAAGAAAACAAGAAACAAACTATACAAGAGAAGATGCAACCTGAATAGCTTGACTTATGGTGGCCTTGTGGAGTGTTTCAACTCTTGCCGGAAAACTTGACACACCTTCCCGCATCCCCACACTTGTGCAACAAGTGTGCTGCATCCAGTCTTCTTATCTTCACTATCCATCTTAGTTTGTTCAACTGTCTTCTCCACCTTCTTTTTCTTCGCTCTTCTCTTTCTCTTTCTCTTCTTTCCTTTAGCTGCAACCTCTTTCACTTCCTTTAACATGTCAACAGCAAAACATGCTTCCTTGATGGAAGGGTTAGTAACAATAGAAAACATATTTAAGTTCAAAACCTTCTCACCAAACTTCATGTTCACCATTCCTAGCTCACAACCTAGGACTGCCTGTGCAGTAGCTAGAAACGGCCTACCCAAGATGACTGAATGTGGTGCATTCTCAATAGAAGAAGTGTAATTTAGTACCAGAAAATCCACTGGGTAGTAGCAATCTCTCACCTTTACAATGACATCTGTTAGCATATGTAACACCCCAACACGGAGAGGCTGACGTGTCACTATTACAGATATCAAATCAAAAACCAAATCCATGATATTAAAGAGATAATTTCAAACAAACCAGATAATTCGAAAGAACCTAATTAAGTTATTCATTACATCAATAAAAGATAAAATACAATCTTGATCTTCAATCACTCTTCACTGATTTCCCGAAATACCCTGATTACCTACAACCAAATAAGAATAACACCACGAAAGAAAATACGGCTGAGCCAAAAGTTGCTCAGTGACGGAAATAACAATAGTAATGATACGAAGCATAAAATACTTATGTCTGAATACTGAACGGAAATCTGATTCTAAACATATAATACAGATACTGAACTGAACATGTAATACTGAACTGAACTGAACTACACGACGCGTATATACAAACAAACTAAGTCGTGTAATATAAGAAGTACCCAGAGCCAAAACTGAACTGATAAGTACATAGCTAGCTAGACTATGCACCAATGAGATGGTGTGTGGGGCGTACACAAATGATTCCATCCCCCGGAACTGAACTGAACTGAACTGAACTAGGATCGATCCATCCGCCTCCCAGATATTATGGCCAAAGTACTACTTGAGTACTAACGTGTTAACGGAGACGCCGCGAACTATTTATTACACACCGTCACGAAAAGTGTCACATCATTGACGCCACAATGACATGTCGGAGAGCTCGGGTAACAGAGTATCAATCAAATGGTAGTACAACTACCAACATATAACGTATCAATAGAACATTTATAGGAACATGCAATAATGAGTACAAACTTATAAAATATATATTGCATGCTGTAAGCCTTCAACAAGTAAAATTAACAAGTCGAACGAGTCATAGCATAACAAATAATGTTAGACGACTAGTAAAATACCAAAGGCCAAACGAGTCATATTAACGGAAACAACGTATCAAAAATCCGTACTACAAAGTAACGGAACAGAATTTATACTATGATAAAGATAACCAAGAATCCGTACTACAAAGTAACGGAAACAAAGTGAATACTATGATAATCAAAGGAACAGAATCCGTACTACAAAGTAACGGAACAGAATTTATACTATGATAAAGATAACCAAGAATCCGTACCTTATACACGAGTGCCAATAATCAGAAACAGGGTCTAGACTCGGTTAACGCCGCGAGAACCTTGTATCCTTAAACAATTCTGAGCTTGATAAAGAAAAAGGATGATCACCAACAAAGCAAATCCTAACTCTCACACGGTTTACGTACTCAATTCCACTCGATCTCACCGAGTTCTTGTTGTTGGCTATCCGTTGACCTCGGTTGACCATGCTTTGACCAGGGTTTAACTTAACCAACACAACAACTTATTACTTATCGCAGCCATATTGGGCAGCCTTCGGGTGCCCTAAATCGACCACCACCGTCGCTATTACCACGGCTGTTTAACAACTACAGCCACAATCGTTCACCACAGTCAACACGACCACCATAGCCTTTGTTCAACAGCAAACACAACCACAGTTATCAACACCCGCCAACATTACCACTATCACCTAGCCTCACACCACTATCACAGCCACAACTATCCACAACAACCAACAACAACCATTTTCAAAACAACCCCTATTCCTACCAATGTCGCCTTACCACCACCATCACAGTCATCGTCTTCACTATCACCATGCACAACCATCGATAACCAGTACTAACACTATCGCACAATCACTACTGCTGCTGCCTTAGGACTGTTGTTGGGAACCATCGATCGGAACAGTCATGATTTCCACTGCCATCGGCGACCCTCACCAACATCACCAGCCCCAAATCACAACCGACAACATCAAAACTCCAAGATTATCACAGCTTACCTCTCAATTATCGCCTCCTCCACGGACTTACAGCCTCCCAAATCCGTCTTCGATTCGGCTGCCACCACCGAGACCATGACTGACCATCACCCCAGCCACAGTCGACACAACATAACCATCACCAAATCAACCATCAAGGAAGTTGAGAACCACCGTATAACCACCATCATCACCATCGCGATCGATCTGCAACCGCCTCTATCGTCTTCGATTTGTGTCATCCGATTGTCTTTTAGGAGAAATCGAGGCCACCACAGTGATCGGCCCATCGAGGGGAGTCGTCGGAGGGGAGTTCCACGCCGGCACTCGCCGGAGGAGTTCACCGGCGACCGGTGGTCGGCCGGATTCGAAGGGAAGAAGGGGAACAGGGGGAGGTCGCGCCTCTTTCTCTCTTCTCTGAATTTCATTTGTGTTTCAAAAACCCTAAAAGGAGAGACAAATGTGTTTATATAGGGGCTAAGTGAAACGGGTTCGTTAATAGGTCGGTTCGTAACGCGTCTGGTTAAATTTTTGCGTGATGTAATAAATTTCATTTATCGTTAGCTTCTATTTTCACCAAGTATTCTAGTTATTCTGAGATTAATGATTTTATCGTGTTTAAAACGTACAGAACAGTTAAACGATACCGCGAAATCGACACGTTATCGATTTTACACGTTTTTCCTCGAATGAGCGCTTTTATTATTATTTTGATATGGGTATTATAATTCTACCCCCCTTAAAACAATTTCGTCCACGAAATTGCTAGGTAGAGGTCGAACAAGATATGACATAACGTACGCAGAGGAGTAAAACTCAACAAGTGAACAATATAACTCATAGTTATTCAATTGCTGAAACAGAATCGATTCGATAGACAAAAATCGTATAAGAGATAATTAATGTGATGTTCAAGAAACTGATAATTGATAACTTCATAACTGATAACAGAAACATATAGAAGATAATAACTAAGAGGTAAACAGATACGGATATTGAGAACGGATTTCATCTTCTATCTCCCATGTAGCCTCGCGTTCGGAATGGTTTTTCCATAATACTTTAACAAAAGGGATAGTTTTCCTACGCATAATGCGTTCTTGTCGGTCAAGGATCGCTTCTGGTTCTTCCTCGAATGATAAATCCTCACGAATCAAATGAAGTGGATAGTTAACCGCATGAATAGGATGATAATTGTATCCCCTTAAAAGAGATACATAAAGACGTTATGCACATGTGACAGTTGAGGTGGTAAAGCCAAACGATACGAAACCTCGCCAACTCTTTCTAGGATTTCAAAGGGTCCGATAAACCGTGGACTAAGCTTCCCTTTTAGACCAAACGTCGTACGCCTTTGCAAGGCGAAACCTTCAGGAACACTTTGTCACCGACCTTAAACTCCAAAAGTCGACGGTGTCGGTCTGCATAGCTTTTCTGTCTACTTTGAGCTTCCTTTAACTTTTCTCTAGCAATAGCAACTTTCTCATTCGTGATCTGAACTAACTCGGGTCCTTCGATGATTCTCTCACCGACTTCTTCCCAACAAACAGGTGCTCTACATTTACGACCATACAATAATTCAAAAGGTGCCATGCCAATGCTAGCTTGCCAACTATTGTTGTAAGCAAACTCGACCAAACACAAGTATTCATCCCAGTTCCCAGTCCACTCTAAGGCACAAGCTCGAAGCATGTCCTCAAGTGTCTGAATAGTACGCTCCGACTGACCGTCAGTCTGAGGGTGAAACGCCGTACTAAACCTCAACTTGGTACCCCATGCAGCTTGCAAACCCTTCCAAAAACGAGAAGTAAATCTCGGGTCTCGATCAGACACGATAGAAACCGGAGTGCCATGAAGTCTAACAATCTCTTGTGTAAACACTTCCGATAGCTTGCTAACCGAAAATCCTTGCTGAATAAGGAGAAAGTGAGCCGACTTTGACAATCTGTCAACTACAACCCATATAGCATCATTTTTCTTAAATGTTTTTGGTAACCCGGTTACAAAATCCATGGAAATATCATCCCATTTCCATACTGGAATAGGTAGTGGCTGAAGCAGTCCACTAGCTCTTTGATGCTCAATCTTAACTTGTTGACAAGTAAGACATCTGCTAACAAATCTAGCCACGTCTTCTTTCATACCATTCCACCAGAAATTCTGACGAAGATCACGATACATCTTAGTAGATCCAGGATGAATAGAAAACGGAGAACTATGTGCCTCAGCTAATAACGATTCTCGAAGAGAAGAATCATTAGGCACACATAAACGTTTACCACACCAGATTACCCCATGTTCATCTACTCTGAATTCTGATTGTTTACCAATCTCCACGTTCTGTAAGATTGCCCAGAGTTCACCATCATCTTTCTGTGCATTTTTAATCCGGAATATTAAGTTTGACTCAATCTGGAGTCTAGCGAGATATCCGTCGCTCTTGCCAATATGTAGGCCAATACCCAATCTATCGAGATCGGTAATGTTCTGAGGCTGTAGCTGTAGGGAGGCTACTATTCCTGAGCTCTTCCTGCTAAAAGCATCAGCTACCACATTGGCCTTTCCCGGATGATACTGAATATTGGCATCATAATCTTTTAACAACTCTAACCATCTTCTCTGCCTCATGTTTAGTTCTTTTTGTGTGAAGATATATTTCAAGCTCTTGTGATCAGTAAAAATATCACAAGTCTCTCCGTAAAGATAGTGACGCCATATTTTCAACGCGAAAATCACAGCAGCGAGTTCAAGATCATGCGTAGGGTAATTAACCTCGTAAGGTTTCAACTGCCGTGAAGCATAAGCAATGACCTTACCATGCTGCATTAGCACACATCCGAGTCCCTTTTTAGAGGCATCGCTGTAGATCTGATATCCACCCGTGCCCGATGGAAGTGTGAGAACAGGTGCAGACACCAATCTTTTCTTGAGCTCTTCAAAACTTTTCTCTCGTTCGTCATTCCAAGAGTACTTAACCCCTTTCCGTAACAGTTGCGTAAGGGGTAAAGCTATAACAGAAAAACCTTCAACAAATCTGCGGTAGTAACCAGCAAGGCCAAGGAAACTACGGACTTCTGTGGCTGAGGTAGGTCTAGGCCACTTAGTGATTGCCTCTATTTTGGCAGGGTCCATCATAATACCCTCCGCAGAAACGACATGACCCAAAAAGGCTACCTTGCTCAGCCAAAATTCACACTTTGAAAATTTAGCATAAAGCTTCTTTTCACGTAGTGTTTCGAGCACGATACGAAGATGATTCTCATGTTCCTCCTTACTTTTAGAATAAATTAAGATGTCGTCAATAAATACAATGACGAACTTATCGAGGAACTTGCGGAAGACTCGGTTCATTAGGTCCATGAATATGGCCGGGGCATTAGTTAACCCGAACGGCATAACCAGGAACTCATAGTGACCATACCGAGTACGGAAGGCAGATTTAGGGACGTCAGACTCCTTGATCTTTAACTGATGGTAACCAGACCTCAGATCGATTTTAGAGAAACACTTTGCACCCTGAAACTGATCAAATAAATCATCAATACGAGGCAGAGGGTAACGATTACGGATAGTTATCTTATTGAGTTCTCTGTAGTCAATGCAGAGTCTCAAAGAACCATCTTTCTTCTTCACGAATAGGACCGGTGCACCCCAAGGCGAGACGCTTGGTCTAATAAATCCCAAATCTAGTAATTCCTGTAACTGCTCCTTTAACTCCTTAAGCTCCATAGGTGCCATATGATACGGTGCCTTAGAAATCGGCTCAGCACCTGGAATAAGATCAATAGTGAATTCTACCTCGCGATCTGGTGAAAGTCCGGGTAACTCCTCAGGAAACACGTCAGGAAAATCACATACAATCGGATAATCAGATATGTTCGGCTTATCAGAAGATGTAGCTTTCACTGAAGCTAGGAATCCCACGCAACCGTGCGATAAGAGTTTCTGAGCCTTAAACGCAGAGATGATTTTCAACGATTTTCGAGGGTGAGTCCCTTGATAAACGAGTTCAGGGCATTGAGGATTTCCAAATAAAACACGACGAGTCTAGCATTCAATAGTAACGTGATGTCGAGTTAACCAGTCCATACCAAGTATGATATCAAAGTCACTCATTTGCATAGGAAACAAATCAGCTTTACGAATAATAGACTCGATTCTGATCGGACAATCTCTATAGATATGCGAGATGATAGTCGAATCTCCTAATGGAGTAGTAATAGCCAAAGCGTGCTCTAAAGCAATCGGTGCAGTCATTAAGTATTTAGCAAACAAAAGAGATACCACAGAATGCGTAGCGCCCGTATCAAATAAGACATAAATATCCCGCTTTCCTATGCAAAGGGTACCGGAGATCATACCTAGGGCATTTACTATCAGTATCGGATAAGACATATATATGTATGTAATACGTCCTCAACACCAAGTACCTCAAACAATTTCTCAATATGATTGATCCAATTTTACACCTCGACCGGATCACTAGAAGTACTGAAAGACTTAAGCCTTTGCTTCTGAAAACGTTCCAACCAGACATGAATACCATCACAGGGTGGTGGTGTATTACCACCGGAAGGTGTTCCAGTATTGTTTCCACCAGGTGGCGCCCCTGTGGCATTACCACCCGATGATGCCCCTGTGGCATTTCCACCAAGTGGTGCGCCAGTGGTGTTACCGACAGGTAGTACTCCGGTAACATTTCCAACTGGTGGCATTCCAGTGGCACTGCCATAGGTGGTTACAACCATATTAGCCTGCTGTATTTACTGGAAAACAGTTTGGGCAGTCTGAGCCATCATGTTAGGGAGCATCCCCGAAATAGCAGTGTCGACAACATTAGCGACCAGTGCTTCCAAGTTTGCATCAGACCAGGGGCCATTCGAGTTATTGCGGTTGTTCACACGTCTCTTAGGAGCCATTGGAAATGAAGATACACGTGTGAATACTGGAATTTTGATTGGGAACAAAAATTAGATCCTAACCCAACGTCTACCCATTACCTCATAAGTTTATTATTAATGTTTAAGTTTTCTACAGGAAAGAGCCTTAGCTCTGATACCATAACTGTAACACCCCAACCCGGAGAGGCTGACGTGTCACTATTACAGATATAAAATCAAAAACCAAATCCATGATATTAAAGAGATAATTTCAAACAAACCAGATAATTCGAAAGAACCTAATTAAGTTATTCATTACATCAATAAAAGATAAAATACAATCTTGATCTTCAATCACTCTTCACTGATTTCCCGGAATACCCTGATTACCTACAACCAAATAAGAAAAACACCACGAAAGAAAATACGGTTGAGCCAAAAGTTGCTCAGTGACGGAAATAACAATAGTAATGATACGAAGCATAAAATACTTATGTCTGAATACTGAACGGAAATCTGATTCTAAACATATAATACAGATACTGAACTAAACATGTAATACTAAACTGAACTGAACTACACGACGCGTATATACAAACAAATTAAGTCGTGTAATATAAGAAGTACCCAGAGCCAAAACTAAACTGATAAGTACATAGCTAGCTAGACTATGCACCAATGAGATGGTGTGTGGGGCGTACACACATGATTCCATCCCCCGGAACTGAACTGAACTGAACTGAACTAGGATCGATCCATCCGCCTCCCAGATATTATGGCCAAAGTACTACTTGAGTACTAACGTGTTAACGGAGACGCCGCGAACTATTTATTACACACCGTCACGAAAAGTGTCACATCATTGACGCCACAATGACATGTCGGAGAGCTCGGGTAACAGAGTATCAATCAAATGGTAGTACAACTACCAACATATAACGTATCAATAGAACATTTATAGGAACATGCAATAATGAGCACAAACTTATAAAATATATATTGCATGCTGTAAGCCTTCAACAAGTAAAATTAACAAGTCGAACGAGTCATAGCATAACAAATAATGTTAGACGACTAGTAAAATACCAAAGGCCAAACGAGTCATATTAACGGAAACAACGTATCAAAAATCCGTACTACAAAGTAACGGAACAGAATTTATACTATGATAAAGATAACCAAGAATCCGTACTACAAAGTAACGGAAACAAAGTGAATACTATGATAATCAAAGGAACAGAATCCGTACTACAAAGTAACGGAACAGAATTTATACTATGATAAAGATAACCAAGAATCCGTACCTTATACACGAGTGCCAATAATCAGAAACAGGGTCTAGACTCGGTTAACGCCGCGAAAACCTTGTATCCTTAAACAATTCTGAGCTTGATAAAGAAAAAGGATGATCACCAACAAAGCAAATCCTAACTCTCACACGGTTTACGTACTCAATTCCACTCGATCTCACCGAGTTCTTGTTGTTGGCTATCCATTGACCTCGGTTGACCATGCTTTGACCAGGGTTTAACTTAACCAACACAACAACTTATTACTTATCGCAGCCATATTGGGCAGCCTTCGGGTGCCCTAAATCGACCACCACCGTCGCTATTACCACGGCTGTTTAACAACTACAGCCACAATCATTCACCACAGTCAACACGACCACCATAGCCTTTGTTCAACAGCAAACACAACCACAGTTATCAACACCCGCCAACATTACCACTATCACCTAGCCTCACACCACTATCATAGCCACAACTATCCACAACAACCAACAACAACCATTTTCAAAACAACCCCTATTCCTACCAATGTCGCCTTACCACCACCATCACAGTCATCGTCTTCACTATCACCATGCACAACCATCGATAACCAGTACTAACACTATCGCACAATCACTACTGCTGCTGCCTTAGGACTGTTGTTGGGAACCACCGATCGGAACAGTCATGATTTCCACTGCCATCGGCGACCCTCACCAACATCACCAGCCCCAAATCACAACCGACAACATCAAAACTCCAAGATTATCACAGCTTACCTCTCAATTATCGCCTCCTCCACGGACTTACAGCCTCCCAAATCCGTCTTCGATTCGGCTGCCACCACCGAGACCATGACTGACCATCACCCCAGCCACAGTCGACACAACATAACCATCACCAAATCGACCATCAAGGAAGTTGAGAACCACCGTATAACCACCATCATCACCATCGCGATCGATCTGCAACCGCCTCTATCGTCTTCGATTTGTGTCATCCGATTGTCTTTTAGGAGAAATCGAGGCCACCACAGTGATCGGCCCATCGAGGGGAGTCGTCGGAGGGGAGTTCCACGCCGGCACTCGCCGGAGGAGTTCACCGGCGACCGGTGGTCGGCCGGATTCGAAGGGAAGAAGGGGAACAGGGGGGAGGTCGCGCCTCTTTCTCTCTTCTCTGAATTTCATTTGTGTTTCAAAAACCCTAAAAGGAGAGACAAATGTGTTTATATAGGGGCTAAGTGAAACGGGTTCGTTAATAGGTCGGTTCGTAACGCGTCTGGTTAAATTTTTGCGTGATGTAATAAATTTCATTTATCGTTAGCTTCTATTTTCACCAAGTATTCTAGTTATTCTGAGATTAATGATTTTATCGTGTTTAAAACGTACAGAACAGTTAAACGATACCGCGAAATCGACACGTTATCGATTTTACGCGTTTTTCCTCGAATGAGCGCTTTTATTATTATTTGTTTGAATTTATTTCTTTTGACAATCTCTTTAATATCGTGAAATGGGATTTGATTTGATATCTGTAATAGTGACATGTCAGCCTCTCCGGGTTGGGGTGTTACAGCATACCCCTGGGCCTAATGGGTGTTTGGTTAGCCAACATTATTAGGGTATCAACATATTTCAATGGACCAAAATCAAATTTGTCATATAAATGCCCGGGGAGGATGCTAACACATGCTCCTAGATCTAAAAGTGCCCGGTCAATTTTAAGGTCTCCTATATGAATTGGAATCAATGGCACTCCTGGATCTGGGAGTTTTAAGGGTAATTTATCTAACAAAGGAACACTTACCTGAGATGTGAATTCCAAAGCATTAATGTGTACTTGTTTTGGGCTCTTGGAACTAGATTGGTGATTAGGATTCACCACAGTATCACTTGGCAGCTCTCCTTTGTTCTTCTTCAAGTTTGCTACTTCTGTTGCGAGTTGGCCCATTTGGATGCTTAAAGATTGAATGGCCTTGTCATGAATTTCATCTTTTTGGGCCCGAGCATCATCCAACTGATTTCTCTTTTGCATCTCCTGTTGCATCATCATAAGAATATCCATAACTTCATTCCCGCTTGAAGTAACATGACCCGATGAACCACCTTGCTCATTACCCGATTGTTGGGATTGCCTTTGGAAACCTTGATTGTTTCCACCCCAGCAATTGCCTTGACTATTGAATTGTTGGCGGGGCACATAGTTACCTTAGGTGTTTCCTTGAAAGTTCGGGTTGGATTGATTGGCCGGATTCCCATAACTGAAGTTGGGATGATTTCTCAAACCGGGATGGTAGGTATTGGAATTCATGTTGTAATTTCTTCCACCAAACCCTTGACCTTGAATAGCATTCACTTCCTCCACTTGTTCAAAAATTATCGTGCAAGAATCCGCAGTATGCCCCAACTCATTGCAGTTTGTACAAACATTATAAACTTGATTTGTAGATTGTACATTACCATCATCCACCGCATAAACTGGAGCTCGTGTAATAACCGGTCGTGCTCATCTTGATGATTGAGCCTTCCTCTTCGATGTAACCGCCATTTGTTCCAAAAATGCCCAATCGTCTTGCTCATAATTCGTACCAAATGTACCATTTATGATAGACATTAAATCCCGAGCATCTTCAGAATGAAGCCTTTCGTGAAAAGCGTTCAACAACTCCCATAACTCAATTCCATGATGAGGACAATTCTTGATCATCATGTTAAACCGCTCGAACGCCTCATGGAACATTTCACCTTGTTGTTGTTGGAAACTTCTCAAGCTTCTCCTAGCATCATTAGTCTTTTGAGCTGTGAAAAACTCTTCCAAAAACCTTTGTTGCATTTCAGCCCACGTATAAATTGAAGCGGATGGCAAAGTGTAGAACCACCTCTTTGCCTTATCCTCCAATGAAAACTGAAATAACACCAACTTGACATCATCTGCAGAAAATCCTTGACCACCAATTGTGTTACAAATTGAGTCATAAGCTTCCAAATGAAAATAGGGTTCTTCCGTTGCTAACCCTTTGTACTTTGGCAAACTTTGAAGTGAATTTGTTCGGACTTCAAACGTTCTCCCTTGATTGTTTTGAGGAATGACCACTGGTGATGGATTATTTATGATGATTGGACGAAAGTGTGCCTCAATACCCCTAGCAGCGTCCCAATTATGCCTTCGTGGAACACCAAACCTAACTCTTGGTCGCTGAGGACCTATTGGTCTTTGAACTTGTGGTCCTGGAGGCATGAATTGCTGAAACGGTGGTTGAAAGATTGCTCCCCCATGTTGTGGAGGAATTTGCCCTTGAAATTGTGGCCTCACTTGGGGTTGTATTTGTTGTGGTATAACTTGTTGCTGCACAATTGTGGTTGTAGTCTCCCATATCCTTGCATAGCGTGTCCTTGACTATAAACATAATTTCCTTGATCAACATCTTCTTCGTACGCATACCCTTCTTCATCATATCTCCTAAATTCATCACCATAACCACCATCAACACCAGCTCGTCCTACTCCCGATGTTTGTACAACTTGAGGTTGTTGGTCTTGTGTATCCGGTTGCATTTGAGAGGTAGAGGGAGTATGAAATATAGATGGGTTGGGTTGATATGGTTGTGATGTTGGTACTGGTCTAGATGATGATGATTGACCGGTTGTTGGAAAGAAATACGAAAAGGGCGGAATAGGTGCTGATGGGTCAAAGCTAAAGGAATGTTCGGTTTGGGTACTTGTAGGTAATGGGGTATGGGTTGGTTTAGTCTCCAGTGGTAATGTAGGATTTGGTAAAGGCTCGGATGGTGTCGTTTGACCCGTAGTAGGAGGTGGTGAAAGCGGATCCATTGTGTTTCGTGGTGTAACGGGTGATGTAGGTGCTATTGGTGAACCACTGATTCTGTTTTGTCGATGTAGAACTCTGTTTCTACGAGCAGCTCGTTCAAGTTCTGGATCAAACACTTATGGTGATGATGAGCTTGAATTCCTGGTATGCATACACCTGAAACAAAACCTGCACACTACACACAACCAGCGTAACACCGAAATAACAAAACAAAACTAATAAGCAAACACACGTTGCGCACAACTCCCCGGCAACGGCGCCAAAATTTGACGTGAGGTCGAAGTCTCAATCAAATTTAAAACCAAATACAACTAATTAGCTAGCGGTAAGTGGGTATCGAACACAGGGAGTTTGTGGAATATGTGTTAACTTAATTCAAATTGCAATTACCTAGGTTTAACTAAAATGATAAATAAGTAAAGTTCAATAATCTGTTGATTTGTGAATTGGCTTAAAGCAAGAAGTAAAAGTAAATTGGTTTGTAAAAATCAGTAATGAGAAATATGTTTCCCTTTGGTATCCGGATTTTAACAAATGATGATATTGGTGTTAATTGGGAAGAACCACATAGACATGGGTTCATGAATATGTGGTTATGTGTGATCAAAGAGGACTAAGTACTTGTATTAGCAAGGTTATCTCTCGATAATCAGTATCACTATCAAATTACCCAACCTTTCCACTAAATCAAGATTTGCCTATGGCATCAAGAACGTATGGTTAAAGTTAAGCAATTTATGAATGACCCATTACACATAATACACAATCATTATGACAAAACAATCACAAGATCAATTTCATCATCCCATAAATAGAAAACACCAACATGATCAAAGTTACAAATCCTTCAAACCAAAAGGAAACACACAAGAAGTTTAGCCACTCATAGTTTTATGCATGAGAACAAGATTCAAAAGACAATTCATAACAATCAAAGTGAAATAACAAGGATCAAAGTACCACAATATCTTATTCTTCAACACAACTAAGAAGTTCAACCAAAGCTTGACCAAAACAACACTTGAATCTCACTACCCGAATGATTTCTTCAAAGGAGATTCGCTTCCCATGTTCATATGAATCAAGCCCTTTTAAACAAAACATCACAGCTAAAAAGTTGCAGACAATCTCCAGAATTTCATCACATCTCCATTTATCCCTCAAAAGCCTTCCACTTGTGATTTAAATATGAAAATCCACTTGCCAAAAAGTTGCTTCTACCGTAACTTACGGTAGCCACCATAAGTTACGGTAGACACAAGATATGTACGGTGGAAACCTTCTGTTATACGGTGGGAATCATAGGTGTTTGGGGGCTACCGTACCTTACAGTGGCCACCGTAAGGTACGGTGGAGCTTGGATATTTTTTATCTTCTTTTCTTCTTTCCACACACGTCACTCCGTTCCATGCTAGCAACATTTTCTCCATTTTTAGCTCCAATCATTCCTGAAACATAAGCAACTGTAGTTATCTAATTCAAGATAATTACACGATTAAATGAGAGAATGTTACGCGTTTTAATATCATAAAAGGGTTGTTCCTTGAACCACCCGTCAGTGGGAGTAATTCAGGGATGGGTGACCTCCCTGGGAAGTTTTCACTCGGGCAACCAAAAGCAAATCCGTGAGCTCCTCGTGGGCGAAGCGGACAATATTATTGGTGTGAAAGGACAGGTGTGACAACATAGCATACAGCATACAAAAATATAACAGCTAAATAATTAGAGAAAGAAAAAACATATATCAGAAGAACAGGTAGAATCACCGGTAAAGGGCAGATATGGACTACGTACACATCAGACCCCGCAACAAGACTTCAAATACCCTACCTGCCTATAGGTCCCACTAAAAGTCCTTAATTTTAATTCTACGCCTCCACTCAATCCTATCCTCGATCATGTTCTCAGAGAGGTGCAAGTGTATCATATCTCGCCTAATTACCTCATCCCAGGTCAATCTAGGTCTTCCTCTACTCTTCCTACCCTCTAAGATGATGTTCTCTACTGCTCTAACTGGTGCCGTCATTGGTCTCCTCTTGACATGCCCAAACCATCTTAATCTTCCCTCTCGTATTTTATCTGCGATACAAGCCACTTCTAGCTTTTGTCGAAACACTTCGTTTCTTATCCGATCCAGTCTTGTGTGACCGCACATACATCTCAGCATTCGCATTTCCGCTACCTCTATTTGTTTCTCGTGCGATTTCTTTATGGGCCAGCAGTCTGTTCCATATAACATAGCTAAGCGTACTGCCACTCGGTATAGCTTTTCCTTTAGTTTTGAAGCTACTTATCTTTAAACTTTTTTAACTTGGTATCAAAGTTAGACAAACATGCATCTCATTCGAAAAACAATTTTATATCACAAAAACAATATGATACAACAGAAACTCAGAAAGGAACAAACCCAAACCAAAAGAAAACAGGATACACAGCAAAACCTTAGTTTCTAACCCAAGCTTCCAAAATCATAATTGTTCCTTTCAAGATAAGATGAAATTCCCCAATCACATCAGCACCAAATGAACAACCAAGTCAACTTTGACCAATGGATCAATAAATGACAGTGACAGTAATACAACTGCATCTAGCAAATCACTTAGTGGCAGGCCTTGAGATGACGATAGGCTGGGTTTTGGCGGCTGCCATGGCATCTAGGCGGTTCCATGTTGACCGTCGTTTTGTGATTCTTTCTTTCTCTTTGGTTTCGTCTTCTTGGTACCTGACCAGACAATCTTGGAATGTTATCTGATCCGCATCCGAGAATATCTTTCTGACATTTAAGGTTAGGCTTTGAACAGCTTGGTTCCAATGACTATGAGAGTTTTTCTCCAAGGCGGGGAAGATAATGGGCAGAATCACTTTGCGGTTTTGAGTTGTTAGATTTCTTATATGCTCGTTATTCCACAAGAACAACGCACGTTCTGCCACCTGTCACCACATGAGAAGAAACTTTCACACACAGGTGACTGAACTAACACACTTTGAAGAACAATCATACTGTTACAGTTGAATTCGTCTTCTATATACATAACTCATAAGTTGAATGCATGATCATATTTACATGGAATTAGATTATGTTGATTACTTGATTTAAGTCAAGGTAGCAATTTCAATCCATTTTATAAAATGGGTGGGTCAACGCAGGTTGTACTTTATTGATAACGGGACAAAATAAATAAATTAAAAAGTTTGCTAATAATTAAACAGGTCAAAAAGGTCAAAATTCATCCACAACATATATAGTGTCCGGAATTATTTTATTTCAAAAAGTTAATTATTTAACTTTATTTGGTAATCATATTAGATACATTAACTGTTTACACAACCATAAAAAAGAGAGGAAAAAAAATGAGACAAATGGGCTGACTCACCCCAACCGTTTAGTTGCCTGTTTTGACCCATACCCATTTTAATACATCACCCAATCCACCCACCCTGACCAGGCATGTTTTGACCCAAAGCTTAAAAGTACGTGTTTTGACCAGAACCCATTTTGACCGGAACCCATTTTGACCGGAACCCATTTTGACTCATTACACAATATGCACGACCCGTCCATTTTACCACCTGTAGATTTGATACCATAAGTTATCAATATCAAAATATGAAAAAAATGGTCTAAACGTATACCTGAAAATGTGAACTATTGATGCATTGACCGATGCGACTGAACAAAGGGGCTATAAACTTCTCAAATTCTGCAGCTTGTGTAACTTCTAGAATTTCCTCCAGTTCGCTAATAAACATGACCTCCTTTGAACTATTAGTTACAGGCCAATACTTTAGTAATCCCCGAACAACGGTATCAGCCAATTTACAATCTTTTTCAATGAATTGACAAACACAATACACGAGTTGCTGGTGATACATAGACAAAGTTCTAGGCTTATGAAGGGGAATCAACACATGAGAAAGAAAAAGCTTATGTTCATCCTTCAATGGCAAAGCAAACCCATTAATTATACTCCCCAAAACCTCGAGTAATTCGGCTATCCCATTATGTTTCTCCGTTTCAAAAATAAAAAGATAAAAGATATTGTTAATGGCTTTCCTGATGAACGGACGATGAACCATGAACTTTCCATAAATTCGGTGCAAGATTGTTTTTAAATACTCTCTTTCTCTTTGATCTTCTGAATCAAAGAGATCAAGCAACTTCAACACGAAAGAATGATCAATGTATCGTTTAGTAAGCTTTGCATTCGTTTCTGGTGAAGCCACAAATCTAAGAAGGAATTCATACACGACTTGAAGATGTGGCCATGATGGATCCATATAAAACTCATCATCTTCTTGATCATACAAATCCACGAGTTTGTTTTCGTGATTCAAACTAGGTAGAGACCGAAAGAGATTAGCAGCTACCATTTTTGTGATTTCTTGAATCGTAACCTCGTTGAACTTTGAAGTAACAGAGGAAACATAATCAACAAGCTCGAGCAGGGTCTGTTTCTTCACATCTTTTTCTTTAACATTCTTCGAGGGATCATTGAAATCAAACACCACACAGCACATTTTCAACTTTTTGATGAATAAACTGTGTTTTTCTGAACTCGATACCACTCGAATACTGGGTAATGCTTCATAAGAAGCAGGAATTGAATCAGTATTCGATATAGACTTAACATTCGAATCGCGAGCTCCATTATTCGACTTAGATGAACTCAACTTTGCAACTTTATCAGACGATGAATTAGCTTTAGAACCACCATTAACACCCACACCAGTGGAATTTACATCAGCAAAATCCATTTCATTGTTTCGTTCATCACTGTGAGATGATTTGGAAGAGGATTTCCTCGGAAGCTTATTAAGTATTTGCTTAATCATATCCCCAAACAGAGAAAAACCCAAAACCCTAATTCGAAAACCACCGATCAATCAAAGTTTCAACCTTGAAATACCCAAATCATATTCGATTCTTAACCCTATTTAACCGATTCAAATCTCAAATTCTTAACAAAACTCAGCTCGTACCTTGACCATCGAATTGCTGTAAGCTCGAAATCTTTAATAGTCAAAATGAATTGAAATTTAAAGGCTTTTTGACTTCAATCGAATCATCTTGAGCTTTGAATCGGAATCTGAAAGCGGTTATGAGTGCATAAGCTTGATGATGAATATCATGATGATGATGATGAAATTAATGGTGATTATAGGAACCCTAGAGGAACAGGGGAAGAGGGTTCTGTGTGATTTCGAATTTGACTTTGAATTCAAATCAAATTTGTGTAGAGAGAGAAACAGTGACCGACAGAGGAGAGAGAATATGGTGGGATTAAGGATATAAAGATAAAGATTAAGAATAAACATGATACTAATGATTGCTTGGTAGATGAAATGGAAACTAAAGATATAATTATAAAACAAAAGGAGAGAGTTAGGTTATGTTTAAGGGTCCTAATAAATATACACCCACTTTTTTAAATCGACACCCCCTATACGTCGCGTATGGGTCCATACGCGGCCCATACCCGGCGTATAGGGTACGACCATTAATGCGACATTAATGACTGACAACCGACGTCACATCACTTCACCTATACGGGGCGTATAGGTCCATACGCCACGTATAGGTCAGTATCGATTTAAAAAAAATATAAGCTATACGCCGCGTATGGTGCCATACGCGGCGTATAGATCCTCGGCCTACTATATCTTTCAAATTTTCTATTTTTTACACACACTTCAAAAAAAAAACACTCTCGTATAGCACTATACTACACGTATTGATCTTCGATTTTTCAACATCCAGGTACGTATTATTGTTCATACATCATTATTATGTTAATCGTTCATTGATTTAAACGTTAAAGTAGTGTTTTATGCCCCAAAATGCGTGATTTAAAAACTGGATTAAAGAACTATACGCCGGTACAGCCCCGCGTATAGGGCTATACGCAGCGTATAGTTCTTTGGTTGGGGACGAAGACACATTGGTGTGTACCCTATACGCGGCGTATAGATATATACGCGGCGTATAGGGTATTGCAATACGCGACTTGGGGGCCATACGTGGGTCCCCTATACGCTGCGTATAGTCCTATACGCGGCGTATAGGGTCGGATTCGACCTATACGTTGCCCTGTGACCCATACGCTGCTACCCTATACGCGGCGTATAGCCCTATACGCGGCGTATAGGGTAAATATATATATATACAAATACATATATATGTATATACGCATATACATATACATATACATATACATATACATATACATATACATATACATATACATATACATATACATATATACATATACATATACATATACATATACATATACATATATATGTATATACACATATACATATACATATATGTATATGTACATATATACATATAACATGTATACGTATACGTATAAGTATACGTATACGTATACGTATACGTATACGTATACGTATACGTATAAGTATACGTATACGTATATATACGTAAGTATACGTATACGTATACGTATACGTATACGTATACTTATACGTATACGTATACGTATACGTATACGTATACGTATACGTATACGTATACGTATACGTATACATATACATATACATATATATATGTATATGTGTATGTGTATATATATATAGATACGTATACGTTGTTTTTGACCTATTTGTTCACCTGTGCAGATATGTCTTCCGATTCTGAGATTGAGGCTGACGTTGTTGACCATATTGCCGAGCATCCTTGGCTGCAGTTTGATGCCGGTTCCGTTGAGCACGCTAAGTGCTCAAAATTTATTCGGATGAAGATCGGTCATCAAAAGGCCGTAGATTGGGAGGTGATGGCTGAGTTGGGAGAGCGCGATCGTCTTGCTGCTATTATCGGAGACGATACGCCGTGGAGACGTCTTTTTGAGATCGCATTCTTACCGTCCCACCGTGAGCTGGTAGTGGAGTTTTTATCCACATTTACATATATTCGTCCAGATGAGATGGTGGAGGACGATGAGCGATCGGAGATATCTTTTACGCTTTGTGGACATGCACATCAGATGTCCATTGAGCAGTTTGCAGTTGTCTCTGGGCTTTATTATGAGCCGGAGACTGTTACCCCTCTGTTCACTGAGGGTATTACTGAGATGGAGGAGGGCACATTGAGAGAGTGGTGGCCTCAGATTGCCGGAGGTCCGTTTCAGAGGACTAAGGGCAGGGTCACCGGCATTCGAGATCCTCTCATCCGTTATCTGCATTGGATGATCGCCACGTCCATCACGGGACGTGGCAAGAGTCGGGAGTGGTGTACCATTCCCGACTTATTTTACTTATACTGTTTGATTACGGGGACCAGGTGTAACCTGGCGAGGTGTTTGGCGGAGTATTTTGCTTCGTATTATCATCGGCAGGAGCGAGGAGCGGTGTACGGCGGCGCGTACATCACGTTGATTGCCCGATCTTTAGGTTATCTTCCTCGGCATCTTGGTGACGTGTCTCCGCCGATCGAGCCGGTGAGATTAGATCGTCGTACGCTATTCGGCATGCGTATTATACGCCAGTTTCCGGTTGGCATACGATTCTCTCTTCGACCCGGGGAGATCTGGCAGCCGGCACCAGTTCAGCAGCTCGGCCCCGTCGATCCACTGCAGCAGCACGGGCAGCCGCATGATCAGCCACCACCCGACGAGCAGCCACATGATCAGCCGCCTCCTCAGCCGCATCAGCCGCCTCCTCAGCCTCAGATCCCACGACATATTTATAGAGAGGTGAGGCTGCCTGCACGTGTGGAGACATTGTTGCAGGATATGTCTAGGAGCTTACGGCAGCAGAGTCGACGGCTCGATCGCGTTGAGGATCTGATGGAGTGGCAGGTTCAGTCAGAGATGGCGCGGCGTTCTGGTACTGATCCTCCGCCGTTGCCACCGCCTCGAGATTACCCTGACTCCCCGTAGTTTTGTATTGTAATTTTATTTTGTTATGTAATTTAAAAACTTTGTAAATATATTATCAGTTTATGTTTATCTTTTATGTTTATTATCAGTTTATGTTTATCTTTGTAAATATATACAGACATACAGACATACATACATACAGACATACATACATACATACATACATACATACATACATACATACATACATACATACATACATACATACATACATACATACATACATACATACATACATACATACATACATACATACATACATACATACATACATACATACATACATACATACATACATAGATACATACATAGATACATACAGACATACAGACATACATACATACATACATACAGACATACATACAGACATACATACAGACATACATACAGACATACATACAGACATACATACATACATACATACATACATACAGACAGACAGACAGACATACATACATACATACATACATACATACATACATACATACATACATACATACATACATACATACATACATACAGACAGACAGACAGACATACATACATACATACAGACAGACATACATACATACATACACAAATACATACATACAGACATACATACATACATACATACACAAATACATACATACACACATACATACAGACATACACACATACATACATAAATAATTTTAATTCAAATTATATATATATTAAAACTCAAAAAATTAAAAAAAACATATACATATATAAACTATACGCCGCGTATAGACCCATACGCGGCGTATAGCTCCTCCACTACAGCCCTCTTGCGACCACGTACAGTGCTCTTGCGACCAATTATTTTGTACTATACGTGGCGTATGGCCCCATACGCCACGTATAGTACAAAATAATTGGTGCTCATGCGACCACTGCAGTCCTCCTGCGACCAATTATTTTGCACTATACGTGGCGTATGGATCCATACGCCACGTATAGTACAAAATAATTGGTGGTGTCAGATGTACTTTTTGTACCATGTACGATTACATGGTACATACGCTGCGTATAGGATCCTATACGTGGAAGACGTGGCAAGCCTATACGTAGCGTATAGGCCCATACGCGGCGTATAGGATCCTATACGTGGCGTATGGACCCATACACCACGTATAAATTATTTCGATATGACATGACCCAAGATTCGTTTTCACCTATATAACAACGATTTCGATAACACTTTCGATATGCTTTCGATTCCTGTAAATCCCAAACGTATTTCTCTCTCAAAATATCACACTTTTTATTCGTTCGGTATGTCGTTTTGGGACGGTAACTATTTGTTTGGTGAATATTCAAATGAATATTCAAATGAATATTCGTTCGTGGTGGATAGTAATCAAGATGATACGTACGTTCAATCTGCTTACGAGACAGGACTGCCAGATTTAAACCAATCGTATGTTCCCGATGATGAAGTTGAGTTTTGCTGAGAGTCAACTTACGACACGCAACAAAATAATATACTCTCGAGTGATGAAAACAAACGACAAAAGTATCGTTTGAAACATCTCAAAATTTTTTATCTCTCGATGAGCTAGTCTGTTGGGCTGTTAATAGAGGACGTGATAATGGTTACGTTATTATTACACGAAGATCAAAGAAAAAAGAAGGTCAGGTCGTAAAGGTATGGCTTATCTGTGATCGTGCGGGCGAACACAAAAGTAAAGCGACAGTTAGACGATCTGGTAGCAAAAAAATCGGATGTCCTTTTAAATTGGTAGGGATATACGACAACAAACGTCGTTCGTGGAAATTAGAGGTGCGAAGTGACGAACATAACCATGATCCTGCTCAACATATGAAGGGGCATCCTTTTGTAAGAAGGTTTTCTCAAAACGAATACAATTTGGTGGAGCAGCTTACTGATCAGAACATGGAGCCTCGTAGCATCTTATCAGCTATTAAAAAGCAAAATCCTAATAACGCATCAATAACCAGAGACGTATACAACGCTCAATATAAGATAAGAAGTGAAAGAAAAGTCGGTGAAACACCAATGCAAGTCTTAGAAAACCTTTTATCTATTAAAAGGTACGTTTATTACACCCGAGGTTTTTTTTTTCAATAGACTTAATTAAAATGAAGCCTAACTTGTATTTGTATCCTCACTTAACAACATCAATTTTCCTTCCTTTTTCAATTAAAAGGTATGTTTATTACACCCGAGAAGATCCCGATACTAATGTCGTAGAAGATATATTTTTTTGTCATCCTAAATCATACGACACTTGGCGTGCATTTCCGCACGTGCTGATGATAGACGCTACATATAAAACAAACATGTACAAGCTTCCGTTTGTTCAGATTGTTGGTGTGACCTCCACACACAAGACATTTTGTGTTGCTCATGCGTTTATTAGCAAAGAACGGGAAGATAATTTTGAATGGGTGCTTAATAGATTGAAAGATACGTTAAGCAAGTGTATGGAGCCGCGCGTCATAATAACAGACAGAGATCTCGCTTTAATGAACGCATGTGTTAAAGTGTTTCCGAATGCTTCAAAGTGTTTATGCAGGTGGCATATTGATGAAAATATCGCGAAACACTGTAAAGCAAGTTTTACGAAAGATGACTGGAGAAAGTTTAAATATGCATGGGCACGTTTGTGTGAGTCTCCCACGGCGGAGATTTACGAGTATAACTATAACCTTCTTTACGAACGATTAGTTGAAGCGAATCGAGAAAGTAAGTTTTTATTATATTTTAATTATGTTTTATTATATTTTCAATATATAATTTAAGCGTGATTTATTATATTTCAGAGGTATTGTCATATATAAACAGAAACTGGTTAGAGAGTTACAAAGAAATGTTTGTATCAGCCTGGACTAACTTGAACCGCAATTTTGGCCAACGCACAACAAATAGGGTGGAGAGTCAACATGCAAATTTAAAAAGATATCTTAAATCAACAAATAGCTCACTGGATAGACTTGTGGAGTTTGTAGATCAATTGGTGAACGCACAAGAGGTAAATTTAAAAGAAAGCTTTGAGACAAGCAAAATTAAAACCATGAATCATCATAAACTTCCGCTATTTGATTACTTAAGAGGCAAGGTTTCACACATAGCTCTTGATTTATTAGTTGCCGAAAACACTAAATTGCATGTGATGCGCTCTGCAAATGCAACATGTGGTTGTCATCTTTTCACTAGTTGTGGCTTGCCTTGTGCTTGTCGGCTGGAAAAATATGAACATTCTGGTAATAGTCGCTCCATCATTATCATTTTTCTATTAAAGTGACAAATTATGTATTAATTTATACTTTATAATGCAGGCACTAAAATTCCATTAGATGCAATTGACGTATTTTGGACGAAGCTTGATAACATTAAGCCATCATATACGGTGGATGAAAAAGTTGATGTTGAAGAAGAAATGGAACGGGTGAAACAACAAATAATGACACAACCCGCAGCTGTAAAATTTAGTTTGGTGGAAAAAATAAAAAAAATTGTGTATCCATGGAAAAGTAACAAAAAAGCGCCTGTTGTTCAAACAGATATTCGCGGTCGTCCAACGTTAAAGGTTCAACAACAAAAGTACGACACTCAACAAAGTACGTGCGACATGCCGAGACATAGCTCGTTTATTGCGTCTCACATTTCCGGAAGAACAAGTTCAGCTGTAAAGCCCCAGAAGCCTGCCATGCAACGTAGTCGTTCAACATCATCTAAAGTATCACGGGGTACTAATGAGTTTTCTTCGATTGTCGGAGATAACCAATTAAACAATATAAACAGGTTAAAAAATTGGATTCCGTCAATCTTTCATCAGTATATTTCACGTATACGAGATGTCCGACCCGATGGGAATTGTGGTTTTCGATCAATAGCTTTAGGCTTAGGGTTTGACGAAAATAAGTGGATGTATGTGCGGACACAGCTTTTAGAAGAGTTGGACAGACATGAATTGGAGTACAGAGAAGTTTTCGATACTTTGTACCCCGGACAGTATAACGAATTACGTCACACCATCGATTGGCAAAGTGTGGAACCTGCACCAGAAGAACATTGGATGATAATGCCGTATACGGGATTAGTGGTTGCTCAAAAGTTTGGGGTTATTCTTCATTTACTAAGCAATAATGGTTGTCAAACATTTTTCCCATTATGGGCTGATCCGAAAACTGTCATGCCTCATCATATCGTGTCGATTGTTCATGTCAACAACAATCATTTCGTCCACGTTAAGTTAGAAGGAGATTATCCGATGCCAACATTAAGTAATCTTTGGATTCTTAACCGAAGCGTACGTGCAGCAGAATGGGAGATTATGTATAGGATTCGTATCTCGGAATACAACGCAATAATAGAGAATAACCGAGAACCCCCGGCTTATATAAATTTATTTTAATTTATAATTTGTAATATGCGAATTATATATTTTAATTTTAATTTTATTATTGTATTCATATTGTATATATTAAAATAAAAACTCAAAAAATTAAAAAAAATAAATATATAAGCTATACGCCGCGTATGGTGCCATACGCGGCGTATAGCTCTTCCACGTATGGGTCATAAGTCACGTATGAGTATAAAATGTCAAACCCTATACGTCACGTATGGTCCCATACGCTGAGTATAGGGTATAAAACGTCAAATCAACAACATACCCTATACGCCGCGTATGGACCCATACGCTCCGTATAGGGTATAAAACGTTAAATCAACAATGTACCCTATACGCCGCGTATGGACCCATACGCGGCGTATAGGGTACAGGGGTGTTGATTTAAAATTAAGGGGTGTTTAAATAAAGGACCCATGTTTAATTGTTAATAATTTGTACAATTATCCTACGTATTTATTCACAAAGGAAATGAACATTGTTTTACATGTTATTAAACTTTTTTAGAGCAATCCTATGTATTAAATTACGAAAAAAATGAACTATGTTTCATACAATGTTTTCAGAACCGTAACGAACGTCGAACCGGACGCCTTACTGATTTAACGGTCGGATCGGTCGGACTAGATTTAAGAACCAGATGATATCATAATTATATATATATAGTATCTTATATATATAGTTACATATATAATTAAATATAAGTAATTTATATGTATTTTATAGTTATATATAAAACTTAACTGTATTTATATATCTAACACACTAATTTATGGTTCAACACCCGTTTTTACCCATAAAAATCAAACAAAAAAACAACCAAAATCCGGTTCGGACCGGCCGAACCGGTCCGGTTTCCCGGTCCGACCACCGGTTCGACCAGACAAAAACGAACCATAGCAGACCGGACCGGACACCTGACCAAATGGTACTATATGCTCGAGCTTTGGTTTTTGTTTATCTCTTCCTTTATGTTTCACCCCTTTTTCATGTTTATGAAGCACCCTTTTAATTTGACGGTGATGTCAATGATGGTGAGCGACTGCTCACTTGAGGCGTATCTGGGTTTGTATGAGTTGATGATGGTTTAGATTCGTGTATTTTAGTTTGTAATTCAATATAGTCTGTATTTGGGGCTTTTTGATGGTTTGGTAGTGGTGTTTCAAATTGTTTTGAAATATTTATCAAGTACACACACATGCGGCTTCGCCTACCCTTCGTCGACGTCAACATAAATTTTCAGTTTTTAGTTAAACGTGTTAACGAGTGGCAACGTGTATAGATTTGATGTAAAACACTCCAATGCACTTGTTTTTTACAATGTTTTGTCTTTTGTTTATTATTATTTTTTTTTAAAATACCAGTGTTCAATGTATGTTTCCACATTCGAAACATAGCTTAATGCGCTAACAAAGTACGTACACACGGGAGATTAATACTAGTTGAATTTAAATTTTAATTCTTTTATCTTTATAGGCAAAATTTAGATATCTTTCTTACTTAGACTATATGTTGTGGTATAGGGTCACTAATCAAGTTATATTGTAATATTGTTACATGTGATACTAACTGAACGCTGATTAGGCATTGTATAGAGTCTCTGATCAAGTAGTCTGGCCCTATTGTGGATAAGGTGATCGGGAACTATAACGAATTACTTTAATTGTTTTAAATGTAAAACAATAATATAAAATTAAACATTATAATAAAATAAAATTCATTAAAAACATAAAAAATAAAAAACACATAATAAAAAAACATAATAAATTAAAAGAATAATCTAACTAATCTTCCTCTTCCAATTCCCTACGGATACGGTCTTTCTCTTTTCTCATTAAAGCTTTGTCCGAGTCGGGGAGATAACTAAAGTCACCGGCAAAAAAAAGTTAATTTCTTCAACCTATCTTTAGGAGCTTTCGCCTTTGCCGTTGTCTTGATACTCGCCGTTATTTTGTTGATGTTTGCGGCAGATTCAGAATCGACGCTTTGAATTGACTTTTCCCCTCGGTTTGTTTTGACTTGGTTGTGACTCCGGAACGACATCGTCGGGATAATCAAATGGACTAAACGTAAAGCTTGTAAAAGACTCGTCGTTCATGAGATCATAATTTTGATTGAAAAGAACCATCCCAATTACCGAACATTTCTAGTGAGATGATTTTTTTTAAAATATTTAGAGATGAAGAAGAAAAATTATATATGAATGTTGTGATTTTTTATAAGAAATGTGATAATATTTATCGGGTGAAATGTAACTTTATTATTATTATTTTTTAAAATGAGCCAACGGCTCTCTTCCAACTCCCGACATCCAACGGCTATTTTTCCACCGCTAGCTCACTTACGCCCATTGATCGTGCCCTGATCGCGCTCGTACGTTGCGTTGTTCGCGACCAAACTATCAAGCCATGTGGCTAGCGCCCCTTATCACGCTTAGACAGCACCTAGTCTTATGTAGTACATAATACTATACTTTATACAAATTAAACATCAATAATAATAATATAATTATTTTTATAATGGATAACCCTATCCTATCCATGGTTCGCCAGTCGCATTCTCAACAACACAAGTTTTGACGCTTGTGTCAACAAATTTAGATTCCCCACAAGCGGCTGCTGCCTTTTTCTTCGATGTACATTTATAAATTTTAGAGTAAAATGTTATTTTCGTGTTTAACATTTTGTTAAATTTGTTATTTCAATCCAAATTTTTTGTTTGTCATTTCAGTCACTGTAGTTTATCAAATATTGCAATTTTCATCTACTCCACTAACTCCGTTAAAATTTCCGTGAAATATGATGATATTTTAGTATTTTTAAAACTTTAATTTTTCAATTAAAACAAATTAATCAATTAATATTAAATTAAAATTATAAAAAACATATAAAGAGACTAGTGAGATTGGACGATACGATTTAAAATATTCGATTAACTCTAACTCATGTGTTCGATTGGGGTATACTTTTGAGATTCAATTAATCGGCGTATTATGTTCTTACATGTACATTTATTCAATTGAGATCTATTGTGGAATTGAGTTCTGCTGTTGTCACGCTTTATTCGATTGAGATCTGATATTGTCATGTTACATGACAACAATAGACCTCAATCAAACAAAATGTGACAATAATAGATATCAATCGAACAACGGTGCACTTTCAAACAAAGCATTAAATATCAATTGAAATGTCACAGCAGACCTTAATTGGACAACATAATTTAGAGTTAATCGAAACTTTAAAATCGAAACGTCTGGTCTCAATAGTCGCTTCATATGTTTTTTGTTTTAATTAAATATTAATTGATTATTTTATTTTAATTGGATAAGTACGGCGTTGAAAAAGACTAAATAACCATAATATTTAGCGGAGATCTTAACAGAGTTAGTTGTGTGACATCCGGTGATTTTCCGTTACCAAACTCCGTTAGTTTCGTTAAGTTTTACATACACGCGTCGTAAGCACACACTAGTTGTCGTTTGACGTTGGTGACCTAATAATAATTATTAATGTTAATTTAATAATAATCTACTTGATTAGATGATTATTGTGTTATGCTTATGTGTTTACGCGATTTAAAGACTATTCGGGAATTTTATCGCGTAACGCGGAAACGCGCGTTCGTATGTCTTGTGTTTTTACAAAATAAGATATCTAAGAGTTACCATTAGTTTATATGTTAATATTATTAAGTTAAAAACACATTACAAATAGTTAGAAACTTAATTTTTATAAAAATACAAAATGCAAGTTTTAGAGGGGGTATTCTTGTAAATTGGCTAAAACAAAACACCACAAACCCAACCCTTTCCCCATTCGAACGACCTGCAGCCCCTATCCCTCTCTTTCTGCGAATTCCAGCCAAGAACCCTCAATTCTTCACGGTTTTGATCGATTCCAAGCACTAGAACGCGATTTGGACCTTCCTTGACAAGTATACATGTGAATTGAAGGTTAGTTTTGTTGTTTTTGTGGGTTT
Source organism: Flaveria linearis (assembly GCA_024085815.1). Taxonomy (NCBI): domain Eukaryota; kingdom Viridiplantae; phylum Streptophyta; class Magnoliopsida; order Asterales; family Asteraceae; genus Flaveria; species Flaveria linearis. Next base: position 60,055,917 of record CM044014.1, on the reverse strand, counting down.
CTTGGGTTGGTCGAACCCTAGCTGCGAAATTGAAGTTCTTGGGGCTGAAATCTTGATGTTTTGATGTTGTTCACATGTTAGTTAGGTTGTATGTATGTTGTTTAAAGTTGATTATGCAAGAAAACAACACTTTTGATTGATTGATTATGAAACTTGATGAACATGAACCCTAATTCGAAAACTTTGGGGCTTTTATGGAATTGATTGTTGTTTGATGTTGTTAGGATGTTAATTAGTTAGTATGAATGCTAGGGAACATGAAACATGCGTATGTATATGCTTTCATGTGAAATGTGTACACGTTCTGATTTCTGGCAGATTGCATACCCTGTTTTCATCATGACATAACCAAATGAAGACGAATCCAAAAACTGGTTTTCTTGAGTCTAACATGTTTCTCATGGAGTCTAGTTTTCAAAACCTCCAACCTTGTCCAATTTGGATGTGTAAAACGTGAGTTATAATCATTTTAGTGAAGGGTGGTCAGAAACAAACTTTCTGACAGATTCTGAGTCTCATTTTGTATGTGCCACAAACAGGTCATAACAGGTCCAAATGATATGTTTCTAGTGCCCAAATTGTTTGTTACTGAGTCTAGTTTCCAGAAAGTATAATCACACTCCAATTGGAGGTGGTTAAATTGGTGTTTTACCTGTTTTGGCTAGAAGGGTCAATTCTGTCCTCTTGGACAGAATGTATGTGTTGACTTGTTTGATATGCCATTTTCATTTCATAAAACCTGAGACCAAACCCTATGGTCAAACATTTGTCCTTGGAATCCTCTGAACTCCAGAAAAAGAATTAACCCAATGTGGAGCAAGTGTTTGACATTTGTCCTTGGCAGACGTAGCTACATATGTGAGCAAGTGTTTGACCTGTTCGAAGATAAAGGTGGAATACCAAAAACCATCCGGACTGTTACAGCAACCTGAGATACCGATGTGGAAATGGGAACAAATTTCCATGGATTTTATCACTAAACTACCCCGGACTAATACTGGTTGTGACACAATCTGGGTCATTGTGGATCGGTTGACCAAGTCCGCTCACTTCCTTGCAATTAAGGAAACGGATAAGATGGAGAAGCTAACCCGATTGTATCTCAAGGAAATCGTTTCGAGACACGGCGTACCAATCTCAATTATCTCTGATCGCGATGCTCGTTTCACGTCACACTTCTGGCAGTTTCTACAGAAATCTCTGGGTACACGATTGGATATGAGTACTGCTTATCATCCACAAAACGACGGACAGAGTGAGCGTACCATACAAACCTTAGAAGATATGCTACGTGCTTGTGTGATTGATTTCGGGAACAACTGGGAAGTTCACCTACCTTTGGTGGAATTTTCCTATAACAACAGTTATCACACTAGCATACAGGCAGCACCTTTCGAGGCTTTGTATGGAAGAAAGTGTCGATCACCAGTTTGCTAGGCTGAAATTGGTGATAGTCAACTAACGGGTCCCGAGCTAATACATGAAACCACTGAGAAGATTGTGCAGATACAGAATCGTATGGCAGCAGCGCGAGACAGACAGAAAAGTTATGCCGACAAGAGACGGAAACCTCTAGAGTTTCAAATTGGTGACAAAGTATTATTGAAAGTCTCACCGTGGAAAGGCGTAGTTCGGTTTGGCAAGCGAGGAAAGCTAAATCCGAGGTATGTTGGACCATTTGAGATATTGGAAAGGATAGGTCCAGTGGCCTATCGGCTAGCCTTACCTGATCCACTGAGTGGAATCCATGATGTGTTTCACGTTTCAAATCTGAAAAAGTGTTTGTCTGATGAAACACTAATTGTACCACTAGAAGATGTTCAAGTGGATGAACAATTACGTTTTATCGAAGAACCAGTCGAAGTGATGGATCGTGAGGTGAAAACACTTAAGCAAAACAAAATACCTATAGTCAAAGTTCGTTGGAACTCGCGACGTGGACCGGAATTCACATGGGAACGTGAAGATCAAATGAAGCTTAAGTACCCTAAACTGTTCGAGACGATGCCTGCAGACGAAGGTATTGATTTAAATTTCGGGACGAAATTTCTTTCAACATGGGGATGATGTGACAACTCATCCAAAACTCACTCGATTTCGATTTCTGCGTGCCAATGAAGTAGACCAGTGATGGAACACTCTCACCGTGTGATGGAACACTCTCACCATGTAACGCAATTTTCGGGACGAAAATTCTTTCAACATGGGGATAATGTGACATCCGGTGATTTTCCGTTACCAAACTCCGTTAGTTCCGTTAAGTTTTACATATACGCGTCGTAAGCACACACTAGTTGTCGTTTGATGTTGGTGACCTAATAATAATTAATAATGTTAATTTAATAATAATCTACTTGATTAGATGATTATTGTGTTATGCTTATGTGTTTACGCGATTTAAAGACTATTCGGGAATTTTATCGCGTAACGCGGAAACGCGCGTTCGTATGTCTTGTGTTTTTACAAAATAAGATATCTAAGAGTTACCATTAGTTTATATGTTAATATTATTAAGTTAAAAACACATTACAAATAGTTAGAAACTTAATTTTTATAAAAATACAAAATGCAAGTTTTAGAGGGGGTATTCTTGTAAATTGGCTAAAACAAAACACCATAAACCCAACCCTTTCCCCATTCGAATGACCTGCAGCCCCTCTCCCTCTCTTTCTGCGAATTCCAGCCAAGAACCCTCAATTCTTCACGGTTTTGATCGATTCCAAGCACTAGAACGCGATTTGGACCTTCCTTGACAAATATACATGTGAATTGAAGGTTAGTTTTGTTGTTTTTGTGGGTTTCTTGGGTTGGCCGAACCCTAGCTGCGAAATTGAAGTTCTTGGGGTTGAAATCTTGATGTTTTGATGTTGTTCACATGTTAGTTAGGTTGTATGTATGTTGTTTAAAATTATTATGCAAGAAAACAACACTTTTGATTGATTGATTATGAAAGTTGATGAACATGAACCCTAATTCGAAAACTTTGGGGCTTTTATGGAATTGATTGTTGTTTGATGTTGTTAGGATGTTAATTAGTTAGTATGAATGCTAGGGAACATGAAACATGCCTATGTATATGCTTTCATGTGAAATGTGTACACGTACTGATTTCTGGCAGATTGCATACCCTGTTTTCATCATGACATAACCAAATGAAGACGAATCCAAAAATTGGTTTTCTTGAGTCCAACATGTTCCTCATGGAGTCTAGTTTTCAAAACCTCGAACCTTGTCCAATTTAGATGTGTAAAACGTGAGTTATGATCATTTTAGTGAAGGGTGGTCAGAAACAAACTTTCTGACAGATTCTGAGTCTCATTTTGTATGTGCCACAAACAGGTCATAACAGGTCCAAATGATGTGTTTCTAGTGCCCAAATTGTTTGTTACTGAGTCTAGTTTCCAGAAAGTGTAACCACACTCCAATTGGAGGTGTTTAAATTGGTGTTTTACCTGTTTTGGCTAGAAGGGTCAATTCTGTCCTCTTGGACAGAATGTATGTGTTGACTTGTTTGATATGCCATTTTCATTTCATAAAACCTGAGACCAAACCCTATGGTCAAACATTTGTCCTTGGAATCCTCTGAATTCCAGAAAAAGAATTAACCTAATAGCTATTTTCAAATGGGAGTTATGCACAATTTGGCAAGCTAACTCCAGCAGCCCTCCGGTTGAGAGCTGCTGTAACATTTTGAGTTTTTCTAGTAACTCCAGGCCCTTAAAACTTAAAACAACTTTTCACATACTTAATTGACTCATAGGAGAGCCTACTGGAGTTTGTCCTTGGCCTAAATCCTTGGTTGGTTATGTGTTTGACCGTATCGTCCGAACACCTAGAATCTGCCCGAAAACACAGATTCTGGAAAACGAATACCTACAACCTGTAACATATTTACTTGGCTTTTGCGTGTAATGTTAGTACTACTAGAACTTATTTTGATGGTATAAGTTGTGAATTGGACATGTTGAATGTGTTGTGATTAGTATGGATGATTATTTGGTAGATTATCTGTTTTGACCCGTATATGCTAATTCATGGTTATAGGTCATATAAGTAGGTTATGCATGATCTAACCTGTTATACACTAGTTGTGTTATAAACACACTGAGTATGCTAGATACTAAGAACTTACATAACTTGTATGATATATGCTCATGTCTGTTTAAATGGTTTACAACACATAATGTCACAAACGGGTCAAACGGGTCAACTGGGTCAAACATGTCTATTCCTCTAAAACCTTGAGTCCTTGGTTATGGTGCACTTAGGTTTCTCATATTCACTGTTTACACAAACTCATGTACTTGCGTGATCTAGGTAACCTTTGAAGTCTGACTGTTCACTTTCTTTCAAGAAAACTCTAGTACACAATACGCGTATCAGGTGAGTTCATGCCCCACTGTTTTACTAAATCTCTTTTGGGGGAGATAGCATACTGGTAATGTTACAAACGCTTTTTATATTTAAGATGTGTATGGATATTAATATAGTGTTGTTTATCATGATAAAGTCCTCACACTTTCGAATTGTTAATATTGGATAGCGGGGAAAGTTGGGTAGTACTACTGGGTCTGACGAGCCCCACCTGTGTGACTCGAGGTCAACCGGGTGCAATTTGTCCTATGATTATTCGTCACGATATGGTGAAGTCGTGACGGGAGGCAAACATAACACAGTCAGCTTCAATGTCGAAATCACTATGTATTAATATTGTTTGTTAATGGACTAGCTAGCTATTACAATGCACATGCTTATTTATACACTATTGATAAACTGTTATGTTTATACGTAAACTTTTGAACTCACCAACCATGTGTTGACTTTTTAGTATGCTATTCTCAGGTCATTAATCTGGACTGCTGATAGGAGCACCACACGAGTCAGCATGCATCTTAGAGATTTAAACTTCAAACATATTTACTCGTCTTTTATTTATGGTTTAAACTACTTGGTTGGCACTTGTTTTGCCACGTGGTACTTTCACATGTTTTGGGTTGTTTTATTTACTTTACGCTTCCGCAGGTCTTTTAAAGTTTTAAACTCTGGTTGATTTACATTAAACGTAGCATATAGAGTCGTTCCGAGTAACTATTGACTGTGATCCTGGTTTGTTCACACGCCTCGCGGTAAAACTCCGCACTTGGATTTTGAGGGTGTGACAAGTTGAGTGGATGCAAATGACAATATTTGGTAAACTACAGTGACTGAAATGACAAAAAAAATTTTTAGATTGAAATGACAAATTCAACAAAACATTTGATACGAAAATGACATTTTACTCTAGATTTTAAGTAGTATTTTAAGTTGATCAAGAAAAAGAAGAAAGTCAAAATGCAATTGACCATGAAAAGCAAAAGAAAAAGAAAAGGAACCGAGACATGTACTCTAGTATACGAGACACATTTTTAATTTTTTTATGAACACATGAATTGGTATAAATAACCTGGTCAGATTAGCATGTATCTAAATAGGAAGTCTAATAAATAGGTTAATGAACTCATTTAAATTGCCTTATTTTAATTTTAAAAATTTTGAGTTCTGAATTCGAATTGAAATAAACCAATATTTTAAATCTAATTTTGAGGTCTAATTCGAATTCAATAAACCAATATGTATTTGGTTTGAATTTGGGTTGATTGGATTTGAATAAATTAAGTAATATAATTTAGTTTAAAAGCTTATTTTTAATTTACATAATAAAAATAATAACAAAAAATAATGTATACAATCCAAATTCGAATTTTAAATTCAAAATTAAATTTTGTCACTTCAATTCGAAATTCGATGCTCGAATTCAAATTCACATAATATCAAACGTTAGAATATTTCAATTCGGATTCAAATATTGAACACCTTATATTTAAATCCGAAACTTTTTGTATACAACTAACAATTAGAAATTGAATCCAGAGTGAATCTTATCTTTCTATTATAATATACTAACATCTAATGTGCCACATGACATATTTTTAAAGCTCCGATTGTACACGTGGCAAGTTGTGACGCCGCCTTGGCTCCTCACCCGTTTTGTAAAGGCGTTGATCTCATGACTTGATACATTTAAAACTTGTTTTTCTGTGTGGATCGTATATAAGATTATAACCCGTTTTCAAACCCTAAATCTCACATTCATCTCTTTCGCCTCTTTTAATACGTAAAGTTTTCATCGATTGAAAACCTTAGATCGCTCAAACGAAGTTGAATAATACTAAATCGAAGGCCTACATCCTCCGGTTTGTTATCCTCCTCCTCTTCTTCTCACGTTGTTTTATATTCACATTCCAAATCTTCTTAATATGTTTAATGATTTATGAATGTGAAATCTTCTTAATATGTTTAATGATTTATGTGTTTGTTAGTCGATTCACATATGTAATCATTAAAATCTTTGTACATTGGGTGTATTAGAATGTCTAGTTAAATGTTGTACTCTATTGTTCGTCGATTAATCACTGATTTTATATTGATTAATTTTTGTTTTTTGCTTTTATATTGATTAATTTTTGTTTTTTGCTTTCTTTATGTGAAAGTGTTATTGTTCTGATTTACGTGTTTGTCGGTTGATTCGTATTTTCAATTATTGAGATCTCTATAGATTGGGTGTATTTAAATCTCAAGATTTGTGCAACTATTTGTATAGTATAATATCCGATTTTAGCATTTTATATCAGCCTTATGGTCTACTTAAAACTATCATTTTATGATCTAATTACAATTGATCATATTATTTTATACGACCAACAATTATTATTCTCTTATATGATTCTTTATAAAAATTTTCTTGTGACTTATCTTTATCTTTTTTTTTTTGCAATTAGCATATGTCATTTCCTTCAATTGAATTACCTGCAAGGTTTTTCACTATTGTTAGATACAAATCTCTAGCTTACTTGGTGAGATTTATTATTACTATTTTATCGTTTTTATTTGGATTTTTATTAAATTCTCATTAAAGTATTTTCTATTGTTAAACCATTACTTCTTGCTTGGTTAGAGGCTTTTATCAAAACAAGGAACCTACATCTATGATTTTACTTAGATATGAAGATAACACCATGTGGGATGTTCGTTTTTGAGCTCAGAAATGAAAGGTATTGGCTTACTGATGGTTTGCACGAGTTATGGAAGCACAATCGTCTAACTATGAGAGACATTGTCATCTTAAACCCAATAGATAAACACACTTGGTACCATTGCCATGTTAATAAAGATTTACCTCTACAAAAAAATCCTATCTTTTAGACATTGTCATCTTAAACCCAATAGATAAACACACTTGGTACCATTGCCATGTTAATAAAGATTTACCTCTACAAAAAAATCCTATCTTTTATAGATCATGTGGGATGAATTATGATCTTCTATGGTATTATAGACCATCTTTACATTATCTTTTCATGTTTTTCAGGTTAAAAAGTTATGTGTCCGTTACCCAGAATGTCACCAATTTGCTTTGCATGTCCATCGTATTTCAGTTGATAGATACTCACTTTGTTCATAGGCATCTTGCAAGAAAGTCCTAGTTTCACACCCATGTTTTTAGCATTGGATTGTGTGACCTGTTGGTTTGGATCTTTTGTTTCAATCTTTTCACTACTAGAAAAAAAAGAATTTGCTACGCGTTTTTCCGTCGCAAATGCGTAGGAAAACAGAATTTGTTACAAATTTCCGACAAAAACATTTTGTCTGAAAAATGCTCGTGGCAAACACTGGGCGACGCTTTTGCGACGCAATTTACGACATATTTGCGACAAAAATAGGGCGTAGGAACCTGCTACGCATTTTCCACGCATTATCCTAATAACCTTAATTTAATCATTCTAAACTAATTATTGAATTGCAACCCGTTTACTACGCATATTATTATTAATATAAAATACGTATTTTAAGCAACGACGCGTTTGCTACACAATGTCAAAATACGTATTTTAAAACAACGCGACGCATTAGCTACGCAATGTAAAAATACGTATTTTAAAACAACGACGAATTTGCTACGCAACGTCAAAATACGTATTTTTTAAACAATGACGAATTTGCTACGCAACGTCAAAATACGTATTTTTAAACAACGACGAATTTGCAATGCAACGTTAAAATACGTATTTTGAAACAATAACGCATTTGCTACGCAATGTTATTACCCACATTTTAAAACGATGACGCTTTTGCTACAATTTTTTAAGAATCCACGTGTCAAATTTCTAATGCATTTGCTACGTAATTATTTTTAATTAATTTTTTTAATAAAACAAATAAATCCACTTTTTTCCTGCTAAAAATGCAGAAAAAACTTATAAAACATGTTTTACAAGTAAACTACAATTTTACCCACAAAATAAGTTTTGCAAATCAACCACAAGTACTACAAACAAAATATAATAGATTCAAATTACAACCACCGTCTAAGTATTTTTGAACTACAAAAGTAACATATCTAGATAACAAAACGACTACTAATTACTAGAAGGTTGCTTCCACCGACTCATGAAATCATTCTTTTTTTTAACGTTTCTTGCATTTGTTGCATTTGTTGTTGAGTTTGTTGTGCTTGTGGTTGGGTTTGTTGTGTTTGTTGTTGCAACTCCTCCCTTGCCTTCCTCTCATTTTCAAAATGGTTTTGCATTTGGGCTTGCAAAGTTTCAACCTAGAATTTAATTAAACATGTATAATAGTTAGTGAACAAACAACGTGAAATAGTAACATCAATTTTAACAACATCAATGTACTTTTAATTAAGATCCGAAGATCCTATCCTGCTTATACATATTGGCAAGTTCATCCTTCGGGACCTTTTATATGTGTCCCAAGGTCCACGTAAAAACTGACGTAGTATAAAATAGATATTTTTATGAACTTCATTTGAATCAAACCTACGGATATTAACATAACCAAATATATTTATAACATTATTAAACAATAAAGATTAAAGTGTTAAAATAAAAGACATACTTGTCGCCAATTGTGTGAGCCTGAACGAGACACTCACTCCTGCTAAAAAAAAGGGCACCACCAATCTCATCCAAAAGTTATCATCTCTTGATCTCTGTATTAAAAGCATATGCCTTCATATTAGTGTTTATAACTGATCACATCAATATATATATTATTAATGATATGTTAGTCTTCTTAATTTATGAACTTAAAAACCTTTTGTAGCATCAGCACGAGAAATCATAATGCAAGTTAGTACATGCTACCTGACCTGTCGGAGACTTGGAGCTACACATATAATATAGAAATCATAATGCAAGTTTGTTGGCTAATTGTGCCAAACAAAACAAACTCAAACAAGGTCTCTGATGAGATAAATAAAATTAAAACAACTACACAAGCTAACATAAGGATTTCATAACTTACTGTAATTAAAGAGAAATCATATGAAGGGCACTGTATTATGCCGATTTTCGATAACAATAGCTTAGACGTATTCATTGAGTTTGTAACATATATAATGACTCTCACATCATCATGGAACATACAATGTTCTAAATTATATAAAAGCGGTCTGCTGACCTTATAATTAAAAGAATAACTACATTAATGGTGGAGACTCTGCAATATGTCGAATTTGAGATCAAATATGTTTCTTTTCGATTTCATGCCTTTATAAGTCTATGATTTTTTTAGATTGTTTTTCTCTGTGTTTCATATTATTTTTCAGATTGATTTCAATGTCACTTGTGTAGATTTCTTTTTATTGTTTTTCTCTGTTTTTCACATTGTGCTTAAAAAATCAGGTGTGGCAAAAGTGTTTTCATTTTTTGACCTTTTAAAGTCAAAATCAAAAGTAAAATCATAGTAGTGATCGAGAACAGAAGTGAAGAACTCCCAATACCTTATAACATTCAAAGAATCTAACTTTCTCAAGAAAATAACATTAGGAACACAAAAACCACTTACCTGCAGATCGTGAAGCCAAAGAATCACCACCAACAGGCAACGGTGTTGATTATGTAACCAGAAACGACGCCAAGAACTTAAGGGGAGGCCGAATCAGAACAACGAATGAAGCTCCTGCAATATCTTAAGAACATTTACATTAAAAACCTAGAAACCAAAATGAAATAACTACATACAAGCATAGAAAGACACACGAATGAAGATGGAGAGGAGCTTTAATAAGTTTATCTTAATCTTTAATCATCTTCTTTATCTCTATCTTTTGAATGATTTTGACAGATTAATAGGTAGAGGTGTTTGATAAGAAAAGGAAAGAGGAAGAAGGCTGAGGCAGATAACTTAGGGTTTCTAGAGAAATGAAAATGGTTTTGAAATTTTGGTTTTTGATTTTATTAAAATCAACTTCCGTCGCAAATGCGTCGCATGTTTCCTACACAATTGCGACCAACTTTCTAGTCTGCACGTATTTTGGTTTTTTTTATTATTAATATCAAGTTCCGTCGCAAATGTGTCGCGTCCTTCTACGTATTTGCGACAGGCTTATTAATGTACACGTATTTTGGTTTTTATATTATTAATATTATTTTCCGTCGCAAAAGTGTCGTACTATTCTACACATTTGTGACACACTTTTTAAATATTATTCATTAATATTACTTTTGTCGTAAATGTGTCACAAAATTCTACATATTTGTGACACATATTTTAACTTTTATTTATTAATATTACGTAAAATTAAAATTAATTATTCTTTTGAGGGTTATTAATAATAGAGTAAATTTGATTTTATTATTGTTAAGGACTATTATTATTTCTTGTTTTCAAAATCACAATACATGTTTATGTGTGTACAGATATACACGTGCATTTGTGTATGTATTTACAATCTGTATTTGTATGTGTATGTTTTATGTGTGTGATAGTGTTGGTATGTGTACGTGTCTATATTAGTGTGTGTTATATGTGTCTCAGTGTGTACATAAACAGATTCATTCATGTTTATATAATCATGGAATTGAATTGAAGGATATCCATAGCAATAAGATGTGATAGTATACGCATATGTACGTATGTGTATAATATGTCTAAACTTGTGAAATAAACATAATTAGTGTATAATAAAGCTATATGAAAAAAGAGGAGAAAACAAACTACATTTATGTCTCAAAAAACAAAAAACGGCATAACATCATGAGAAATGTGTATGAAATGTGTAGCAATTTGTTACACATTTATGACCAAACTGATTGTTTTTATCGTAAATGTGTCGCTTAGTGCAACACCTTTGCGACATAAGCAATTGTTGTAACATCGGGTATTTCAGTAAATATATATATATATATATATATATATACATATATATATATAATATACATATTATATACATATATAAATACATATATATATATATATACATATTAATTTTTGTTAGAATGTTGATAATTACAACACTTATAATAATAATAATAATAATCAAAATAATAATAATAATAATAATAATAATAATAATAACAAATAATAAAATTCAGGGGTTATTTAGTAAATTTTAAAACTTAAAAACTAAGTTGTAAGCTTGAAATAACAAAACATAAACCACAGGGACCAAATCTGTAATTTCCGAATTTTCAAACCCAACCCCCCGCCCAACACCCGTTTTCCCGGCCAACCTCCGGCGCCGATTCCGGCAACCCTCCGGTAAGGGCAAATCACCAAAATTACCCCATTTCGAACCTAATAACCTGATCGAGCCGTTTCTTGGAACCAAATCGAACAGAAATACAACCCAAACACGCGTGGACTCGGTCAAGTTAACGGCTAAATTTTCCACTTTGTTATCCGAACGTTCAACGGCTAGAACACCCACTAAATCACTAATATAATCAAATTAAAGCAATCAGCTCGAACTTTAACAACCTACAAACGAAATACAAGCTGCAAATCCAATCGAAACACACACGAACATTTAATTCGATTACCATCTCTGTCTCGACCTGCAACTGGGTTGAACACCACCTTCGGGCTTCAGTCTTTGAAACAAAACATAGGGCTTTGCATCAACACCACTACACGAAGCTAACCTCAAGTTTAATTTGATTACAAGCATCGTATGAGCCTCATTCGATTGACACAAGGTCGCGGACCTGTTTCTTCATTGGGTAATCTTCAAATCAACATCATATATGAAATTATACACACACACATACTCGATTCATCATGGGGAACAAAAGCCCCATGATTCCAGTCGTTATAAAAAGCCAATTCAAGTTCAATTTGACCCAGATTGGATCTAGGGTTCATCTCGAATTAAGGGATGCGGGTTAAACATGCTTATATTCAATTGGAACCAGGATTACACACAGTTAAGGCCAGTGGTCCACTGGTACCTGCGCTCTTTCACATCCATGAGGTCCCGGGTTCGAAACGGGCCACCTCAACTATTTTTTTTAAGGGTTTTTAGGCCTTTAAAAATTATAGAAAAATTCCTTAAAATTATAAAAATGTTTTTACAATCATTTAAATTCTTTTAACAACTAAATTATTTTTCTGAAATTTATTTTAACATTTTATCTATTTTTAATAAATGTTTTAAATAAATAAAACTACAAATAATACAAAATTATGAACTCCTAATAATAATTTAATTTATTAAATTATTATTTGACACCATATTATTTTTAATTATTTCACACAATATTTATTATTGTTTAAATAATGATTAAATATATAAATTTTTATATTTAAATCATTTCAAATAACAATTTCATTTCTTTTAAATAATTAAACATATTAATTAAGTATCACATAATTAATTAATAAAATTAATTATTTATTTTTTCCACACGTTAACAACAAATTAAACGGATACGTAAACTGATACGTTTATTTTAAATCTTAAACATAATCATTTTCAATAAATTCATATTATTTATTTCAAAACATTTCAACTAAATAAATCACTTTATTTAAACTACCATTCAAAACCCAATGGAAACCCCAACTTACTCTCAATTCTCACATCATTATTATTCTAACTCGAGACACCGTTCCTTAGGTTAATCATAAGGAAATCGTTGGTGTCTAATCTATCACGTCCAAATTCAAATCTCCTCAATCAAGTGAGTATTCATATCCCCTTTTTATATCATTTCCTATTTGGGGGAAATCATGTGATACAATATATTCTATCATGATATTCTATTGTTATTTCATTTTCAATTCAATTCAAGACAGGTTATGTTATTACTTGCAATTACGTGAACATACTGTGATAAACTGGACGACAGTAAAACCCTAATTCAATCAATCAATCAATCCTGGCAACAATGTAGATCTACTGGTTTGGATAACCCGCCCCATATGAATAGTCGAGTGGTGATTGTGCCAGAGGCAATTAGTCAATCTATGGTGTTTGTGTGCAAGTCTATTATATGCAAGTGTCAAGTCAAGGGGTTTCTATTGTGTCGGTTTATCTATATGCTTTACTATTGCAATATAAGTCTTAATGTTACCTTGTGAATTGAATTATTCTCAATCAATCAATCAATCTATATGTATACTCAAAACTATGATTACTCACCAGCTAATTCGTTAGCTGACTTTATTTTCTCACATGATTTCAGGTTAAGCAAGCTAGTGGACTTCTACTTGATCATATAAGACCTGGACTTAATCAAAACAAAAGACAATTATTATTTGTGACGTTAACTGTTGTATTTGTATCTGTTAAATTCATGGTATCCTGTAATCTGATTTTAATATTATTTCCACTATTAGACAATCATGTGTTATGAACAATCAATCATTCCCTCGTCCGCTCCGATGATTCCGCCGTCGGTCGGGGTGTGACAGATTGGTATCAGAGCCATGGTTATAGGGAATTAGGTTATTAGAAATGGAATGACCTAGACTATAACTAAGTACCTTTACACATGAGTCCTCTCATGTATTTTATATACTTAGATAGGATTTTATGTGCCTTATATGTTTATACTTGTTTATGTGATTATATGCCTTATGTGATTCTTCTTATACTTTGAATCTTATCAATGTACACACGAATCTTAAATCATATTCTAAGGCATTGTGTGCCTAATTCAAGTGATTTCAAACTCCAAAAACTCGATTGTTATTCATGGTTTTCAAATCTCGTCAAAGTCCGTGTCACATGACCGAGAACATGCAATGCTGGAAGAGTGGGATACCTGTATCTTAAGGTGTTCTGTCTAGGCAAAGTATTCATACAACTTGATTACCTTACCTGGGAACCCTCGAGATGAGTATTCGCTTATAGGTACGCATGTCCTCGATAAGGTTGTGGTGGACACAAATACTTTGATTAGTCAACGTACTCGCTTTGATTACGAATCAAACGATTACACTCGGAACATATCATTGTTATTATGCCAAATTCTCGATCCTCGTTTTCATGTTGTATAGCTCGTATTACCCAATTCTCATAAACTATCTCAATGATATTTCAGAATGTCTTCTCGTCTAATCCGTTCACGATCTAGAAACTCTGGCTGTAAGATTTCTGCTATTGTAGCACGTGAAGTTACTGCGGTCATCCCAACTCTACTTACCCATTTGAACCAAGGCAACAATACTGTCCAAAACCCAACTGCACCAAACCCTCCCAAAACTTGTACCTACAAGCATTTCAATTCTTGCAACCCCACTAAGTTCAGTGGAACTGAAGGTGCTACCGGATTACTACAGTGGTTCGAAAGCATCGAGAACACTTTTCTAAACAGCGAATGCCCTGAAAATCTGAAAGTCCGGTATGCCACAAGTGTTCTTCAGAAACGCGCACTTACTTGGTGGAACGGAGAGAAACGAACCCGTGGAACTGAAACTGCTCTAGCCTTAACATGGACTGAAGTTAAAGAGCTCATGACTAAAGAGTTCTGCCCAAGAAACGAAGTCCGGAAAATAGAAGCTGAGTTCTGGGAATTAACCCAAGACAGTGGCGAGAACCTAGCATACACTAACCGATTCCACGAACTGAGCCTTTTGGTACCACATCTTGCTACCCCTACCTCCCGAGCCATCGAGAAATACATTGGTGGTCTACCCATGCAGATTCAGGATACGGTGCTAGGAAGGAATCCTTCAACACTAGAAGATGCTATCAGGCTGGCTGCACAGTTAACCGATAATCATGTGAAAGCTGGTTCTTTAACCAGGAAAGGATCGAAGAAGAATACCGATAAACTTCCTAACGAAACCGTCAAAACCGACTAACCCGAGCCTTCCAGGAACAAGAAGAGGAAGGCCAATTCTCAAAACTTTGCTGTGATTACCCCTGTTGTGCCAACTAATCAAGTCCCTCCAACTCGTCAACCAGCAGTAAACAACCAATCACTAATCAAAAAGTCATACGCTGGACCCTTTCCGCAGTGTAACAACTGCAGTTATCACCATCCCGCTAACACTCAATGTCGTCAATGCACAAATTGTGGTCGTTTGGGTCAAACATTCAACGTGTGCAGGAGTGCTGCTAAAGCTCCGACTAATGCACCAGTTCACCAACATCCTCTTGCAATTACCCAGGGTCGTGCATGCTATCAATGTGGTGATCCGAACCATTTTCGCAATCGATGCCCTCAACTTGTCATCCCGGTTCCTACGGCTCAAGGACGTGCTTTCAACATTAATGCTCAACAAGCTCAAGCCACCAATGATGTGGTGTTGAATAATTCTTGTCCTTGATTTCGTCTTCCTGATTTAATTCAAGATTTGTAATCGTGATTTCCTTTTGTTTCATTGTTGTAATTTGAAAATTTCTAAATTTCTAATTGAGATATTTTTCCTTTCGCTGTTAAGTCGAACTTTGAACCGTTTGCACCGTGGGAGATGCAAGAGTTTGCAAGTCAACCTATGACTAAGGACACTCATATCTCCTAAATGATTTTAACTCATCAAAACAGGGGTGATTCCCTTACTTTGGTGATGATTCTTTATTCATTTCAATAAATAGTTGTCCAATGACGTGTTTTATGAAATTTCAACCTCTGGATTAGGGTGATTTCCTTATCTCGAGGACTGACTTCAATTATTCTCTTTGGAACTTACATTTCACAAATGACATGATCTCACCAAAATAGGATTGAAACCCGTACTTTGGTGATAAATGTCAATCTTTGATTGTTTTCTTGTTATTATCAAGCTCAATCATCAAGATACGCGTGAAATTCATACCTTGATGATAATTTCATTTTTATGGATTGTATTTTTTTTCAAATGAAACGACCTCGTCAAAGTAGAAGTGAATTCTGGATTTTGATGAGGAAGTCTATCTTATTATATTTTGTTTTTGTAAAAATTCATCGCTAAGATAGGAGTGATTTCCCTTACCTTATTGGTGAGTTACCTTGTCTTATTTCTGTAGATTCACAGATCGAAATTTTTGATTGGTAAGTTAGTGGTCATACCTTGAGAGTACACCATCAAGTTAGGGGTGAAAACCATACCTTGATGACTATTCTTATTTCTCGATCATCAACTTACCCTGGTTGTAATCAAGTGACGAGACGCATGTAGTAACTTGAAGGGTGAAATAATGTTAGTGTTTCGACCTATCAAGCTAAAGCATGATCTCTGAACTTGAACAGAGACCTGATCGTTTTAAGTTGATTTTGATTCCAAGCTTGGAACATTTAAATTCTTAAAACGATTTCTTTCCCTTTATTCCCATGTTTTGATTTGATCTAGCTACATTGAATCATTTATTCCTTATTTATCGACTTTCATTGTGAGTTATCATCAAAACCTGATTACGTGATGATAGTCTTCCTAAACAATCTATTGTCAAGTAAAGATATTATCTCTGATCGTGATGGTCGCTTCATCTCTCGTTTCTGGAAAAGTCTTCAATCAAACTCTCGAAACTTAACTGAATCTTAGTACAACCTATCATCTGCAAACCGACGGTCAGACTGAAAGAAACGATACAAACCCTCGAGTATATACTCCGGGCTTGTGTCATTGATTTCAGTGGATCGTGGGATTCTCACCTTCCGTTGATTGAATTCTCTTACAAATAACAGTTACCAGACCAACAGATGGCACCATTTGAGGCCTGGTATGGTCTGAAGTCGGTGAATCACAGATTACTGGTCCGGAATTGATACAAGAAACAACCGACAAAATTCATAAGATCCGTGATAACTTGGTCGCTGCTAGAAATCGTCAAAAGCATTATGCTGACAAAAGACGTAAGCCCATGGAATACAATGTCGGTGATCTCGTACTTCTTAAGGTGTCACCTTGGAAGGGAGTGATTCGCTTTGGAAAGAAAGGGAAGCTAGCACCTCGTTACGTGGGTCCATTCAAAGTGCTCGAGCGAATTGGGAAAGTGGCCTACAAGCTTGAACTACCTCAAGAACTTAGCAAATTACATTCAACGTTTCATGTTTCAAATCTGAAGAAGTGTCTTGCCGACGAAAATCTCCACATTCCACTCGACGAAGTCCAGACTGATAAATTTATGCACTTTATTGAGAACCCTGTGGAAATTATGGACCGGGAGGTTAAACAACTTAAACATAGTCGAATATCCATTGTCAAAACCGCTGGGAATCTAAACGTGGCCCAGAATTCATCTGGGAACGTGAGGATCAGATGAAAACCCAGTATCCTCATCTTTCTGTTTCAGTCTCCTCGTGAACAAATTTCGGGACGAAATTTCCTAAAGCAGGGGAGACTGTAACATCGGGTATTTCAGTAAATATATATATATATATATATATATATATATATACATATAAATACATATATATATATATATATAAATATACATATTATATACATATATAAATACATATATATATATATAAATATACATATTAATTTTGTTAGAATGTTGATAATTACAACACTTATAATAATAATAATAATAATCAAAATAATAATAATAATAATAATAATAATAATAATAATAACAAATAATAAAATTCAGGGGTTATTTAGTAAATTTTAAAACTTAAAAACTAAGTTGTAAGCTTGAAATAACAAAACATAAACCACAGGGACCAAATCTGTAATTTCCGAATTTTCAAACCCAACCCCCGCCCAACACCCGTTTTCCCGGCCAACCTCCGGCGCCGATTCCGGCAACCCTCCGGTAAGGGCCAATCACCAAAATTACCCCATTTCGAACCTAATAACCTGATCGAGCCGTTTCTTGGAACCAAATCGAACAGAAATACAACCAAACACGCGTGGACTCGGTCAAGTTAACGGCTAAATTTTCCACTTTGTTATCCGAACGTTCAACGGCTAGAACACCCACTAAATCACTAATATAATCAAATTAAAGCAATCAGCTCGAACTTTAACAACCTACAAACGAAATACAAGCTGCAAATCCAATCGAAACACACACGAACATTTAATTCGATTACCATCTCTGTCTCGACCTGCAACTGGGTTGAACACCACCTTCGGGCTTCAGTCTTTGAAACAAAACATAGGGCTTTGCATCAACACCACTACACGAAGCTAACCTCAAGTTTAATTTGATTACAAGCATCGTTTGAGCCTCATTCGATTGACACAAGGTCGCGGACCTGTTTCTTCATTGGGTAATCTTCAAATCAACATCATATATGAAATTATACACACACACATACTCGATTCATCATGGGGAACAAAAGCCCTATGATTCCAGTCGTTATAAAAAGCCAATTCAAGTTCAATTGACCCAGATTGGATCTAGGGTTCATCTCGAATTAAGGGATGCGGTTAGACATGCTTATATTCAATTGGAACCAGGATTACACGCAGTTAAGGCCAGTGGTCCACTGGTACCTGCGCTCTTTCACATCCATGAGGTCCCGGTTCGTTCGAAACGGGCCACTCAACTATTTTTTTTAAGGGTTTTTAGGCCTTTAAAAATTATAGAAAAATTCCTTAAAATTATAAAAATGTTTTTACAATCATTTAAATTCTTTTAACAACTAAATTATTTTTCTGAAATTTATTTTAACATTTATCTATTTTTAATAAATGTTTTAAATAAATAAAACTACAAATAATACAAAATTATGAACTCCTAATAATAATTTAATTTATTAAATTATATTGACACCATATTATTTTTAATTATTTCACACAATATTATTATTGTTTAAATAATGATTAAATATATAAATTTTTATATTTAAATCATTTCAAATAACAATTTCATTTCTTTTAAATAATTAAACATATTAATTAATTATCACATAATTAATTAATAAAAATTAATTATTATTTTTTCCACACGTTAACAACAAATTAAACGGATACGTAAACTGATACGTTTATTTTAAATCTTAAACATAATCATTTTCAATAAATTCATATTATTTATTTCAAAACATTCAACTAAATAAATCACTTTATTTAAACTACCATTCAAAACCCAATGGAAACCCAACTTACTCTCAATTCTCACATCATTATTATTCTAACTCGAGACACCGTTCCTTAGGTTAATCATAAGGAAATCGTTGGTGTCTAATCTATCACGTCCAAATTCAAATCTCCTCAATCAAGTGAGTATTCATATCCCCTTTTTATATCATTTCCTATTTGGGGAAATCATGTGATACAATATATTCTATCATGATATTCTATTGTTATTCATTTTCAATTCAATTCAAGACAGGTTATGTTATTACTTGCAATTACGTGAACATACTGTGATAAACTGGACGACAGTAAAACCCTAATTCAATCAATCAATCAATCCTGGCAACAATGTAGATCTACTGGTTTGGATAACCCGCCCCATATGAATAGTCGAGTGGTGATTGTGCCAGAGGCATTAGTCAATCTATGGTGTTTGTGTGCAAGTCTATTATATGCAAGTGTCAAGTCAAGGGGTTTCTATTGTGTCGGTTTATCTATATGCTTTACTATTGCAATATAAGTCTTAATGTTACCTTGTGAATTGAATTATTCTCAATCAATCAATCAATCTATAGTATACTCAAAACTATGATTACTCACCAGCTAATTCGTTAGCTGACTTTATTTTCTCACATGATTTCAGGTTAAGCAAGCTAGTGGACTTCTACTTGATCATATAAGACCTGGACTTAGTCAAAACAAAAGACATTATTATTTGTGACGTTAACTGTTGTATTGTATCTGTTAAATTCATGGTATCCTGTAATCTGATTTTAATATATTTCCACTATTAGACAATCATGGTGTATGAACAATCAATCATTCCCTCGTCCGCTCCGATGATTCCGCCGTCGGTCGGGGTGTGACAATTGTGAAGGAAATACGACGCATCTTACTACGCATTTCTTACCATACTGTACGTTTCGTCATAAGTGAGTCACTTAATATGACAAATTTGCGACGCAATCATAAAAAAATAAAAGTGTAATATAATAAGAATAATATTATGATAACAAAAAATAATAACATATTATTATTATTATTATTATATTTATTATATTATTATTATTATTATTATTAATTATTATTATTGATACTATTACTATTATATTTTATTATTATTATTCTTATTATTATGTTGTTGTTGTTATGTTCTTATTATTATTATTACTGAAATTATTTACTTAATATTAGTATGTTTATTTGTCTTTGTCGCAATGCGTCGGGAAGTTGTGACACATTTGCGACGCGATGTTATTTCATTAATTAACTAATAATAATATAATATTGCTAATAATAATATAATAATATATTATTATTATTACCAATACGCAATATTATATAATAATATTTTTTTATTATATAATAACATAATGATTATATCTATATATATATGGTGTGTGTGTGTGAAATAAGAAAAAAAGAACAATAACATGATAAAAACACATTAAAAACATATAGCGTCGCAAACTTGTAGCAAATCGTGTTACGCATTGCGACACAATTTATATTATAGTGTTTTTTATTTGTTTTTCTTATAATAATAACATGAACACAAAAAAAATAGAGTTATAATAACACACTAATACCAAGTGTATCAATATAATTTTATTTTACTACCCATTTGCGACAAAGTCATTGCGTTATTCGACTTTAATAACTTGGGTCAGCATTGGTCGTAATTCGCTACACATTTGCGACAAACTTTAAAGCTTACAGTTTATAAATTTGTCGTTTTTGTTGAAAGTTGATGAAAATGTAGGGTTTCAATTTTTGTAGATTGTGTCGTAATTGTGTCGGAAATTACGACCACAAATTTGGCGTTGCAAATTGGTAGCAAAACATAGTAGTTTATAGTAGGTTTGGTTCGTGGTTTTAAAATCATTTTGCAGCAGAATAACTTATATCAAAAGTTCATATATTCGTAAAATATGTAACATTAATGTTACTATATAAAACTTTCATCTTTTCATATATTTCTAAACGGATTTAAAACCGTTTATATACAATTAAATTTTGAGTTTACAAAGACCCAATACAATTATACACTACCAATGAATTTAAGCTCCTAGAATGTCGTGATATTTTCAACAATTCACTTAGTCTATTTGTAGCTATCTGGGTATCCAAGCTTTAGAGAGTTCAATATCCTTTGAGTCCTAACTCTAACTAAAATATATTATACTTGTTTACTGTAAAATATTTGAAAACATTTATCAGCAAAAGTTGGTGAATACACGTAACTAAAACATTTCAAACATACATGTCATCAAAATCTCCAATCATAATTTTTATAGGCAAACTATACATTTAACAGTTGATCTCAATTGTGGAGTTCACCCTCCATATATACTAATTCTATGACTCACGCAGTCTGTTTATCAACGGGGACTACCCGGATATACACTGAGACCTTGAGAAGCTCCAATATGGGGTTTTCAACCCATCCCGAGATATAAATTTGCTAAATTATATATATAATTATGGTCTAAATGTTTCTATCATATATATTATGGTCTAAATGTTTCTATCATAAAATACGGGTCATGATTTAAAAATTTTACGTTTCATATATGTAATTTAATAAACAAGATAACAAATATTTTGCTTATAATATACATGTATTCACCTTGTTAAGAGCGGTTGAGTCAATATTATCCTATAAACAACCAAGATAGTTCCTAAGCAAACAACACCTCAACTTAAGATCAGATCTACAATTTTGGAACTTTGTTTTCGGTGTCATTTCCTTCTTGCAACACTTGGGATAGCTTAGAACTGAACTAAAGTAGGAGAGGGATTAGAATAAGGGAGTTTTGAGAGAGAGAGATTAGAGAGTTTGTGTGTTTGAAATCTCACCCAAGTGTTCCTTATATAGGCTGAGGCCGATGCGCCCCACATCACCAGAATGATATGGGATGCATCGTATTGACGTTACATGGCTGGCAAATGTCACCAGATCATCGGCCTCGAGCCCCTTTTTCCGACGCGCCTCACATTGGATATCCGATGCACCCTGCATCGAAGTACGAATGCCAATTCTCATCCGTTTAGTCATCAGACACGTGACGCCCACATATTGATTCCTTAGCCTAGCGTCCCACATCGTTTTCTGATACGGGACACATTGAACTTAATTTTCATAAAAATTATTTTTTCTTGATTTTTCTCCATTATTCATTTATTCGTAGCCGGGGGTTTGCACCTTGGACCCATATTCTGGGCTGCCGTCACCAAGCCCCCACTATCAGCGGATGCTTTAGGTCCTAGTTTTTTTAAGAAATGTGATACCTAGGCTCGTATGTTACAGTCACTACAAGGCTCGGTCATACGTGGCGAGTGAAAATCACCCAAATAAAAGCCTTAATGGATTTTTAAGGGATATACCAAGCTTATGAAGGATTACTTGCCGGACCTGCTAACTTCCTTGTGTTTCGGCTCCTTGATGCAAGTACTTTTCATCTATCTGTGTTTCACCCAATTGCCTTGAAGTTGTTACACAATTATGTTATCGACGTTCATGCCTATGATGATACTGACAATCCTGATTATGAATGTGTTATCCTTATAATATATACATTTTTTATTTTATTATGGATTGTAAAATTTTTTATATGACTACGTATGACCTTTTCTCTTATTATATTTATAAAGGTAAGAATAAATTACTATTTGGCCCATGGGGTTAGGGTCATTTAACCCTATTAGTCCAAAAAGGAATATTTTAACATATTAGACTTTGGCGTTGCTTTTTGTAACAATTTGGCCTCGAATACTAACTCTGTTGTTTATTCTGTTATGTCTAAGGGTATTTCGTCCATTTACATCTCAGCGTTATTTGTGTAAATTACAAAGTGACTATGTAATTACTCAAATTTACAAAACAACCCCCATATATTCTTTTTTATTATTATTTATGATATTTTTATTTGAATATTTTAAAATTTTTGATATCATTTTTGTAAATTTTTTATTTGTACTTTGTTTTTTTGTTATTTGAGTAGTCTTTTTATTTTAATAATTATTATTTAATTAATCACCATGTAATATTAAAAAATATATGTCCTTTATAAAGCTTTTGTTTTCTATAAACGACATTCTAAAATAATTATTTTTCAAAAAATTTTAAATCTTTCCTGCTTCAATACAAATTAAAATTTTTTTATTTTGTTTTTTTGGTTATTCTTATGTTATTCTAATAAAAAAACTTTTATAAATATAAAAATAATTATGTCTTAATTAAAGCTTTTGAATATTTATAAACGACTTACCTAAATCATTCGTTTTCAAACTTTTTTTATATCGTTCGTCATTTTTAAAATCTACCGTTTCATTAAACAATACAAGTTAGAAATGTTCTTTTGTGATTTTGTTATTATTATAATTTTTATGATTATTATTTAATAAAACATATTATAAATATAAAAATAAATATGTCTTATTTAAAGATTTTGTTTTTATAAACTTGTTTTCCAAACTCCTTCGTTTTTCACTTTTTTCATATTGTTCGTCCATTTAAATATTTCATTCTATATACAGTACAAGATAGAAATTCTAACTTGATAAAAAGTTAAGAATTAAAACAACTATAGACATAGTCGTTACAAAAATAGCCATTAAAAATATAGTCGTTTCATATATATTATATTTTATTAATTACTATAGTCGTTAGTAAAAAAAATGTTCAAAAACTGAATGATTTAGAAATACGTGGAAATTGACAAACGAACAATTTAAGCAAAGGAATGATTTTAAAAAGAATAATTTAAAAGACACGTTTCAAAAAACGAAAGCTTTAAGAAAATAAGTTAAGAAATGAATGGTTCTAAGAACAAAGTTAAGATCAATTGTATAATTTAATGAAAGGTTTTGAAAGGAACAAAGTTTAAAAATGTTATAACTTGTATTGTATAATTTATGAAAGATTTCTAATGAATGATTTTAAAAAATAAGTTTATAATTAAAAAACGATAGAAAACCAAAAATAATAATAAATTTTTTAAGTTTGTATTGTATAATGAAACATAATACATTAAGATGGTTAAAAGAATTTTAAAATTTTTATTTTTTGAAAAACTAATGATCTGGAGAAGAGTATATGAAAAGATTTAAAAAGTCGTATCTCTTTTATAAAAATACATTTTAATTGTATATTTTTTAAATATATAATAAAAAATATTTAACTTGGAGTGGTTTTTGTTAATTTAAACAATTACATAAATAGCCCTTCAATGTTAAAAAAAACTTTTTTAACTTTCATCATTATACAATACACTGCATGTATAGCATGTTCCTATGATTATACTAACTCAATTGGAACCATTATACAATATAACAATACATTACATGTATAGTATTCATCTTAATAATCCCTTTTTAAGAAAGTTACCAAAAATAGAAAGTATGATCATATGAAGTGTTTTTCACAATCTAACTATTCTTGAAATTTAGCTAACTTCGGTAAAAAAAACGAATTTCGAATTGCATGTCCAATTGCATCACCTTGTTGAAGGATATTCGCCTTGAAATTCTCAACTAGTATCCTCGGCGTTCGACGTTACATCTTTGAACACTTGCGAATATTTGCATTTCATTTGATCCTCACGTTCCCATGTGGACTTCGGTAGACGCTTGGAGTTCCAAGGAACTTTGACAATAGGAATGCGGCTATGCATGAGGGTTTTGATTGCTTAGTAAATGATTTCAGATGGCTCTTCGATAAACCGTAGTTGTTCATCCACATGAATCTCGTTTAGTGGAACGACAAATGACGTCACAGAATACATTTCTTTAGATTCGAGACATGGGATACATTATGTACTCCACTAAGTTCTTAAGGCAGATTTAGTGGATAAGCTACTGGAAAATCCTTTTGACAATCCCAAAAGGTCCAACGTAGCATGGGTTTAACTTCCCTTGTTTCGTAGAAAAATTTACACCATTTCAATGTGAGACCTTTAGTACTTTATCGCTGATTTGAAATTCAGATGGTTTTTGATGTTTATCTGCATAACTCTTTTGACGATCATGGGCTGCTGCCATACGGTTTTGGATTTGCACGATCTTCTTAGTAGTCTCGTGCTCAAGTTTAGGGTCAATGAGTTGACTTTCTCCAATTTCTACCTAATAAATAAGAGATTAGCACTTTTGTTCCCAAAGTGCGTTAAAAAGTGCTACTTGATAGAAGTGTGATACTATAGTGTAGTAAGATCCATCCACCAAGGGTAAATGAGTTTTCTAATTACTGTCAAAGTCAATAATACACTTATAACTTGTCTTCTAGGTTATGAATCATACACTCACTCTAGCTATTGGAAAAAAGATGAATGGAATATCGGGACATGTGAGCTACATTAATCACCAGCTTCTATAGATTCCCTAACAAGGAACCCATATTTGTTCCATGAAATATTATTTCCATCGGAGTAAACTCAAGTTATTTCCCCATGCCCCGTGGGGACTAAGTTTTTAGGTTCTCCTCTATAGTGCTTCGAGTTGAGTGTTAGCAATTTGATTGGGTAATCCAGTGTGAATAGTAACCTAAAATACTCAAACTTGTTTTGGCTTAGCGGATTCTTCTAGCTTAGGGCATCAAAACTACATTAGCTTGCTTGGATGTAACTGATCGCACATTCATAATCGCTTAATAATTAAGCCAACGATGTTATCGCATGTTAATTCTTTCTCCTCAAAGATATGTTGAAGCACTTTGTGTTAGGTGAAAAAGATGCACTTGGTATCATGCAAGTAATGATCTATATTTTGAGTGTAAACACAATGGCTCCCAACTCCATGTCAGTTGTTTGTGTAATTCTTCTCGTGAATCTTTAGCTGACGGGAAGCATATGCGATACCTTCTCGTGTTGCATTTAAACACAACCTAGACATTTGATAGAGGTATCATAATACACTACAAAGTATCTGGCTCCTTCTGGTAGAGATAGTATCGGTGCACTATAAAGTTTCTGCTTCAGAATCTGGAATGCAGATTCTTGCTTGTCACCCCAGTTGTATGCCGTAAGTTTATGCATTAAAGCTGTAAGAGGTTGAGCGATTTTTAGAACCATTTGATAAATCACGATAAAACTACCCAGCCCTAGTTCAGCGGAGCCTTTGGTGCCACCCAGTTCTTAAGACTTCTACTTTAATAGGGTCATATATATTCCCTTTCTCGTTGAAGAGTTAGAAAAGAACCTTCTCTTAGATAATGTAAATAAAATATACTTTTTTTAAACTATTATATGTCAATAATTACATATTTATTAAAAAAAAACTTGACTACTTATTGTAATATAACACGCTCTCATTTAAAACCAGCTTGTGAAAGTCCTCTAACAAATGTGATTCAAAGTGATCAGCATTCTCAAGAAAGGGTATATATTTTTAATCTTATCGTCAACTGTATATAATAATTAATTTTAATATTCAGCTTTGTTTTTATTCATTGCTTCCAATAGAATCTAAATTAAACTTCCTTTTTTTCTATTCTGTTGGATAATGTTCATCCTTGCTGGTAATAGCACTACGATCTCAACCGTGATGAAAATAGGGAAAATGTGCGTGTGTTGCTGAAAACCCCGACCAAAAGATGGCTTAAAGGATCGAACTGAAGCCCTTATCTGCGTTTATGATGTAGATGAGAATGCCAGCCATTCGGTTAATAGAGTTCGTCCCTCTATTATGTTTGGTGTATCTCAAAGATGGCAAGTTCCAACTAAGCACTCTAAAAATTAAGAAGTAATGTGTTTAGCATTTCGTTTCTGATTTTCAAACTTGTTTTGAAAGTTCACAAACTTTTTCCATTTTGGTTTTAAGTATTTATTAAAAAAAAAACTTTGACTAACTTATTGTAATATAAACACGCTCTCATTTTAAAACCAGCTTGTTGAAAGTCCTCTAACAATGTGATTCAAAGTGATCAGCATTCTCAAGAAGGGTATATATTTTT
Source organism: Flaveria linearis (assembly GCA_024085815.1). Lineage (NCBI taxonomy): Eukaryota > Viridiplantae > Streptophyta > Magnoliopsida > Asterales > Asteraceae > Flaveria > Flaveria linearis. Next base: position 60,028,670 of record CM044014.1, on the reverse strand, counting down.
AATCCTTATCGTCAACTGTATTTATAATAATTAATTAATATTCAGCTTTGTTTTTAATTCATTGCTTCCAATAGAATCTAAATTAAACTTCCTTTTTTTCCTATTCTGTTTGGATAATGTTTCATCCTTGCTGGTAATAGCACTACGATCTCAACCGTTGATGAAAATAAGGGAAAATGTCCGTGTGTTGCTGAAAACCCCGACCAAAAGATGGCTTAAAGGATCGAACTGAAGCCCCTTATCTGTCGTTTATGATGTAGATGAGAATGCCAGCCATTCGGTTAATAGAGTTCGTCCCTCTATTATGTTTGGTGTATCTCAAGATGGCAAGTTCCAACTAAGCACTCTAAAAATTAAGAAGTAATGTTTTAGCATTTCGTTTCTGATTTCAAACTTGTTTTGAAAGTTCACAAACTTTTTCCATTTTGGTTTTAAGTATGTTTAATAACAATTTCGACTGTTTTTATGGATATCTTTTATTAAAAAAATCCGTGTTTTTTGATTTAATTTGTTATTCTGGTTGATGCACGTGTTACGAGTTAATATTAGATTTATGTATGATTGTATTTCATAAACACATATCTATCTAAATGAACATTTCGAAAAAATCTACATGTATATTTTCTAAAATCATAAATCTTGGCGTTACACGTGAAACTAAGATTTATATGGTTATTGGATTTAATAATTTCAATTTTTATTTATTGGCCGTGATTAATCCTAAGTTAGAAAATGTTTACAGTCACTCCTAAGTTTGAACTTATTTTTCTCAAATGATTCATTACTAACTGAGACTTAACACTCGTTAGTTTTTTTTTATGAAATGGGGCCAACTTTAGACATTTTTCAACTCCGGCACCGCCTAGTCTCAATTAGATCCGTTTTGAAATTTACCTCCAATGAGTGAGGTTGTTCAAATCAAGAGCTGGAGATTGACGGGTTTTTGGTACGCAAGTTTCAAATTGATGGACCTGATGATATATATATATATATATATATATATATATATATATATATATATATATTTTTAACCTTTGCTTAGTGTTTTGGCACAAAAGCAGTCCACGTCATTAAAAAATTAGCGGGGTTAACTCTTAGTTAGTAAAAGATCGTTATAGGAATATAAACTCAAAATTTAAAGTGTGTTTTGTAAATATTTACTGATTTGGGATTAATCCCAGCCAATAAATAAAATTTGAGATTATTAAAATTCAATAACCCAGCCAATAAATAAAACTTGGGATTATTTAAATCCAATAATCCGATTTAATAAAGCCATACTTCACTAATAAATACTTTTTGATAAAACCACCCGTATTGGTAACAGAATTGTTAATACATAGGCTACCAACAACATATTAAATTTACTTACAATCTTTCTAATCAACTAATGAAAATTTCCTTCAATCTTATTCATTTAAACATGTATAGTTGTCATAAATCATACACCTTATTTGATATCTTAATATTATGTTGTAATTTCTTTCAATTTATGTTACGCTAAGTTGAAGTTCTTAACGGGTTGTAATACTTACAACCTTAGTTAGTAAACACCTTACATAAACCTAAACTTGTGAAATTATTGTATGAATTTTTAACAACAAAACAAACTTTGTATTTATACCGTACGTTACTACTTACTGGCAGTGATACCCGCATACAAATACAACCATGCTTTCAAAGTTTGACGTGCTATTAGGAAAGTATTTAGATTTTAAGAAATCTAAGCAACAATCAACACCCTCCCTGTATCAGTTGTCTTCAAGAATGCAGCGCGCTATCTACCATCTCATACTTTTCGACTTGTAAGCTTTACTTAAAATGCTTTTATTATTATCAAATAATTTAAATCATACATTTAGCATGTAAAATATATATTATAACAAATGTACTAATTTAGTTATATCTTATGTTGTAGACACTCAGTATATAATTACATTATCAAACCTTTCAAATGGTATTCAGTACGTATATCTTTTTCTTTTACTTCATTTATTATTACTATAAGTCTATAATATAATTATAATGTTAAGTTGTTTCTTATATAGCATCAAATATGAACATATTGTATACAAACGTTAAAGGCAGATGTCTCCTAAGGAAACAACATATAGTTGTGTAAAATATAGAAAGGCATCATATCATCCATAGATAGTAGCAAGTTATAGTTATTCCTTTATCTAATTTATAGATACTATATCGATCTTTAAGAATGATAGTATTTAGCACATCCATACGTTGGATGTTTTACCCGTGTTTATAACTTTTCATATTACACCAGGTGTTAAGTATCATGTTGATGGTTATTATTAAAAATTTGAAGCTTTTTAGTCCTCACACAGTCTGTTTTTATTACAGCTTTTACAAGTTCACATATGATCAATAGAATATCTGTATCTACCATGATCTAGCTAAGTTTACAGTTCTCTAATTAACGAAACACAAATATTACATTAAGTAATGTAGCGTTTTCATCTTGCAATTTCAAAAAACCCCCTTTCCAAATCTGGAGCTCACAGTACAAGAACCACTTTACTGAATCTAATGTTGTTTGCAACATCTTCATAGGAATATAAAAAGGTAAAACTTTTTTACACACCTACTTTAATTTTATAAACTAACTTGTAAATCAAAAATTAATTTCTATCATAACTACGTATATTGGGCCATCTACTAGCCACACAGATTACTTGGATCATGGTAACCTGTGATTTGCGTCATGCAAAATTATGGGCAAAAGTAGTGAAATGTGCAAAATCAAGTTGTAAGATATTGACTATGGTAAAGTACAACTTTCAGAATATAAACAAACACCGCAAACTTATATTAACATGTTTTGTTCTTCCAATTCACAAAGCAATTTCTTTCTAAAAGATAACAGGCATTACAAATCTATCTTTTCATTTACATCAATGGATGGTAAGATTGACAAATCTATAACAAAAGTAAACCTTCATCCATATTTAGATTGAATGGTCAGAACTCAGAATTACCATTCAATGGAAAGTCTTCTACCTTTAACCGGGACAAAGCAAAAATTCTCACAATTGTATATATAAGATACTGATAATGATACCCCATAAAAAGATAGTATCTGAGATGTTGAATCAATATTAATCTACTTCATTCAAAACAAACTTATATTTATTTAACTTTAAAATTGTTATATTTATTTCTATCCTTCCATATATTTGATGCCTAGTTGTACATCCTCCACCGAAGATCTTGATTCTAAGATAATACAATAATTGAAGCAAATATTAGATTTTATTAATTTATTGTTTAAAAATCAAAGATGGCAAAAGATTGTTTTAAGGAAAATCTCAAGTTGATTTCAGACTAAAAAAATCAAAGATGGCAAAAGATTGTTTTAAGGAAAATCTCAAGTTGATTTCAGACTATGTCTTATTGGTTAAAGACAACAAGGTGGACGCACATGTAACCTATCGATTGTTTCAAAAGTGGAAACATTAATTTTTAATTGTCGGAGATATCCTAATTATTTCATAACAATTAATTGTAATTCAAAATGGCTTGAAGTGGAGATTCTTTGTGACTGGTACATCTGTCATTGGGATCAAACACAAGGATGGAATTCTCATGGCTGCTGACATGGGAGGTTAGATAATTTTAGTAACCTTAGACAATTGTTGAATTCTTTACTTCTAGAAGGACTTGCCTCGTGAAGTATTAGACTGCTTAAGCTTAAACCAAGAGCGATATGTTGTATGATTGTATGAATATTAGTATTTTTGCATTATCTGATCAGTAATATGTTATATATTTGTGGTTGTTTGTATGCGCATATATGTATGTGTGAATGTATTTTCCTATGATGCAATATTACATGCTACAGGTTATCAAGAGTATCTAATTATATCTATTCATTCTCACATATATGGATCAAGCACAACTTGCAAATTTATCATCTCTTGCTGTAATGTAATTGTGAAGATTGAACATATCATTCTTTCTAGTACATAAACTTGAGTATCTCAGAACTTTACCATCATCTGTCTCGCAATCTTAACCCTCAGTATTGCTCAAGTCATCTGAAATATGTGAATTCCATTTATCATTTGTACATACATGCTCATAGCTGGAATGAAAATATGGAGAAATTCACATTAGGAACAAATGTAACTGCTTCCATTTGTGTTACCTTCAATTTTGAAGTAATTAGCAACACCATCACAGTTTTTGGAGGCAACTGATTGCAATTTTTAAAAATACCAGCTCAAATAATTATTAATCATGAAACAACAGTATCGGTTACATGTGGCGGGACCTCCCACGTCAAGTGTAGTTTTTCGGCATCTAACCTTTTTGGGTTTACATGTCGCTTTTATGATGTGCGCACTATCTAATTCTGCATGTGATATTTATCTATGTGTTGATGATATGCGATATGTGATATGTGATATGTGATATGTGATATGTGATATGTGATATGTGATATGTGATATGTGATATGTGATATGTGATCACTGGGTATGTTTGTTTGTTTGTTTGTTTGAGAGATTCTTTGAAGATACGCTAATCAAACCTGAAGATAGGTCTGATCAGTGGCGAATCTAGAAAGTTAGTTCAGGGGTAACGTAATACAAGTTAAATTTTTTCAAGGGTAACGTAAAATCATAAAAAAATATTTCCTATATAAATTTTTTTTACACTACGCGTAAAAGTTTGAGAGGTAGCGGAGGCTACCCCTCACCCCTTCATAGGTCCGCCCCTGGGTCTGATATGTTCTGCAAAACTTTTATAATTAAACTTGACGCTTTTGTTAAAGATTTAAAGGAAAATGAACTTTTTGGCAAATAACAAGCAGGTAAATCCAAATAATTTTTTTTACGTTAGTATATTTTTACACTTTACATAACACATGTATTTTTTATAATGTAGTTGTTTATACGATCGATATTCAGAAAGTGTGGATTACCGCATGGTGATGTTTCTTTGTTTGTTCATGCATTCTGACCAAGTGGTGGTACATTACATTTATCATTGTTCTAGATTCTTTGAATGGGTCATTGCATAGTTAGAATCAGTTTGCTATATTGTGGTTCTTGTGTAATCAACGTAGAGTTTTTAATAACATTAAGGGCTGTTTGTTTTACACAAAAGCTCTTCACAGCCTCTTCTGTCTTCACCAAGAAGAGGACGCGCAGACATTTGGGCTTACAGACTGTTTGTTTTTCGGAAGACATTTCACTTAAAAATGTCTTCCCGTCCTCTTTTTGGAGAAGACCTGAACATAACTCTTCCAACCTCTTCCACATTTCTTCCACAACCCCACAACCCCAGCCTTCATTCTTCCACAGCCCCACAACCCCGTTCGACCGCAGATCCAGCCTTCACCGCAGATCTAGCCGCCTTCGCCCGTTCGCCCAGCCGCCTTCGCCCAGCCGCCTTCGCCCGTTCGACCAGCCGCCTTCGCCCGTTCGACCAGCCCCGTTCGCAGATCCGGCAAGCCCCGTTCGACCTTCGACCTTCGCAGATCCGGCAAGCCCCGTTCGCAGATCCGGCAAGCCCCGTTCGCAGATCCGGCAAGCCCCGTTCGCAGATCGGCAAGCCCCCGTTCGCAGATCAGGTGAGTATCTTTTACCTTATAAGGCTTATGAGGTGCCTACAAGATCAAAAGCAATGTTTAATTGTTGTCTTCAATGTTAATATATAAACATCATCTGAATACTTTGAATGATAACATTTACAGAGCTTAAGTTGCCTCTTTAGGCCAACAGCCACAGGTTCATTTTAATTACTCCAAATATTGATGGGTTTTACCCAAAGTAATGAATACTTTTATCAGAATCTAAAAACTATCATTACAAACAATGAACAATTGTTTGAATGATTATTTGTATATGGTTTGTATGATTAGTTTGTTTGTATGAGTAATTTGTATATGGTTTGTTGTTTGTATGAATTGTTTATTGGATTGGTATATGGATTGTATGATTAGTTTGTATGATTAGTTTGTTTGTATGAGTAATTTGTATATGGTTTGTTGTTTGTATGAATTGTTTAGTTGATTGGTATATGGATTGTATGATTAGTTTGTATGATTAGTTTGTATGATTAGTTGGTATATGGTTTGTATGATTATAAATGGGTTTAGTTGGTTGTTATAGTTTGTATGAAGAATTGTGATTTGTTTTTAGTTGTTTTTAAAGTTTAAAAAATAAATTTAGTTTAATTACAGAATATTTCAGCATTCTGCAGATGTTAAACAAAACAACAGTCTTTTTCTTGCAGACTGCAGACATTTGGTCCACCTCTTCTGCTGCAGATGTCTGCAGATGTGGTCCGCAGACTGCAGACGTTTTCCTGCAGAAAAAAACAAACAGCACCTAAGACTCTTACTTCATGACAGAACTCTTATTATTTGTACATGGAAATGACTATCAAACAAATACATTTAATATAATGTACATAAACGAGAAGCAAAGACAAGGTGATTTAAAAGGTAAAAAACAATCAACGAACAAGAAAGTATGTACATGTATTCAAATTGGATGACATTGGACCTCTTCCCTTAATTAATGAGACGATGACACCCTAATTAAGATCTTATTTGATTTAAACCAAAAATATCATGACCATACTTTAAAAAATGTCTAACATCAGAAATCTCTATATCTATTTATTAGTAGTCGATGACCTTATGTCCTATGTCATTGGGGCACTAAGATGTTACTAGATCTTACAGTCCTAGGTTTCCGTAAAGTTTATTGTATAAAGGAGCCACAAGTAGAAAGCGTGGTTTTTTAGACGGTTATTATAATTATTTTAAACGGGTTTAGGACAGCCTAGAAAGACATTACTGGAAAAAATAGTGTTATTATTTTGGGCGGTATTTGGACAGCCCAAAAAAAACAATCGCTTATCAAAAATTAAATATTATTAATATTATTTATTTTACATATCTTTTAGGGTGGTTTTTGGACCGTCCAAATAGCCTAATTTTAATAATGAATTATTTAAAACTTTATATAAATCTAGAATTATATAAAACCAAAACCAACTTTTAAATCAAACTAAACCAGATCACAAATTTTACCCAAATTGAATATTTTTGTCATACCCCCGCTAGTAGCGGAAACACGAGGGCGTGACGGACGAGAACGTCATAACACATTGGGGGTCTAAGAGAATCACTATAAGGCGTTCTCCGTAAATGGGTCATGACGACGCCCGACACATGAGAACAAGTGTCAAGATCAACCACTCCATTACGAATAACCAAAATGAAATATGTTCACCAAAAGTTCCAACAAACCAAAATTTCAAAACACAATAAATAATCCAAGATCCAACAAGCACACCATCAAAATCTAGACATAATTAATCCAAAAGTGCCATAAGTAAAAAAGACCAAATAAAAGTCCAAAATAGTCTAATGCTTCCGAGAGAGCGGTCTCATCTAAGTCCACATCCATTCCACCTATGCGTTGTTACATGAAAAGACATGCTCATAAAAGTTAACATACGTTGATGAGTTCACAGGTTTAAAGTACAAAACATTACCGTGTACACATGTAAGTAAATGAGGGTGTGCGAGTAAGAGAACATAGTAGCCATAAAATTCATACAAGTCAAGTGTCATGCCCATGCCCAAAACCGGATTATATTCACCCAAGGGCTCGTACATGGCCAAGTTGGTCTTAGCTAGCATTCCAACAACAAGGGTGGGGTGTCAGTCTGTTAGTACTAACATTACCTCTCCATGACAGTCTAGTCCAAATAAAGTCCAAGTACAGATAGCAAATCTGTAAGGATTCTAGGCTCGATCCTATGGTCCAAACCACACACAAGTTGTTTATGACACGTCGTAGCACTACAAGAAAAGAGCTTTTTTGCGGCGATATAAATCGTCGCAAAAAGATACTTTCTCGTCGCAATATATTATTTGCGACGAAAATTTGGTCGCAAAAAAGTCGCCGTAAAAAATTGGTCGCAAAATGTTATTTGCGACGACATTTGCGACGATTTATTTTGTGGGCCCCACTTAGTAAAAAAAGTGAAATTCTGGAGAAAATATTTTGCGACGATTAAAAATGTGACATTTGCGACGAGATCTTCTTTTTTGCGGCGATATATCGCCGCAAAGTTTTTGACCAAAATATTTTTGCGACGAAAAATTAAATATGAATCATTGTTTTTTGCAAAGTTTTTGACCAAAATATTTCTTGCGACGAAAAAATTAAATATGAATCATTGTTTTTTGCGGCGATAAATCGCCGCAAAAAAAACTTTTTTTTTAAATAATTTTGCTGCATTTGCAGCAATCCACCCAGATTTTTCTGGGTACCAAAACTGCTGTTCAAAATCACTAAACACTATCAAAACCATCAAACGATTCGCAAAACATAGCATATAAACAAAATATTGTTCAAATATAATACGTTAAAAGTCACACAAACAAATGTTTGAAAATATTCATAACAATCACTAAAAACCATCAAACCATCAAACCATCTATGACCCACCTTCATCATTTCTTCATCTTCATCATTTTGTTGAGAATGACCACTTCTCTTCAACGCGCTCTGAACTTGTCTTTGGATTTGACTTTGCATTTATGCCATCATATTAGCCATCATCTGTGACTGTCATTGTTCTTGCTCACTGGCCAGTCTCGCTGCTATCATTTCCTCAACCTCAGATTGTGAGAACATCCGCTGATCTGTTCTATGAGGTGGAGGTGGGGGTTGTGAAGGCACGCTCGGTATTGGACCGATGCCACGTTCCCACCGGGCCGCTCCCCAAGGACCTGGCGCATGATCTGTTTCTTTGACATTTCTGGGATGTGTTGTTGAAGCGCGACCATTTGCTCCTTTGTAGTTTACAAAAAAATAAACAATGTTATAATATGGTGATGTTATATACTTTATTTTTTTATAAATTGTAAGACGTGTACATTCTTACATAGTATGCAGCGGGTTCAGGTTGATAGAAATTACCGCTTGAATCGGTATAGAAGCAACGATATGCTAATATGGCACTCCCAGATTGATGTTATATATTACATATTTTTATAAAATTGTAAGACGTGTACATTACTTACATAGTATGCAGCGGGTTCAGGTTGATAGAAATTACCGCTTGAATCGGTATAGAAGCAACGATATGCTAATATGGCACTCCCAGATTCATCAGACCATCTTCCCGCTATAAACACATTTTATAGTTATATAATAATATAAAAGTAACTTACAAACACATAAAACAAGTTATAAACACATTAGATTAAAACACCTACAAACATATAACGACATTGGGCTAAAGATGTCCGGCTGCCATGTCCCTTGATCGCCTGCTTCCCTTTGTTGGACTTGTTGGTTGCAGACCGAGCCTTGACTTCAGGAGAAGTGTAGTAATCCACATAGCCTTTCCATTTAGATTCTTGCATATCAGGTGGCACAACATCAGAATATCACCCGTCCTCCCCCACCTATTTAGCTAAAATGCTTTTGCTTTAACCGGTATTTGTGATCTTTATACCGGTTTGCAGCATATTTCTCAATGCCTGCCCTCAGGCCTTCGTGGGGAGTCATATCAAATACATCTGCAAATTATGAAACAAATAGCTTAGTGTATATATATTTAATCACTGAATTTAATTATCAAAAACTTAACCTGTAAGTCAGGCCAGATAGTCGTCTTCAAATCTGCCGGTATCTTTCTCCAGCTCTTGTAGTTTTGAGGAAATCTGTCAACGATTATGCCAACCAGTGAAGCAAGGTCGTCTGATTGACACCCACAGGTTTGTAGGTGTCATGCGTACCTTGCTCAAATTCAATTGTGAGCAAATTTCCTTGTGGATTTCTCTTTCGCATACCTTGTAGTGTGGTCTTTCCACGCTTGCCTTGTCCTGCAAATTGATAATAGTATAAAATTTCTATGTAAATTATATATTTTCATTTTAAAAGATAATAGTATAAAAAATTCGTCATACCTCGTCCGCTGCCGCTGCCGGAGTCATCACTGACCTCGCACTGTCGTGGCGGCTGCCACGATCGATCATCATCGGGAGGACCACCACCAGTGGACCACGGCCATAGGTATCCCCACCGTGACCTCGGGCCACGTCTGCCATCTGTAAAAAAAGATTATATAGTATACAAATATACCGCAATTGAATCATTAGCTAAACACACAATTGAAAAAAACAATTCAATAAACATAATAGATCAAACATAATAAATGATTCGGTTAAAATTAAAAATTACAATCAATCGGATTCATCGGTGTGATAAGATCTTCTCCACAATCATTATTAAATTCGTCTAATTCATCATCTGAATTATCAGAAACGTCAACAGCTTGGTCTGCATCGTCGTCTTCACCCTCATCTGTGTCTTCATCTGTCTCGTCCTCTACATTGACATGCTCAAGGAAACATCGACTTCTGTAGCTTCATCTCTACTCATACCATCATAAGTTAAATTATCTAAGTCAGCAGACAACAAAAGCTCAGATGAAGTGCTGCCATGAATTAAATCTGCTTCATTATTTTCCATTATAATTCTCGGTCCCAAATCCGACCTTCCAATGTCTGATTGATTGAACTCTTTGACTGGCTTTAGACGGTTCGTCAAGATAAAAAACTTGCTCTGCTTGTGTTGCAAGAATGTATTGGTCATTTGTAAACCATTTAGTTTGGGTAGAAATACTAGTTATGTTATTCTTAATGACACAAAGTTTGTTGTTATTAGTTTTAAACCATTTACATCGAAACAACAACAACCTTACAACGGTCTAGATAGCCTAGCTCCAGAATCTCTTCCAACAAACGTAATACTTTGTTCCATCTTGACCAGTTGTTGAGATGCCGCTATTTTGAGTTGTACGGCGTACGTCTCGGCTATGAACTACAAATCTCACACTATTAACTATACAAGCGGTGTAAGAGTTTGCATGTCGTGGTCCATTTGCTAAAGCAAATAACTGAGGACTAACACTAGATGCATTTACTCGCCGACGGTTGATATATTTGAAATAAGAGAAAATTACAATGATTATGATACTATTTAAAATAAGAGAAAATTACATGATATTAGTTTGTTTAATCGTTTTATACACAAATGAGTTTACCTTCTGTTTAAACCAGTTAGGAAAATTTGCTTCCAAGTCAGTTCCATGCGGCATTTGAGTAATAAATTCACTATAAATAATGTTACTTGCGTTAATAATAATCACTATAAAGATAACTTACGAAAACACAACCGAAATAGAAAATACTTACTCTTTGTATTCTTCGATCTTGGAGCTGTTGTTAAGGACAACCCAATTTAGATTTGCCCAAAGCACACCATCCATTTTTTATCAACCCCCTTGCTGATAGGTGTGCATAGCGATTGGAAGACATAAAACTCACGTGTGGGAACTGGGGCGTCTTCGTTTCTGTCCGGCCGATTAATCTCGTTGGTACACCGTCAAGATACCTTGAACAGAAAGTTAAGGCCTCATCTGCGACATACCCCTCCACAATAGAACCCTCGGCCTAGCCTTATTTCTAACATAATTTTTCAGCTTTTTCTGTATCTTTCAAATGGATACATCCACCTCATGTAAACTGGACCACCTTGAATGGCCTCCTCAGGTAATGCATAACCAAATGAATCATTATGTCAAAAAATGACGGAGGAAATATTTGCTCGAAAGAACACAAAATTTTAATCAACTTCTCCTCCGCATCTTGCATGTCAGATGACATTAATTTTTGAGCACAAAGTTGCTTAAAGAATAAGCACATCTCAATTATTGGTGTTGAAATGTTTTTATCCAAGTACGCTTGAGCACCAATCGGAAGCAACCGTTGCATCATTATATGATGATCATGTGATTTCATCCCCGTTATTTGGGTATCATTATCGGTTACCTTATGTTTAAAGTTGGAGCCAAAGCCATCAGGTAGTTTTACTCCCTTAATGAATTGACAAAAAGACTCCTTTCGGTGTTTGAGAAAGAGAACTTAGGATGAGGCTTTGAGAGCTTACCGCGACCGTTATCTACAAGCCACAAGTCACGTCGAATGTTCCATTGTTCTAACACAATCTTGCCTTATCAGTGTCTTTGGATTTTTCCTTGTTCATCATCAACGTATTCAACAAACTCTCACACACATTCTTTTCGATATGCATGACATCCAAATTATGTTTTAGTTGAATTGAAGACCAATATTCAAGCTCGAAAAAAATAGAACGCTTGGTCCAATTCAATTCAACATTGGAATCATGTTTCTCTTCTTACCACCAAACTGAACATGTTTCCCAGAAATACGGGGCGACAAATTATTATGTTGTTCCAAAATCTGATCATTAGTTTTCCTGTTAGGAGGACGTCTAGTCTCGTTCTTACCATTGAATGACTTGTCCTTCCTCCATTTATGATTCATTGGTAACCATCTTCTATGCCCAACATAAGCAGTTTTTCCCAATACATGAACAGATGGAGTGTCTTCCTTACATGTTGGGCATGCAAAGTAACCTTGCCCACTCCAACCAGACAAGCTACTACGAGCAGGGAAATCATTGATAGTCCATAAAAGCATTGCACGCAATGTGAAGAAAGTGTTTGTAACCGCATCTCTTGTCACGACTCCGTCCGACCAAAGAGTTTCAATTCATCAAACCATGGTCTCAACAAAACATCATGTCCTTCCCAGGGTTGTCAATATGACTGGCCACATGCTATAGGACGTACTCATGTTGCCAAATGGATTGAAGCCATCAGCAGCCAACCCTAATCTAACATTTCTAGGTTCTTTGGCAAAAGAAGGATACATTGAATCGAATTCTTTCCATGATGTACCATCCACCGGGTGACGTAACTTACCATCTTCCGTGCAACGTCCAGAAGCATGCCATGTCATATGTTTTGCAGTGTGTCTTGAGCTATAATACGCTTTAATCTGGGAATTAATGGAAAGTAAACATAACCTTGTTGGCAACTTTCTTTCCCTTAGTGTTTGCGTCCTTCCATCTACTTTCATAACATATTGGACATTTTTGCAAATCTTTGTTATCCTTCCCCCAAAATAAACAACAGTCGTTCTTACAAATGTGGATCGATTCATATCCTAACCCAACTTTCTTCATTATCTTCTTGGCTTCATAGTTTGACGGTGGGATTTTAGCAAGCGGAAATGCAGTTTTCAGAAATTCTAGCAATTGGTCAAACGATGTATTGGTCCATTTATTGATGGCCTTCATGTGACTCAGCTTTGCCAAGAAATCCAATGAAGACATCCCGTCATAACCAGGGTATAGTTCAGTGTCGGCAAGTTTCAGTAATTCAGCAAGTTCATCATTTGTATCACTAGGTGTATAATACCCGTAAAATAATAATAATAATATAACAATAATAATAATATTAATAAAGAAATAAAAGTACAGAGGGTGATTTTGCTATTTTTTAACTTGAATTTATAAGTTTTGGGTAAATATTTAAAAGAACATAAACCACAGGACCAGTGTGTAAATTGGTTAAAAACCACCCCTCCCCTCCCGTTTTTCCGATTTGCTCCGCCACTTTTTCCGGCCAGTCCGGCGAGCGTCCGGCGAAGAACCAACACCCCAAACACATGGTTTTAACCAAATTAATTCACCCCGACCGCTTTTGGATCAAGATTCAACCTAACCCCACAATAATTCGGGAATCAAAACGATATATGCGATCTAACAACCCCACTTTCCTTGTCGGCAACTTTACAAACTCGAATCGCACTAAAACCTCAATAATAATCTAATTAATCGAACCTAAACAATGATATACCTGTTTCTAATCATTACAAACTCACAAATCCACTAGAACACACATAAACACTCTGTTCGATTTCTTCAAACTCGCGAACCTGCACTCAATCAAAAGCACACCTACAATCGATTTTGAACAAATTAACAAAGGGCTATTTGTTCCTTATCATGAACCGAAGCTGCACACAAGTTTAATTCGTTATGATGGTTGTTTGGGCATGATTCGATCATCAACCGTGACCGCGACCTATTCATCAAAAGGTAAACCACCAAATCACACCATATTTACAATTAAACACACACACACACTCGGTTTTCCTTAGGGAACAAAAGCCCCATGATTTCGAGGGTTATCGAAACTGAATTGGGGGTCAATCGGGGGATTCGAACTTAGGGCTCATATGGGTTTGGGATTCGTTTGTAACACTGGTTAAAATGAATTAAAACGAAGAGATATCAGGCGCAGGCGCCCTAGCCTCTGGTTAAAGCATAAGAGGATAGGCAGGAGTCACGGGTTCGAACCCGAGCCCCTGCCATATTTTTTTTAAAGCCTTTATAAGCCTTTAAATTACAGAAAAATTTTCAAAAATTATAAAGTCCTTTTTAATCTCTGTTTTTTTTACATCAGCAACCTAAATTTTCTGTAATTTTCTTTAAGTCTAAACCTTTATAAAATTATAAAAAGGACATTGGTTAACTATTTTTTTTATGGATTCTTTTAATAAATAGTAAAATTGTGATTAACCATAAAACTTCTTTATAGAAGTACCTAATTAATTTCTGTAAGTTAGCTTATTAAAACCTTAACATTCTTATATAATATTGTAACAACGTTGTAAATAGTTATTTTGTTTAAAAATAAACTTCAAATAGTCGATATAGTCCCGTAATTTACAGCCAACTTACGGAGGCCATAACTTTTTCATAACAGATCCAAATCAGTTAAATTTTATGTCCATGACGAAGTTCGTCGAAAGTCGAATCCGTTGATATATAAAACATTGGAAAATCATTCGTTTAGACCTCCAAACAGTCGTTTTCGTAACAGCTAGCAGTTCTGCGCAGCTGTGAATATCCACATTTTTCTCATATTTCGTAATCCAAATCAGAAACTTTTCTAAATGAAAGTTGTTCAGAACTCACTAATCTAGTAAACTGGAGATTTTCAGAATTTTTAAACGTCGTTTAGTATTTTTAACGAGTGCGAAAAGACAGAGGCAGAACTGGAATTTTTCAAACTATAATTTGCGTTACGTTATCGTAGGTTCTCACGGCGTTAACCGAGCCTAACTTTGTTTCTGATTATTGTCATTCGTGTATAAGGTACGGATTCCGACCTTTCCCTCTCGTAGCATGAATACCTCTCGTTCTTTATCTGTATTTGAATTCGTAACTTGACTTGTTGGTGATTAAATCCATAAGATTATTGTTATATGTTTTGTATAGTTGATATTATTTGCATGTGATAGCCTTTATCTGCTTTGTACTCATTGTCACATGCTTCCTAAATGATTGATTTTAGCTAGTAACCTTGATTAAGGTTATGAGCTCTAGTGTAACTTATTGTGTTATATTGACTTGATTGTATTATTTGACCTCCATACCCGAGCACATCCACCTATGGGGACATAGGGCGTCATTGTGGCACAAGTGACGTGCTCTATCTGTGCAGAGCGATTAGACCACAGCGTCTCTACATTATTATTATGTGCTAAGTTGTTACACATATTGATTTTTAAGGAGCGTATGGATCGATCCTAGTATTCATTGTTATTGTTTATTGGTGAGATGGTTAGTGTGTGTGCCCACATTCCTATCTCACATATTGGTGCATTAGAACGCACTAATGTACACATTGTTAATGTTATTGTTATTGGCTCATATGGGTATTCCTTTTAGATGATCATTATCATTTGATTTTCAACTTGATCATCTCATTGTTATCATTATTGATTATTGTATTCTTTGGCTCAGCCGTATTTTCTTTTGTTGTTTTCTCTTATTTTTATAGCAGGTACTCAAGGGGCTCAGGGGAACGAGTGAAGAGTGTTAACTCAAGAAGTTAGGATGAGAACTTTGGATTAATAAGATTTAATAGTATTTTGATCTTAAGACTTTATTTAAATTATTTGGACCTATGTAAGATTTGAGTGTTTCCTAGTCCTTTAATTCTATCGTTATGAACCTCTGATTTACTGTTTGTGTGACACGTCAGCCCTACCCGGTTGGGGTGTTACAGTTATGGTATCAAGCTTAGGCTCCTTCCTGTATAAAACTTAAACTAAATAATTAATACATGTGAGGATTGGGTAGACATTGGGTTAGGTTCTCTATATAGTATAGGGCTACTTTCTAATTCACGTTGTTCTGATTGATGTTAAATGTTTTCATTTTAGATGCCTCCCAGCCGTAATTCACGAAATTCTAGCGGTCGAATGGACCTGATCCAAACCTTGTTGGTGCTATGACCCAAGCACTTACTGCTATACTACCGACTTTGATTGATGCGGTACGTAATCCGAATCCAAACCCAAACCCAAATCCTAATCCAAATCCAAACCCAAATCCGGATCCGAATCCAAACCCAAATCCAAACCCGAATCCAAACCCAACTGGTGCAGCGTTTGGCTAGCGCGATTTCAAAAGCAAAAACCACGATCATTCACTAAGGCGGCTACACCTGCAGTGGCCAAAGACTGGATCGCTCATATTGAGAAAATTTTACCGTGCTTAGAGTTGATCAGCAGTACAGGGCGGGTTTAGCTGCTTATAAGCTGGAGGAGGATGCTCAAGTATGGTGGGAGAATGTGGTAGCTGAAAGAGGAGGCGAACAGTTCATGGAGACTCTATCTTGGAATGATTTTCGTTCCATAGTCTTCGACAAGTATTTTACGAATGTGGATAAAGCACATACAGGCGGGAGTATGATAACATCCGTCAACAAAACGATGAATCACTCACTGATTTTACAGATCGGTTTAATCGACTGTTGGGATTTCTAGTTCTTCTGCTGGACCACCTGAGGAACGGGCTGAAAAGTATCAATGGGCAGTATGTGATCGGATTCGTAAGGCTCATTATTCACTCCACTTTCAACAATGTTGCGGAAGCAGTTAGGGCTGCAAAAGGGTGGACCTGGAGAGAAAAGAATTTTTGTTAAAATTTGAGGATAATAAGAAAGCGCAGTAGAGATGGGACTCGTATTCAGGCTGGCGTGAGTCATCTCAAGGATCTGACCGAAATGGAAATGATCGTCAGAAAATCAAGGATCGGGGAAGAACACTAAGCCATGGCATGGTAAGACTCGAAGTCAAGGTCAAATGATACCCTATCAACAACCATTGCAGCTCAACCGGTGAATCAAAAAGGCAATCCTTCCAGACATCCGATGTGTAGTCATTGTGGAAAGCATCATCCCGGAACTTGTCGTCGACTTACAGGAGCTTGTCTTGGTTGTGGAGATATGGGGCATAGGGTTAGTCAATGCCCAAAGGCGAGGAACCGACCAGAGAATGATGCTAAGGGAGCCAATACGCCACCCACTACTGGAGGTCGAGTATTCGCACTAACTGTAGGGGAAGTTGCTAATGCTCCAGGTACATCTTCCCGTACTAATTCATTCTAATAATCATAATCTACTTCCATTGATTCTAGTTTTACCGTCGTTAGTATTCATTAGTTATCAATATAGGTACGATTTGTGGTATACTTCGTTATGGTGACTATGATATTTCTGTATTATTTGATACTGGCTCCACCCACTCGATAGTGTCTCATCTATTCACAAAGCACCTTACGATCATGCCTACCGCTCTAGAGCCTGCATTAGTGATTTCTACTCCTGTTGGAGAATCGATTGTTATTTCCCAAGTGTACCAAAACTGTCCTATTCAGATCGAATCAACCATAAGAGAGGCTGACCTATTTCCTATGCACATGGGTGATTTCGATATTATTCTTGGCATGGATTGGTTAACGCGACACCAGGTTACCATAGAATGTCAAACTCGTCGTGTGCTATTTGGTGATCCTATGAATCCTGACTTAGTTTACCAAGGGAGCATACCTCGGAAGCCTCTCAAAATTATCTGCTCTGAAAGCCCAAAAGCTTATATTCCGTGGATGTGAGGGATTCTTAGCTTCTATAAAAGATACATCAGCGGATACTCCTCGTATTGAAGACTTTCCTATTGTTCGGGAATTCTCTGATGTCTTTCCTGAAGAACTTCCAGGGTTACCACCTGAGCGTGAAGTCAAGTTTACTATTGATTTAATCCCAGGGGCGGAACCTATTTCTAAGGCACCTTATCGGATGGCTCCAGTAGAGTTAAAGGAATTGAAAGAACAACTGCAGGAGCTATTAGCAACTATTACAACTTGGATTCATTAGACCAAGTGTTTCACCATGGGGGGCACCGGTGTTATTTTGAAGAAGAAAGATGGTAGTATGTGTCTATGCATCGACTACCGAGAGCTTAATAAGATTACTATCCGGAAACCGCTATCCGTTACCGCGTATTGATGATCTCTTCGATCAACTACAAGGAGCAAAGTTCTTCTCTAAGATCGACCTTAGATCAGGATACCATCAATTGAGGATCCGAGATCAAGATGTTCCTAAGACAGCATTCCGCACCCGTTACGGTCACTATGAGTTCCTAGTTATGCCTTTTGGCTTGACCAATGCTCCAGCTGTCTTTATGGACCTCATGAACAGAGTGTTCCATGAGTATTTGGACCGCTTTGTAATTGTTTTTATCGATGACATCTTGGTATTCTCTAAAAGTAGAGAGGAGCATGAAGACCACCTTCGCACGATTTTGGAGACCTTACGCCAAAAGAAGTTATATGCTAAATTTTCTAAGTGTGACTTTTGGCTTGAACAAGTGGCATTTTTAGGCCATGTTGTATCAGCTAAAGGTATCACTATGGATCCGGCAAAGGGGAAGCTATTACTAAATGGCCTCGACCGACATCCGTCACTGAAGTTCGTAGTTTTCTTGGTTTAGCGGGCTATTACCGACGTTTTGTGGAAGGTTTCTCTCGTGTAGCATTACCTCTAACTCAGCTTATGAGAAAGGGTGTAAAATTTACATGGGACGAGGATAGAGAAAAGAGATATGAGGAACTGAAGAAAAGACTGGTATCTGCCCCTATTCTTACGTTACCTCGGGTTCTGGCGGATACCCATTTTATAGTGATGCATCGAAGAAGGGACTCGGTTGTGTCTTATGCAGTATGGTAAAGTTATTGCTTATGCTTCCCGACAACTTAAACCGTACGAAGTAAACTACCCAACACATGACTTAGAGCTTGCAGCTGTAGTGTTTGCATTAAAGATTTGGAGACATTATTTGTATGGAGAGACATGTGACATCTTTACTGATCATAAGAGCCTTAAGTATATTTCACTCAAAAAGAACTCAATATGAGGCAGAGGAGATGGTTAGAACTACTCAAGGATTACGATGCCAACATCCAGTATCATCCGGGCAAGGCGAATGTCGTGGCAGATGCTCTCAGTCGAAAGAGTGCAGTGGAGTAGCATATCTTCAAATCCAACCACAGATTATCTCAGATCTTGATAAAATGGAAGTTGGGTTACAGCTTGGTGAGTCTAACGGTTATCTAGCCAAGATGAGGATAGAATCTGATCTTATTACACGGATCAAGGAAGCTCAGAATCAAGATGGAGAACTTTGGGCGATATTACAAAATTTGAAGATAGGGAAACAATCTGAGTTTCGAGTTGATGAACAAGGAGTTATCTGGTGTGGGAATAGATTATGTGTGCCAGATGACTCAACCCTTCGTGACTCCTTATTAGCAGAGGCACACAGTTCACCATTCTCTATTCACCCGGGAGCCACTAAGATGTATAGAGATTTAAGGCAGAACTTTTGGTGGAGTGGTATGAAAGAAGATGTAGCTAAATATGTGAGTCATTGTTTAACTTGTCAGCAAGTAAAGATTGAGCATCAAAGAGCTAGTGGATTACTGCAACCATTAGATATTCCTGTGTGGAAATGGGATGATATTTCCATGGACTTTGTTACAGGCCTACCAAAAACATTCAAGAAGAACGACGCCATTTGGTCGTAGTTGATAGACTCACAAAGTCGGCTCATTTCTTGCCCATCCAACAGGGTTACTCAGTTAGCAAATTATCAGAGATATTTCTGCAAGATATTATTCGACTTCATGGCACGCCATCATCGATTGTATGTGATAGAGATCCGCGTTTCACGTCACGCTTTTGGAAGGGTTTCCAAAATGCTTGGGGAACCAAATTAAGATTTAGTACCGCCTTCCCTCCGCAGACTGACGGACAATCTGAACGCACTATTCAGACTTTGGAAGATATGCTTAGAGCATGCGCACTCGAATGGACGGGCAATTGGGATGAGTATCTATGCTTAGTTGAGTTCGCGTATAATAATAGTTGGCAGGCTAGTATAAATATGGCCCCGTTTGAACTTCTATATGGTCGAAAGTGTAGAGCACCGATATGTTGGAATGAGGTTGGAGAAAAGATAATCGAAGGACCAGAATTGGTTAGAATTACTAATGACAAAGTTGCCATTGCCAGAGAGAAGTTGAAAGAAGCCCAAACTAGACAAAAGAGTTACGCCGATCAACACCGACGAGCGTTGGATTTAGAGTCGGAGATCATGTGTTTCTCAAAGTGTCACCTTGTCGTGGCATACGTCGATTTGGAATTAAAGGAAAGTTAAGTCCACGTTTTATCGGTCCGTTTGAGATTCTTGAAAGGGTTGGAGAAGTATCATTCGCATCGTTCAAGAACGAGTTATTAGAGACGCAAGTCTATACCGTTCGTTAAAGTTTTATGGAAAAATCATTCTGAACGCGAGGCGACATGTGAGACAGAAGAAATGATTCGTTCACAGTATCCATACTTATTCGACAACTAAGTGTATGTTTTCTAAGCCTAACTGTTAGTGATTACTCTATTCGTAAGTGGTGTGTGTTTAAAGAAGTATTATTTTCACCGTATTGTATTTCCTGAAGGATTCATGCTACATTATTTAGAATTTCGAGACGAAATTGTTTTAAGGGGGGTAGAATTATAATACCCGTAAAAATAATAATAATAATAATAACAATAATAATAATATTAATAATAGAAATAAAAGTACAGAGGGTGATTTTGCTATTTTTATAACTTGAATTTATAAGTTTTGGGTAAATATTTAAAAGAACATAAACCACAGGGACCAAGTGTGTAAATTGGTTTAAAAACCAACCCCTCCCCTCCCGTTTTTCCGATTTGCTCCGGCCACTTTTTCCGGCCAAGTCCGGCGAGCGTCCGACGAAGAACAAACACCCCAAACACATGGTTTTAACCAAATTAATTCACCCCGACCGGTTTTGGATCAAGATTCGAACCTAACCCCACAATAATTCGGGAATCAAAACGATAATGCGATCTAACAACCCCACTTTCCTTGTCGGCAACTTTACAAACTCGAATCGCACTAAAACCTCAATAATAATCTAATTAATCGAACCTAAACAATGATATACCTGTTTCTAATCATTACAAACTCACAAATCCACTAGAAACACACATAAACACTCTGTTCGATTTCTTCAAACTCGCGAACCTGCAACTCAATCAAAAGCACACCTACGATCGATTTTGAACAAAATTAACAAAGGGCTATTGTTCCTTATCATGAACCGAAGCTGCACACAAGTTTAATTCGTTTATGATGGTTGTTTGGGCATGATTCGATCATCAATCGTGACCGCGACCTATTCATCAACAGGTAAACCACCAAATCAACACCATATTTACAATTAAACACACACACACACTCGGTTTTCCTTGGGGAACAAAAGCCCCATGGTTTCGAGGGTTATCGAAACTGAATTGGGGGTCAATCGGGGGGATTCGAACTTAGGGCTCATATGGGTTTGGGGATTCGTTTGTAACACTGGTTAAAAGGAATTAAAACGAAGAGATATCAGGCGCAGGCGCCCTAGCCTGCTGGTTAAAGCATAAGAGGGATAGGCAGGAGGTCACGGGTTCGAACCCGAGCCCCTGCCATATTTTTTTAAAGCCTTTATAAGCCTTTAAAAATTACAGAAAAATTTTCAAAAATTATAAAAGTCTTTTATAAGCTCTGTTTATTTTTACATCAGCAACCTAAATTTTCTGTAATTTTCTTTAAGTCTAAACCTTTATAAAATTATATAAAAAGGACATTTGGTTAACTATTTTTTTATGGATTTCTTTTAAATAAATAGTAAAATTGTGATTAACCATAAAACTTCTTTTATAGAAGTACCTAATTAATTTCTGTAAGTTAGCTTATTAAAACCTTAACAATTCTTATATATATTGTTAACGAACGTTGTAAATAGTTATTTTTGTTTAAAAATAAGCTTCAAATAGTCGATATAGTCCCGTAATTTACAGCCAACTTACGGAGGCCATAACTTTTTCATAACAGATCCAAATCAGTTAAAATTTATGTCCATGACGAAGTTCGTCGAAAGACGAATCCGTTGATATATAAAACATTGAAAAACTCATTCGTTTAGACCTCCAAACAGTCGTTTTCGTAACAGCTAGCAGTTCTGCGCAGCTGTGAAGATCCACGTTTTTCTCATATTTCGGTAATCCAAATCAGAAACTTTTCTAAATGAAAGTTGTTCAGAACTCACTAATCTAGTAAACTGGAGATTTTCAGAATTTTTAAACGTCGTTTAGTATTTTTAACGAGTGCGAAAAGACAGAGGCAGAACTGGAATTTTTCAAACTATAATTTGCGTTACGTTATCATAGGTTCTCACGGCGTTAACCGAGCCTAGACTTTGTTTCTGATTATTGTCATTCGTGTATAAGGTACGGATTCCGACCTTTCCCTCTCGTAGCATGAATACCTCTCGTTCTTGATCTGTATTTTGAATTCGTAACTTGACTTGTTGGTGATTAAATCCATAAGATTATTGTTATAAGTGTTTATTGTATAGTTGATATTGTTTGCATGTGATAGCCTTTATCTGCTTTGTACTCATTGTCACATGCTTCCTAAATGATTGATTATAGCTAGTAACCTTGATTAAGGGTTATGAGCTCTAGTGTAACTTATTGTGTTATATTGACTTGATTGTATTATTGACCTCCATACCCGAGCACATCCACCTATGGGGACATAGGGCGTCATTGTGGCACAAGTGACGTGCTCTATCTGTGGCAGAGCGATTAGACCACAACGTCTCTGCATTATTATTATGTGCTAAGTTGTTACACATATTGATTATTGTTAAAGGAGGCGTATGGATCGATCCTAGGATATCATTGTTATTGTTTATTGGTGAGATGGTTAGGTGTGTGTGCCCACATTCCTATCTCACATATTGGTGCATTAGAACTGCAGCTAATGTACACATTGTTAAGTGTTATTGTTATTGGCTCATATGGGTATTCCTTTTAGATGATCATTATCATTTGATTTTCAACTTGATCATCTCATTGTTATCATTATTGATCATTGTATTACTATTGTTTATTTCCGTTACTGAGCATTCTTTGGCTCAGCCGTATTTTCTTTTGTTGTTTTCTCTTATTTTTATAGCAGGTACTCAAGGGGCTCAGGGAACGAGTGAAGAGTGTTAACTCAAGAAGTTAGGATGAGAACATTTGGATTAATAAGATTTAATAGTATTTTGATCTTAAGACTTTATTTAAATTATTTGGACCTATGTAAGGATTTGAGTGTTTCCTAGTCCTTTAATTCTATCGTTATGAACCTCTGATTTACTGTTTGTGTGACACGTCAGCCCTACCCGGGTTGGGGTGTTACAGGTGTCCTCTTGTAGGACATTCTCCTGACGAACATCGTTAATAAAATCATGTATTGGGTCTGTCGTTTGAGGTATGACTGGAACTACCGGTGACGGAACATATGATTCACCATGATGCGTCCACGTTTTGTAAAATCGGCAAAAACCATTATTATGTATATGGCGCTCTATTGTTGGAAGAGGAAACCAATAACTGTTATTGCAATTATTACACGGACACCGAGCTTTATTTTTGCTATTCGTATAATTCTTACACCTTTCCATGAATGCTTTAAGACCAATCAGATATTCTTTAGAAAATTTATTTTCTAAAGTAGTCCAAGTCTTATCAATCGTCATAACTGTGTCTACAAACAAATATTAATTATATTAACACATTTAAAACTAGGGAAATACAAACACAAATACACATATACATCCATACACATATACATCCATTTTAATCACAATTTAACATTCATTTTAATATCAATTTAACATACATACACACATACACATATATGGATATCCATACACAAATACATCCATTCTAATATTAATTATCTTAACACATTTAAAACTAGGGAAATACAAACACAAATACCCACATATACACATACACATATACATCCATACACAAATACACATATACATCCATACACAAATACACATATACATCCATACACAAATACACATATACATCCATACATAAATACACATATACATCCATTTTAATCATAATTTAACATACATACACACATACACATATACATCCATACACAAATACGTATATATATCCATTTTAATCACAATTCAACATACATATACACATACACATATACATCCATATATAAATACACATATACATCCATACACATATACATATACATCTATTTAAATCACAATTTAACATCCAGGTGATAAAGAAACACCTTCAGAACAAGAGAACACAAGCCATGTGAATATCTTCATCAAATATGTAACTTTAACATAAAAAGTCAAACTTTGAAGGTTATTTGATTCTTACGTGTATGTTTTGTGATGAATTATCAGGTGATGACACAACCCTAAAGTTTCATACTCGGGTATTAGAAATAATCAAATTGGCCAGTGGCCCGTTAGTAACCCAATATTCATTTATAAATATGCTTTAATCGGAACACAACATTATATATATCCATAATTATTTTGATAGAATAAAAAGGTCATCTTGCTGTGGAATGTATTTCCCAGTATTAACAAACATTAACTAAAATAAAATATTGTTGTTTCAGACATAATTCATAGTTTATACGAGAATGTTTTGAATATACAATGTCATTAATAAAACCATAGGATTATGAAACATGAATCATGATCGAAGAAAACAAAAGAAAACTACAATCCATCAACCTCTGAAGGTATTTCTCAAAACCAAAAATCATAAAGGTCACTTCAAGGCAGAAAGTGAGTATTTGGTTCTTACATATGGAATTCTGCAAGACCTAACATTAACTTCTCAAAACCATACACACATATACATACATTCTAATATATACACATACACATTCATAGACAAAAAATTAGTTATTACCTTTACAATGTAGTGGAGTAGCGGTGGTGGTGACGACAAATGGCGGGGGTGGTGACGCGGCGGTGGAGCAGGTGGCGGTGGGGGTAACGGCGCGCGGTGGTGGTGCGGTGGTTGATGGCCGTGGTGGTGACGGTGCTACTGCGTGCGTTCGCGGGGTGGTATGGCCGTGGTGGTGACGGTGCGCGTTGGTGGTGCGGTGGCAGGTGGCGGTGGCGGTGCGGTGGCGGTTGGGTGGCAGTGGTGGGGGCGATATACAAAGATTTGGGGGTAATTTGGTGTGAAAATGGAGAACAGATCTGGAATCACCGTTTTCATAAATCTGAATAACTTTTTGCGGCGATATGTCGTGGCAAAAGGTCTTTTGCGGCGACAAAGTTTTTAATTATATTTAATTTTAATTCTTTTTACGACGAATATTTTTTGCGACGCCACTATCGTCGCAAAAAACCAAGCGGGAAATTTTCCCTCCAACTAAATAATTCAGGGAAAATATAAAAAACTTGAATATATTTTTGCGACGAAACTGAATTGACGTAAAAAATAATATATTTTTAATAACATAAAAAATTAAAATATCTTTTTTGCGGCGATATTATCGTCGCAAATAATAAATTTGACTACAAAAGTCAAAAAGCTAATTATTTTTGTCGTTTAGTTGGTTTTTTGCGACGATACAGTTATCGCCGCAAAAAACTTACTCGCAAAAAGCATATTCCTTGTAGTGGTAGAGTTTTTAATAACATTAAGACTCTTACTTCATGACAGAACTCTTATTATTTGTACATGGAAATGACTATCAAACAAATACATTTAATATAATGTACATAAACGAGAAGCAAAGACAAGGTGATTTAAAAGGTAAAAAACAATCAACGAACAAGAAAGTATGTACATGTATTCAAATTGGATGACATTGGACCTCTTCCCTTAATTTAATGAGACGATGACACCCTAATTATTTGATTTAAACCAAATAATATCATGACCATACTTTAAAAAATGTCTAATATCAGAAGATCTATCATTATCTATTCTAGTAGTCGATGACCTTATGTCCTATGTCATTGGGGCACTAAAATGTTACTAGATCTTACAGTCCTAGGTTTCCGTAAAGTTCATTGTATAAAGGAGCCACAAGTAGAAAGCGTGGTTTTTTAGACGGTTATTATAATTATTTTAACCGGGTTTAGGACCGCCTAGAAAGACATTACTGAAAAAAATAGTGTTATTATTTTGGGCGGTATTTTGGACAGCCCAAAAAAAACAATAGCTTATCAAAAATTAAATATTATTAATATTATTTATTTTACATATCTTTTAGGGTGGTTTTTGGACCGCCCAAATAGCCTAATTTTAATTAATGAATTATTTAAAACTTTATATAAATCTAGAATTATATAAAACCAAAACCAACTTTCAAATCAAACTAAACCAGATCACAAATTTCACACAAATTGAATATTTTTGTCACACCCCCGCTAGTAGCGGAAACACGAGGGCGCGACGGACGAGAACGTCATAACACATTGGGGGTCTAAGAGAATCACTATAAGGCGTTCTCCGTAAATGGGTCATGACGACGCCCGACACATGAGAACAAGTGTCAAGATCAACCACTCCATTACGAATAACCAAAATGAAATATGTTCACCAAAAGTTCCAACAAACCAAACATTTCAAAACACAATAAATAATCCAAGATCCAACAAGCACACCATCAAAACATCCAGGCATAATTAATCCAAAAGTGCCATAAGTAAACAAGACCAAATAAAAGTCTAAAATAGTCTAATGCTCCTGAGAGAGCGGTCTCATCTAAGTCCACATCCATTCCACCTATGCGTTGTTACCTGAAAAGACATGCTCATAAAAGTTAACATACGTTGATGAGTTCACAGGTTTAAAGTACAAAACATTACCGTGTACACATGTAAGTAAATGAGGGTGTGAGAGTAAGAGAACATAGTAGCCATAAAATTCATACAAGTCAAGTGTCATGCCCATGCCCAAAACCGGATTATATTCACCCAAGGGCTCGTACATGGCCAAGTTGGTCTTAGCTAGCATTCCAACAACAAGGGTGGGGTGTCAGTCTGTTAGTACTAACATTACCTCTCCATGACAGTCTAGTCCAAATAAAGTCCAAGTACAGATAGCAAATTTGTAAGGATTCTAGGCTCGATCCTATGGTCCAAACCACACACAAGTTGTTTATGACACGTCGTAGAACAAAACATTTGAGCAAGCTTTTCCCCCAAGAAACCTATTCCCAGGGTGTGACGGGCGGTGTGTACAGGGCCCTTTTCTTTCTTGGTCGGACCAAGCAAACAAACTAATATATTAAAAAGGGTCCGTGAAACTAACCTTAAAATGATAGAGTTCAAATCCCACAATACGCAGAGCAAGCACTAAAAGTACAATACACAAAAGGATTACTATAGCACAAAAATGACCAACATGGGCGTAATCCTTTTAACCTAGCCTTTAACGCTCATCAAGATTTTTTATTGTCACTCTTATTAATTTAATCTTTTATAAAGTTGTTTAACCACTTTTATATGCAAGACTTGTCTTTATTTAGATTATTTAGTTTCAACTCTTACTTTCAGGTTTGTCACGATATTACAACACATATATCTGATTGCGCATCAGTCTTGTATAATCTGTTTGGAGATCGAAACGATAACGAATCATTGTGAAAGGTACCATTTGAAAGAGGAGACTTCTATTTAAACTCCAGAAAAAGAATCATCTCCATTTGACAAAATATGAGAAGGTTATGACTCGAAGAATACCGACTAATCTGCTGCCCAGATTCGTCAGTTTTGACCTTCTGTTTGGTTTGCTACGTTTGGAGGACCAAACGAGGTCAAAACGACACGAGACCACTTCGGTTAGTTAGAGGACTCATAAGGATTGATTTCAGACCCAGATTTTGCTCCAATTTGGCGTATTTTGACTAAGTTATGACATGCACAAGATGACCCATTTTTCTGACAGCAAGTTGTCCAGTTTTTTAGTCTTGTTCCTTTGTGTCTCAAACTTCAATATTAGCCCGTTATCAACCCGAGTATATAAAGAAATTTTATTCCAGTTTCTATTTGCCCAAAACTTCCATTAAACACTTAGTTTACTTTTAAGTTTTCAGTCTCAAACAGTTGTTGAGTTTTAGTCTCCCGGTTTGCAACGGTAATTGGTAATTTCATTGTTTCAATCGTTCAACATGTTTAACATTTCGAGAAACAAATTCAATGACTTCAAAACATTTTATAAGTCCAAGATGTCATTTAAGAGCAGGTCATCCAAGATTACAACCCAATTTTGATAGATTTGAAGAATATGCAAGTCCAAGGAATAGGGTTTTTACCAATTCCGCGTATCGATTGTCAGCATAGCTTTTCTGATGATCTTGAGCCGCCTTCAACTTGTCCCTAATCTGAAACACGTTATCGGTAGTTGTCACACCCCCGCTGAGAGCGGAAACACGGGGATGTAACGAGACGGGATCGTCATAACACATTGTTAATAATAGAGATGCAATATATGTAATTGATGATAAAGCGTGTGATGACGACACCCGACACAAAGGAGACTTGTGTCGTGTTTAGTCAATATTCACGACAGCATAGCCATAAGCATAATCTTGTAATTGATTCACATAACCAAAAATATTAACATTGTAATGTAATTCCCACAACCCGGGAACAAGTATCAAAAGTATGAAGATAGTTTAATAGACTACAACAATGATTCAAAATGAATGTTTGTCATGTATGTTTAGTCTCAAAATGCATCCTAGGGTCTCCACTAAGGCAGCACTCCTAGATCTTCAATTAGCATTGTCACCTGAAAAAATACGCTCAAAAATGGTCAACAAAATTGTTGGTGAGCTCGCAGGTTTAATAGTAAGTAAAATTGATGCTGCATAATTGTTTTGTGGAATACCATGTATACAGTTATAAGTAAGTAAAATCACATAACAATGAGCATTAAAAGCCAAACCTAATGATGTACACACAGAATCTTGTCGGAATATATTCACCCAAGGGCCCATTCCTGGCCACTGTTGGTACCAACTAGTATACCAACAAACAAGGGTGGGGGTGTCAACACAGTAGTACTACCAATACCTATCCGTCGGTTCCAACACCGGAATTAAATGGTTGTAAAGAAAGTACCACACAACGAACTCATGTATGTATCAGATAAGTACTCACAAAACAGTAACACGTTGATTCCAAGAATTGTAAGTTGTACAACATAAAAATGGGTGAGCATACTTTTCCCCTATGTTTGTAAATAGTTAAAGTATTGAATAAGCATAAAAAGGGCCATGAAACTCACTTGTTAAGTGGTAAGTATGAATGATCAAAGTTTCCAAATGTTGTATGTAGTAAACGGTCAAACACCTATTGACAGTTATTGTTAAGCATTAATGATATGTTTAATGAAAATAGTAACGTTCGGTCGGTTCGGGTTGTATCGGTTCGGTCGCGCTAAAGACACACAAGCAAACATAAGTATTAGATCTTATATAGATCCAAGTACTAGAAATCGTTGCCATTGTCGATGATGGTTGTGTACAAGTGTCATTGTTATTAGAGAAATACTTAACAAATATTAGCGTTGTAAATCGATTGTTGATAATTGTAAAGTGTTATGTTGATTTGATTTGGAATAGCATTAATAAGTTTGATAGCGTCAATTTTAAAGATTGTCATTAGCAACGGTACCCGGGTCGATGTCACCTTAACATCATACGACAAACACACACCACACACAAGAAGAAACTCACACACAACAACTCCAGTCGCACGACTGGACCAGATGCACGACTGGACCAGACGCACGACTGAACCACTCATCTACACGAATCAACCTTCATTCGTACGAATCAGCTACATTCGTACGAATGAAACTCCATTCGTATGAATCAGCTACACTCGTACGAATGAAACTCCATTCGTGCGATTCGGCCTTCAGTCGTACCACACAACACCCAATCGCACGACTCAACATCCATACATACGAATCAACCTTCATTCGCATGAATCAGCTTCATTCGTACGACTGAACCTTCCTTCATACGACTCAGCATTCAGTCGTGCGATACACGCACAATCGCACATTCGTCCGCATAGACTCAATCGCATGAATACACTCATTCTCATGACTCAATCGCACGAATACACTCATTCGCATGACTCAATCGCACGACACACACAATCTCATGAATCAATCACACGACACACTCACAGTCGCATGACTTAGTCGCATGACACACCTAGTCGCACGGCTCAGTCGCACGACAGACCCAGTCGCCAGAACAGCAGAATCGTGACTGCAGAAGTGCAAAGCAGCCTTCGGTTGTTCCGTGCACGATGTTTACACCTCAAGGACTTCCAAAAACACATTTCAAATATGTACAAACAAGAAGAACACGTAGAAAGGCAACACACGCACCCACACGACCTCATGTGCTCGGGTTGGCCCCGAGCACCCAAAACCCTAAGAGTGCAGTAGTAAACAAGCAAGAAAAGGGACGGCCAAGGTCGTGTACCTGCAAGAAAGGAGTAGTCTCAGCTGTAGCCGAGGCTTTGCCGGTGAAAACGCGAAAGAAAGGGGCGGTTTTGGTGCAAGGAGGAGGAAGAAAATGGAAGAAGAAGAAGCTGAAGAAGAAGATGAAATGTGGTGGCTAAGGATGGTAATGGGGTTTATATACCCAGCCCTAGTTTGGCAAAATGTCATGTTTGGTCCCTGCACTTAGCCCCCCGAGTTCCCAAATTGTTTCGGTTAAAAACGACCTTAATCGGCTAGTTATATTAACGATAAAAGTGTAAATAATGATATTTGTAACTTAAAAATGGTTTTATTAATGACAATAATATATATAAAAATGGTATATCTAATGATAACGATAAGGACAATTGTAAGATTTTAAGGATATAACGCTAATGATAAGAACACAAGTGTAACAGATGATAAAGCAAGTATAATATCCACACGAATAGCTTATAAAGGTGAGGAATGAACGTTCAAAGAAAAGTTAACGGAATCCACGCTAAATGACGGACCTTTTGGTGACGGATGTCACAGTAGTATCCTGTATGATCTCAGGTCCAGTCATTTGGCTTTTCCCAACCTTTACCCAACACACCGGCGACCTCCACTTACGCCATATAATTCCTCAAACGGTGCACATCCAATACTTGTGTGATAACTATTGTTATAAGAGAACTCAACTAACGGAAGGTGGGTGTCCTAGTTACCACCGAAATCAATTGCACAGGCCCTCAAAATATCCCCCAATGTCTGAATTGTACGCTCGCTCTGACCATCGGTCTAAGGGTGATAAGCCGTACTCATATCAAGGCGCGTCCCTAGCGACTTCTGTAGACACTTCCAAAATCTCAAAGTGAAACGTGCATCACGGTCAGAGATGATGGACACTGGTATCCCATGTCTTGCCACAACCTCGCTAATATAGATCCTTGCTAATTTCTCCATTTTAAAGTCCTCCTGAATGGTCAGAAAGTGAGCAGATTTAGTCATCCGGTCTACAACGACCCAAATGGAATC
The DNA here is from genome assembly GCA_024085815.1 of Flaveria linearis. NCBI lineage: Eukaryota > Viridiplantae > Streptophyta > Magnoliopsida > Asterales > Asteraceae > Flaveria > Flaveria linearis. Next base: position 59,996,945 of record CM044014.1, on the reverse strand, counting down.
GTGCCCACTACTGGTCCTCGGTAGATTCATAATGAAATCCATTACGATGTTCTCCTATTTCCATTCCTGAATTTCAGGCTGTTGTGATAAACCTGATGGTCTCTGATGTCTGCCTTAACCTTCAAACAAGTTAAGCATCTACTCATATACATAGCAATATCCCGTTTCATACCAGCCACCAATACAAGTCTCTAAGGTCATGATACATTTTATCCGCACCGGGATGTACTGAATATCTTGTTTTATGAGCCTCGTCTAGCACCATCTCCCGTGTATTTCCTAAAGACGGAACCCAAATTCTCTCGACGAAGTACAACCCACTTTTGCCCTTTTGCACAAACTGGTTATCCAACCCTTTCAGTGTTTCCTCTTTTTCATTCAATTCCTTTATTGCTTGCATCTGAGTAGAAATGATACAAGTTTTAATACTTGGATGAACCATCATACTTGCTGCCCGAACACGTACGGGTTTAACTCGTTCTTTTTGACTTAAGGCATCAACAACTACATTAGTTTTTCCCGGGTGGTACCGGATTTCGCAATCATACTCACTGAGTAACTCCATCCATCGGCTCTGCCTCATGTTCAATTCCTTATTGTCGAAAATATGTTGAAGACTCTTGTGGTCTGTGTAAACAACACACTTTGAACCGTACAAATAATGCCTCCATATTTTGAGAGCAAAAACTACCACGCCCAATTAGAGATCATGGGTAGCGTAGTTTTTCTCGTGATTCTTCACTTGTCGTGACGCGTACGCAATCACCTTATCCTTTTGCATGAGCACGCATCCCAAGCCTTGATGCGATGTGTCATAATACACCATAAATCCCCCCGACCCTATCGGAAGTGTTAATATTGGGGCGTCGCACAACTTGTCCTTTAAGGTCAAGAATGCCTCCTCTTGCTTAACACCCCAAACAAACTTTTTATCTTTTTAAGTAAATTGCGTAAGAGGTTGCGCAATCCTCAAAATATTTGCGATAAATCGTCGGTAATAACCTGCTAGACCCAAGAACTGTCTAATCTCCGAGGGTGTTTTGGGTGTCTCCCAGTCTTTAACAACCTCAATCTTACCAGGGTCCATATGAATTCCCTCCTCATTTACCACATACCCAAGGAACTTCACTTCCCGTAACCAAAACTCGCACTTGGAGAACTTGGCGTACAACTCTTTCCTCAACAGGTCTAAAATTGTTCTCAAATGTCTTTCGTGATCTTCTTTCATCTTAGAGTAGATTAAAATATCATCATAAATACTATGACAAACTTATCCAGGTACGGCCTACACACGCGATTCATCAAATCCATGAATACCGCTGGTGCGCTCGTTAACCCAAAGGCATGAGTAGGAACTCATAAGGTCCATAGCGAGTTCTAAAAGCCGTCTTTGGCACGTCCTCTTCGTGTACTCTAAGTTGATGATACCATGAGCAGTGGTCAATCTTTGAAAAGTACTTGGACCACGTGGTTGATCAAACAGATCATCTATCCTTGGCAGAGGATATCAGTTCTTAACTGTTAGATTATTCAGCTCTCGATAGTCTATGCACATTCTGAAAGATCCGTCCTTCTTCTTGACAAAAAGTACCGGCGCTCCCCATGGTGAATGACTGGGTCGTACGAAGCCTTTATCCAAAAGTTCTTGAAGCTGACTAGACAACTCTTGCATTTCTAATGGACCCAATCGATACGGGCCTTAGCCACATGTGCCGCGTTAGGCGCCAGATCAATTCAGAAATCCACTTGTCGTGGAGGTGCCAATCCTACCAGATCCTCCAGAAATACTTCCTGGAAATCTCGCACCACTGGTATGTCCTCAATCTTCTTTGCCTCAGCCTTCATATTCATATTAAGTCCCTTTTTCACTTCCGGCCTCTCATCGTACACTTCTAGCGTCTCACCACTCGGTAGTGGAAGTCGTACAATCTTTTCGTTACAAATAATCTTAGCCTTGTTCTCTATTAACCAGTCCATACCCACCACTATGTCGAAGTCCCAAGCCCAAAAGCTATAAGATTTATGCTAAAGACATGATCATCTAATATTAGGGTACAGTCTCGGATTAGCTCCTTAGTTTCTACCAAACTACCATTGGCCAACTCAATTACATAAGGGTTTGTATATAACTAGGGGTCACATCTAACATTTTCACAAATTCAGAGGACACGAAGCTGTTATCAGCCCCCGTGTCAAATACTACTGTAGCTTAATGATCGTTTAAAATAAACGTACCCATCACAACTTGTGGTTCCTGACGAGCTTCATTTGCTCCCAATACAAATGCTCTCCCACGAGCAGGATTTCCATTGGTGCCTTGTACTGGATTCGCCCCAATTGTTAACACTTGTGATGTGTGTTTTGATATATAAACTTTAGCAATAGATTTTACACAATTAAGCTTTAAAATTATAAAATGATTTTCACTTTATGACTAACTACACACACAATAGGCAAGTGTACCTATCGGATAATAGTATAGCTTTTGGTAAGAACCAAGTATCGATCCATGGACACGAGAGCTCCTGATACTAGGTCTTTATCATTATCTAGCCGATAAAAGATGATTTGTGAATATTATGATTGACTAATTTAACTAACAATTAAACAAATTGAAGAAAGTAGACAAAGATGAAGATAACTAATCAGAGGAAGGTATCACTTAGACTTTGAATCCGCTTAGCAAAACAATGACGACATGCATGAACCTATGGTGAGATCATTTTCTACACATGAAACATGGATATAAACTAGACTCTTGTCAAAGTTATCTAATTATATAAGTCTTTGGAAAGCTAACACGATAAACACACAATAGCCACCTAAAGTTATGCCGTGAAGAACCAATGATAATATTATGCTAATGTTAAAGATGGTTTGGACTCCCGTCAAGGAAACCAAACCCACAAATCTTTGGAAAGTTAACACGATGAACACACGGTAACCACCTCAATTCGCGTAATGTACAATACCTATGTATATCCTTCAACTTATGAATATCCTAACACGAATACATGAACCATAAATTTATGCATTATCTATAGTTATACATAACAAAGTTAGGAGGTATTCATAACGAACACAATGGTTTTTACAAACACATGTATAAGGATGCATACTTGTTCTACTTTACTAGGTATTCAACCCTCATTCACCATTTCTAGTCAAATGCCATAAACTACATACTAGGTTATGCAATTCATGAATAAATGTTCCAACACATGGTTTTCCAACATAATGTGGTTGCAACACCCACAAGATTCAACATTTCATTAAGTTAAATATGAACACACCACCATTAAAGGACATTCATAGCTTTGTAATGAGCATTTACATAAACACCACCAAGCGTTTCATACAACATGTTAAAGTATGCTAAGCTTCATCTAATCTAAGTGATTAAGAGTATTTAGCCCACAGGGCTTACAAAAGCCACAACAAAACTCATAGAAATGGAAGAAAAAATATTAGATCTAGAGATTTTCAAACCAATGATAAGTGAGGATGGGTTGTGTGAAGTTGAATCTTTCTTTGAAATGCTTGATCTTCAACCTCTCTTGAACTCTTAAGAAACCTCCTTCAAATCTCTCCCAAAGATGAAGAAAAACTAGGGTTTTATCTTCCAAAAACGTCCCCCCTTCAATGGAGATGAAGAAGGGCTTAAAAAGGGGGCCAGTTGTGTGTCATGGCCATGACATGGTTTGTCATGGCCATAATGCGCATAAAAAAGGGGGCTTGCAGCTTGTTATGGTCCTGACAGCTCCTGTCATGGCCATGACAGCCTCTAAACTTCCAAACTCTTCATGAATTCCTTGGTTTTTTCTTTTGAAATCATCAAACAACCATTCAAAGCTACAAAAATCAAATTAATCACAATTAAGTATCACTAAAGATTAATTTGAAACAAAAATCACTTAAAATGGGAAAAGATATGTATTATTAACATGTATAATTATTCACACATCAACTTGATTTTGTTGATTATTCCCGGGATTCTGGTTGGCCGCTTGTCCCGGAGCTCAGTTCAATCTCGGGCATGCATTGCGGTAATGCTCTAGACTTCCACACTCATAACACCCACGCTACCCACCGGTTGGTCTGACCGCGGTAATTGGCACAACTGGGTTCACTACCACCTTGCAACTCTTAGCTAGATGTCCCACTTGCTTACAGTTAAAACAAACTGGACATGGTACAATATTAGGATGGTGAAGATTGCACTTGGTATATTTTGGGTAAGCACCAGCATAGTCCTTCCTTGCTGGTTGTCTAGCCACATAACCCTTAACCATCTTTGCTTTCTTATCTGTTTACCACTCGCCTGCTTGCTAGACTCACCAGCCTCTTTTCTCTTTTCACTTCCATTGCCTAAGGCTCCAGTCCGAACCATTTCATCTGTCAAACTACCTGCTTTCAATATGGCACTCTGGATAGTCGGGGGTGCAGCAGCAGTCACCATTCCTCGGATTTGTGGTACCAAACGCCAAATGTATCGCTTAATTCTCTTCGACTCAGGTGTCACTAGGTGTGGCACTAGCTTTGCCAGTGTTGGTACACATGTCCCTAGTTCTAGTGTGCTTAAATGTAAATGACTTTCATTTTGTTACATTGATGTAATGTTTTGATATATGTAATAAAAATTCTTTATTGAATGATTATTGGTTATTGAATGTTAATCTATTTATATTATTGCTTATTACATGCTTATATGAACATGTTATATGGGTTTGCAGTTGTTAGACATAGTTCTGTATCTTTAAAGGTTCAGGAATGTGTTTAACTAAGGATTATGTTCCAGTTGCACGACTGGACCATGCTAATGGGCCAGTCACACGACTGAACCATGTGATTGAGCCAAACACAAGATTGAGTCATAAGACTGACTCAGTCATATGAATGAATCAATCGTGTGGGTCAGTCGTCCGTGTGAGTGGATCGTATGACTCAGTCGCACGATTGAGCCATACTCATGGCTCAGTCGTACGAATGAAGACTATAACCTATAAATACCACTTAATTCGTGGAAAAAAGAAAACAATTCGAGAATTCACAACCCTAGCCATCCCAGAGAGTCCAAGTCGTCCCTTCCAACTTCATAGAGTGTTTCTGATCATTGCTAATCAATTCTTAACATTTTCTAATCGTTAGTTTTGATCAGATTAACATTTCCCCTGATTGGATCGCCAATCAAATAGGATTTCGCACTATTTGATCAGGTTTCACGTAGATTCGGTTAGTATCAGTTCATATTCGGTCCTAACAAGTGGTATCAGAACTTTGGCTCTCGATTCTACGTGGATTTAATCACGTTTTTTGCAAAGATCAACGTTTTTTCAATCAAAGATCCGCTCCTTTGCATTAAAAATTCGATTTTTATGAGTGCATGTGTTCAAAAGTTCGTATTTTTTGAGTTCTAGCCGACTAGGGTTTTCAAAATTGTGATTTTAGTCGAATCGAGTGAAAATTCTTAAAAATTTTGAAGTCAGACGTCTTAGTCGCATGATTGATCCAATCGCACGACTAAACTTCATACGCACAGCTCAGTCGCACGATTGGTCCAATCGTCTGTTCATTCGCACGATTAAGCTTGTTCGTTCGGTTCACCTCAATCGTGTAGTTCATTCATACGACTGAACTCATACGCATAGATTCATATGCACGATTGACCTCAATCGCATGTGTGAACTCAGTCGCACTCTTCAATCGTCCGGTTGACTTCAATCGCACGGTTGAGTCTCATTCGCATTCCTTAGTCGCATTAGTCAGTTAGATCGTCAAGTTTTTCTGTCTAAGTCATCATGGACGAACAACACTTTTCTTTCTCATCCGGGAAGGACTCCAGAATTCAGAATCTCTTGCTCTTGGAAAATGAGATCGGAAATCACAACAAACCACCAAAGCTTCTGTCACTTGACGAATATCCTCAATGGAAGCAACGGTTTGAAATTCATTTGAATGGAGTGGACACCAACTTATGGAGCACTATTGAGACTGACTATACTATGCCAGTTGGAGCTGATGGTGTTCCACTGACTCTAAGTGGTTTGAATGAGGCGTAAAAGGTTGCGTACAATGCTGAGAAGAAGGCCTATGCATTGTTGACACAGTCCATCCCAAAAGATATTTTCCATCAGTTCTCAGAACACAAGTAGTGCAAGAAGTTATGGAAGGCTCTAGAGAAACGTCATAAAGGAAATGCAACGTTTAAGTCTCTTAAGGCTAAAGCTTTGAAGAAGGAATTTGATAACTTCTCGTCAATTGGGAATGAGAGTCTGGACGATATTATCGATCTCTTCTATCATTTGATGAGTAAACTGCACACTCATGGAGTTAAAACGACTATGGAAGGTAAGGTGTCGAGTTTGGCTGATGGTTTACCTGATAAGTGGAATTCATTCGTTTCCACTTTAAGACATAATGCAGTGTTGGAAACGTTGGATATAAATGATTTTATTTTGAAATTGAGAGAGGAAGAGCTACGACATAGGTACAAGTCTAAAAAGGGAACCTACACTCAGAATCCTTCTCTATACAATGTGACTCCTACTACTGCATCTTCTAGTGCACCCTTGCAGACTGCTTTCGTGTCTAACACATCTACAAACATTCAAAGTGCATCTTCAGTTGGTGAATCAAGTGTTTCATCAAGTGTTTAACACAGTTCTGCAGAAGCTCAACCAACAAAGTTAACAACAGAGAATCTGAGCAACATAACTGTGAAAGTTGCTAAGGAGCATATGGATTTACTTGCTGCCGTGGTCCATTCATATGACGGGTTAGTAGCAGGGAAGATTGGTAACTATCACTTGGCCGACGAAGATTATGAGCAAGTGGATGAAACTGAGCTAGAGCGGATGGATATCATGTGGGCTCTCGCTAGTGCTATGCGTAGAGCAAAGAAGTTTGTTAAGAAGACGGGACGGAACCTGGTGGCTACAAAGGATATAACTTTTGGATTTGACAAGTCATAAGTCACCTGTTTCAACTGCGGTGAGAAAGGCCATTTCAAGAGAGAGTGTATCAAACCTAAGAAGACAAGAAATGGCAACCCATTTTCTTCAACCAACAGGCAGGATAAGGACAAAAAGGTAGCTTCAACCAGCCATGACTCCAAAGCCATGGTAGCATAGGGTGATAAAGGATAATACTTGTCCTTCCGTTTCTTATCTGATGGTGAAGCTAACATTGCATTGGTTGATGATCTAAACGACGACTTAGCGAGTGAGGGGGAGAACTCGGCTAAGCATGATACTGCTGATGTGAATGAGACTATGGCTGCTGTTGATCACCTGGTAGAGGATGAACTGAATGCAGGATCTGCAACACACCAAGAACCCCAGGCTGCTTTCATGGCCGGCACCTCCACATCTGCGCAGGTAGAATCGAAAGAAGCTCTCTTTGATAAATATGCTTGTGTTGATTGTAATAAATTTAGAGAAGCATAGATTTAAAATTTGCTAGATTTTTAGATCATAATGACAATTTGGTAAAAGACTTAAAACTGTGCACTGAGGCTAATCGGGTGTTAAAACTAAATGAGAGCAGTTATAAAGAGAAAATCGAAGTTTTGAGAAAACAACTAAAGGAAACTGAAGTTGTAGCATTTAACCAAGAAAATGACATAAAGTTTTACATAAAGACAATTGAGGAAACTAAAAAGGAAAGAGCTGTTTTACAAGTTGAAAATGAGTTCTTAAGGCAAAGACTACATAGTTTAGCTAGTTCCTTTCACATCTTGCAAAACTTGACTAAAGAAAGAATCAATGGGGAAGGTCTGGGTTATAAAGTTGTACCCCCAACATATGAGATCCTTCTAAACACCAAACAGAGACTTGTTAACAATAACCCCATTAAGGATCATGTGGTGACTACTCCTCTGGTCAGTGATCCGGACACTGCAGTTAAACCTGCACCTCCGGTTGCTGATTAGAAGGCTTCAACATTGGGCACAAAGGATAAAATCATCATTGAGGACTGGGTGGAAGAGGATGATAACGTACCTCTTGGGTTGGGTTCATAATTTGCTGTTATACAACCAAAGACTTCAAAACCTACCCAGTCTAAATTGATTAAGCAAGATCTCAATCATTTGAAAAGACAAAGTAATCATAACGTTAAACAAATCAAATTTGTTAAAGAAGGTGAAAAACCAAAAGTTGAGACCAATAATCCCATGCCTGAAGTGTACTCCCCACACCACAAGAGATCTCCTAGTCCTGTTGAGAGGAGATCATGCTATACTTGTGGACAAAGAGGACACATTTCTTCACACTGTCCTCGCTATCAGACACCTAGGCATAAAGTCGAACTAGATCCGGATGTTAAACCGTCTTTTTCATAACAGAGGTCTAAAACACCTGCTAGGTTAAAACACATGCTAGGTTTAACACCTCTTTCTAACACCAAAGACAACACAGACAAGCCACAGGAAAGTCTATGATGCCTGAGGCAAAACCTAATTTTGAAAATAGGCCAAAAGTTCAAACTGTTAATCAGTCACCGGTTTACCACAAACAAGCCTTACATAAGGATGTCTGTGGAAAGCTAAAACATCTGATATGTCTGATAGTGTGGATAAGAAGAAGAATGAGGCTTCTCCAAATCCAAATGGACAGTGGGTAGAGTTTGTGATGTGCGATGCCTCTGGGAAACCCAAGCCAGTAAAGGCTTGGGTCCCCCACCTTAACTAATCTTTTTCTGTTGTTGTGCAGGTTGTCCGCTACAGTGCTTCTACCAACACATGGATTGTAGATAGCGGAGCATCCAGGCACATGACAGGAAATCAGTCTCTCCTTTTCAACGTCAAACAAATAAAAGGGGGACATGTGTCGTTTGCTGGAAACAAAGGAGGCTACATTACCGCGCAAGAAGAAGTAGGTAATGGAAAGGTAAAGTTTAATAAAGTAAATTTTGTTCAGCAGTTAGAGAACAATTTACTTTCAGTCTCTCAGATATGTGACAAGGGCTTCAAAGTAATATTTGATAATAGGAAGTGTACATTCTGAAGAAGGAGATGGATATTCCGGAGGAGCAGGTATTAATGTCAGCATCAAGGTACAACGATTTGTACGTCTTGGACATGTCAAATGTTTCTACTACTGAGTCCACTGCTCAGTGCTTTTTGTCAAAAGCAACGGAAAAGGAGTCCATCTCATGACACAGGAGAATGGGACACATAAATCCCAGGAAGATGAATCAGCTGATTCACAACAACTTAGTTGAGGGAATTACTGTCAAGAACTTCAAACTTCCAGATTTTTATGTCTCGTGTAAGAAGGGAAAGCAGACCAAGAAGTCTCACAAGTCTAAGCTGAAGGGTTTGTTAGAACATAAAATCAAGTTTAACCACTTAAACTTTCTGAAAAAACGTAGCGGAGTTACAACTTAATAAAACCCATTTTATAAGCTGAAAATAATGTTCTTTAGTGACCATTTAAGATGGAAAAACAAACCCAAACAAAAGGATCATATATGTGAATGAAACAAGCTATGAACAATACACAAATGTACATAAAATCACAGCCATATGAAGCTGTGATTTGCTACCTTTCTGCAGCAGAAAAGTCGACTAAGATGAGAGGTTTTAGATGCTTGAAACGACCAAGAACTCAAGTGTAGGGGTCCTCAAGTGTTTATACCCCAAGCTACCTTGCAAACACCTTCTCTTGTTAGGTAGAATGACACCAAAACAACTTGAAAAACCCTAATTTCCCAGCTGCAGATCCGTGAGCTTGAGAGAGAAAGAAAGAGTGTTCTATGTTGTTGTTTGCATGTACTTGTTGAATGAGAAGGATAGAGAGTATTTCTAGTTAGTAGAACTAGTTCATGAGCATGTGTGTGTGTTAATCAATGTTAACTTGGTGGAACACAAGGGGCATGGGCATGCATGTGTTTGTCTTACCAAGAGAATAAAAGACCAAATGAAAGCTACACACATGACATGCATGCTTGCTCTTGGACGGTTTTTGTTTAAAAAAAAGCTTCCCCTTTTTTTATAAACTTCAAACAATAACACACATGTATTATCTAGTATTTTAACTAGTTTATACAATTAACCAATTAATTGTATAAGTAGTATACTCTCATTATTATTTGGTGTTATACAACTAATTTTAAATAACACTACAAATAATATTATTGAACAAAATATCCTAATAAATTGTTCCATCTCATATGCAACTTATTTAGAAAAACCCATTTTCTAAATTGGTGTAAATATTTAATTGCATGATCATATCACCAATTAAATATTAATTGGTGTTTGCTAAGCTTGTTATTGGGTATAACCCGACTTGGATCATAACGTACTAACCACATCAATATTTTATGTGTCTTGGGCACATAGAATCCTACAATCTCCCACTTGCCCAAGATTCATAGAAGATTGATGCAAGCAGTAAATGACGCCTAACAACGGTTTACTACCCTTAATACGCATGACTTATAGCCATTCAATAGCATCATCCCATTCAAGTACCCTACTTGAAATGATTTAGGAGAATCAATCATCTATCCTTTTGTTACAGATGTCATGTTAAATCCAAGGACACAGAATGATCATTCCTTGTTGGTTTAACTTAATCAGGCCTTAGACATCTAACTCTCAACGAATAAGAGGAACAAATTCCATCTTGACTACATACGTTTCTCACAAACACGTCGTGTTATACCTGAACATACCCTTATGTAATGTCCACTATTTCAGGACAGTGAAGAATTAGCTCAAGGTATAATACTTAGTGAATATCAAAACCCAATATGTATCTCAGGTCGGAGGATACCAAATGATATTCGCCTTTACTCAAATTTACTTATGATCAATCGATTAGATTCCATGTAGTAAAATTTGAGATGCGGGTTAGTCCAATATTTGTATCCCACAAATATCTATGAACCTTGGTAGCAACCCATTGCTCTATATTCATCCTTATGAATATCAACCAATCCAAGTTCATAATAGTCTTACCCTCACACTTGTTCCCACAAGTTTGAACGACTACGGACATTTAGAGTAAACAATTTACTCATGGATTAAACATGCTAAATTGGAACATTAATTGAAGCATTATAACTAAATAATCTTATTCAAATAATAAAGAGTTCCACATATCCAAATACAAAATATACAGATCAAATCCAATCACTAGAATATCGAAGTCCCATGGCACAAGTATGACCTTCATGCTTTGCCTTTTCAAGGAGCTTCGTGAGAGGATCCGCAATGTTTTGATCCGTGTGAACTTTGCGAATACATATCTTTCCCTTTTCAACTTCATCTCGTATGTAGTTGAATCTCCGCTCAATGTGCCTAGTCTTTTGATGAGCACGGGGTTCCTTGATTTGAGCAATCGCACCCTCGTTATCACAAAAGATTTCTAGGGGGTCCTGAATGGAAGGGACAACCCCTAGATCGGCAATGAATTTCTTCAACCATGCAGCTTCTTGAGCTGCCAATGAGGCGCCGACGTATTCTGATTCTGTAGTTGATAGAGCCACCGCATCCTGCTTGGAGCTCTTCCAAGAGACCGCTCCTCCATTTAGAATGAAGATGTATCCCGATTGTGACCGAGAATCATCACGATTGGTTTGGAAACTCGCATCCGTGTAACCTTTTACAACGAGTTCCTCGTCACCAGATCCATAGATTAGGAACATATCTCTTGTCCTCCTTAGGTATTTAAGTATGTTCTTAACATCCATCCAATGACTGTTTCCAGGATTTTGCTGGTAACGGCTTGTCATGCTTAAGGCGCATGACACGTCCGGTCGAGTGCATATCATTGCATACATGATGGATCCAATAGCAGATGCGTATGGGATTCCCTTCATTTTATCTTGCTCATCCTTTGAGCTTGGACATTGAGTCGTACTCAACATCGTTCCTCTTTGAATAGGTACGGTACCTTTCTTAGAGTTTTCCATCTTGAACCTTTTCAAGATCTTATCAATGTATGCACTTTGATTCAAACCTATCAACCGCCTTGATCTATCCCTATAGATCTTTATTCCTAGAATATAGGCGGCTTCACCAAGATCCTTAATGGAAAAACAACTTCCAAGCCAGGTTTTTACACCTTCCAAGGTTGGAATGTCATTTCCAAATAGTAGTATGTCATCAACATACAATACTAGGAAAGTTATTGTGCTCCCACTAGCCTTCTTATACACACAAGCCTCATCAGCGTTTTTGATGAAGCCAAATCTCTTTACTTCCTCATCAAAACGGTGATTCCAGCTTCTCGATGCTTGTTTCAATCCATAGATTGATTTCTTTAACTTGCATACTTTATTAGGATGTTTTGGATCGACAAAACCTTCAGGCTGAACCATATAGACATCTTCCTCAAGATATCCATTTAGGAAAGCGGTTTTGACATCCAATTGCCAAATCTCATAATCATAATGAGCAGCTATGGCAAACAATATCCTTATAGACTTTAGCATCGCAACAGGTGAGAAGGTTTCATCATAATCAACCCCTTAAGTTTGAGTGAAACCCTTTGCTACAAGTCTAGCTTTATAAGTATCCAAGTTTCCATGCATATCGGTTTTCTTCTTGAAAACCCACTTACTTCCAACTACTTTGGAATTAAGAGGTGGTATAACAATTCCCAAACTTGGTTGTCATACATGGATTGCATCTCAACGTTCATGGCTTCTAGCCATTTGTCACAATCCGAATTGGACATTGCATTATGGTATGTGGTCGGTTCATCTGAATCTACCACATAGCATCCATCCATGAAAAATCCATATCTTTCAGGTGGATTACTAGTTCTACCACTTCTGCGAACGTTTTGTGTGTATTGATCAACCCCTTGATCTTCCTCAACATCCTCATGTTGAGTGCTAGTTTCAACCAAACGTGCATCGGGTTGTGGTTCTTGATCCTCTTCAAGATCCACTGTTCTACTGCCAGCTCTTTCCATAAGGAACTTTGCTTCTAAGAACTCACCCTTTCTGGCAACAAACACCTTTTGTTCCAGTGAATCATAGAAATAATATCCCATAGAATCTCTAGGATATCCAACAAAGATACACTTAGTGGAACGGACTTCCAATTTGTTTGGAGTGGGAGTCTTAACATAAGCCTCACATCCCCAAACCCTTAAGTATGATAGGGATGGAACTCTTCCATGCCATATCTCAAAAGGTGTCCTTTCCACCTTTTTGGTTGGGGCCATATTTAGAATACGGGTCACGGAGAGCAAAGCGAAACCCCAAAATGATAGAGGTAATGTGCTTCTAGCCATCATAGATCGGACCATATCCAATAAGGTTCGATTCCTCCTCTCAGACACACCATTATGTTGTGGTGTTCCAGGTGGAGTGAGTTGTGAGACAATCCCACAGCTCCTAAGATGATCTTGAAAAACATCACTTAGGTATTCACCTCCTCTATCGGTACGGAGAATTTTAATTGACTTATTGAGTTGATTTTCTACTTCATTCTTGAAGATTTTGAACATTTCAAAAGCTTCATCTTTGTGCCTTAATAAGTACACATACCCATAACGACTATAGTCGTCAGTAAAGGTAATGAAGTATCTTTCACCATTCCTAGTCATTGGCTTAAAAGGGCCACATATATCCGAATGTATGATTCCTAATAAATCTTTTGCCCTTTCGGTAGTTCCACTAAAGGGTGCCTTAGTCATCTTACCTTGTAAACAAGATTCACAAACATCAAATGAATCACATTCATTTGTTTGTAAAAGACCATTCTTTTGAAGTGTTTGTAAACGTTTCTTGTTTATATGACCAAGACGACAATGCCAAAGATAGGTATCACTCAAGTCCAACTTGAGTTTCTTGGTGTTAGTTTGGTACAATGAACTATTTAAAGTATTTTTATGAACCAATTCATAAATACCATTAATGGGAATAGCTTTAAAATAGAACATACCATTTAAAGAAACATGAATATCATTTTCAATAAAGGATAATACATAATCATAATGTCTTAATTGGGATACAGAAATAATGTTCCTAGTCAAACTAGGAGCATACAAAACATTCTTCAAAATAACTTCCAAACCACTTGGAAGTCTTAGGATGTAGTCCCCACGAGCTTCTACTAAGACTTTAGTTCCATTGCCCATGAAGAGGCTAACATCCCCTTGTTTGAAGTCCCTATTTCTTGTAAACCCCTGCAACAAATTGCAAATATGAGTTCTACATCCGGTATCCAATACCCATGTGTTAGAAGATGTAACATTAAGATCAATATGAATCATGTATATTGTACCTGAGGTCTGCCCGGCATCCCTCTTGGCTTTCAACTCTTGGAGATGGACAGGACAATTCCTTGCCCAATGTCCTATCTCCCCACACTTGAAGCATGGGTCATTAGTAGCAACCTTTTGCTTCTTCTCTTGTGGTTTGGGTGGTACCCTTACCACCCTTTTCCCTTTTCCCAAAACGGGTCCCTTACCCTTGGCAACCTTTGCCTTGGGTGCGGGATGAGGCCTTTTGTTGTTCCCACCTTCATTGATGGTGAGAACAGGTAAAACCCTTTTACCCATGGCCGCCTCGGCCGTTTTAAGCATTGAGTGAAGCTCACCAATGCTTTTGTCCCATGCATTCATGTTGTAGTTCAACACGAATGTCTCAAACTTCTTGGTTAGGCCATTTAGGATTAAATCCGTGGCTAACTCCTTTGAGACGGGACAATTTAGCCTCTCGAGGCGGTCAATATGACTTTTCATCTTAAGTACATAAGATGAAATAGATTGGTTGTCGTCCATACGACATGCATGGAGTGCTCGAACCGTTTCGAAGCGCTCAACCCTTGCTTGCTGTTGGAACGTTTCCTTCAGCTGGGTTATCATGTCGTAAGCTCCGTGATGTTCATACTCCTTTTGGAGATCCGGAGTCATGCTCGCTAGCATGAGACAAGACACTTGGACGGAGTCCTCAGTGTATTTCAGCCAATCGTTAAAGGCCTCCTCATCATCCTCGCTAGGTTGATCGGGGATAGGGTCGTCTAAAACATATGATCTTCTCTCTTGCTTGAGAACAATTCTCAAGTTTCGATACCAATCAATAAAGTTATTATGATTTAGACGTTCCTTTTGGAGGATCGCTCGGAGTGATTGGTTTGACGTGGATGAGTTATCGTGATTCTCATTATTGGTGGCCATCTACAAAATTTAACAAAGATCCATATTAGTATTTTCGATATTGCTAATTTTAATATTAATGCCTTTTAAGGTCAATTTTATATATTAAAATCTAGAACCCAACATTACATTTAAATTGTGGTTAGGTGACCTTTATCCCACGATTTAAATTAATAAGGTGGTTAACGATTAACGATTGCAACCATTTGCAACTTCTAGAGGTATGGGATCGACTTTAAACATCATATGCAAAGTCGGCATGTTAATCCCATCAACACCATTTGGAAACCATATTTTAGGTGATCCATTTAACATGGTTTGCAAATTAAGTTACCCTACTTGCACACACATGTGAGTTTACCAACATAAGTGGTTAGGTAACCTTTATCCCACCAATATGGTATTCCCACCTTAAGTCATAAGTTCCCTCAAAATGGTTAGGTGACCTTTATCCTATTAAGAGTTTCCAAATGACTTAAGTGTTGTGCAAAAGGACGGTGTTAAACTTGTGTTTGTTAAATGTTTAGAGGTTTTATAATTCTAGTTTAGAAAACTCTATGTACTTGTATTTGTATGCTTTCAAATACAAGGTACCCTATGGTTCTTTTAATAAAACCCATTTTATTATAAAATCATTAATCCTTTTAATAACCATTTATTAACACTTAATGACTAAGAACATTTTATATTAGCTTGTTAAGATCATTTTTATTTAGATTGTTCATCATATCCAAATATCATACAATCATTCATAAAATAATAATCAATCAAGCATAATATAACAACCACAATGAGCATATGTGCATAACCATAGCATCTAAAGTGGTCCACACTTGTTTGCATCACAAGTGTGGTCCATAGGTCTTTCCTAAGGGTCAAAAACAATCACATGGAAAGCTTCCAAAAGCCTCCCACTTGAAACCGCATCCAAAATGCTCCATGTTTCTCTTGTGACCTTCCTTTGTGCTTCCAATGTGTATGTCTTCATATTACAAGATATAAAGTCCTAATACAAGATATCTAGTAAAATGAAAATACACCTAATCTATTTATTACAACCCAATAATAAATAAATTACATTTGAAACAAAGCACAACAACAAATAATACAACCCAATTGAATGAATGAATACAACCAATACAAGCATCCAAACATCACAAGGTATTGGGCTAGGTTATGCACACTATCATCCAATGATCATATCATCAAAACATATAATGAAACCCCTTTTAAAACCACCAAATTTCAGCCAGCATAAACTGAAATTTTTGGTTTTAAATATTGTCCAAACAATCAATATTTCATAATATGTTTCTTTCAAGGTCTAATCACTAGCATGTGTGATATGACCTTGAAAGTTTGGGGAATCATTCAAACAAACTATAACAGCCCAAAATCAGCCTATAACTAGTTTATTATCATCCTTTAAAACCAATTTTAAAGGACAAAACAAGCAAGTCATCCACATAACCGGCTCTTGATGCCATTGAAGGGTTTGTTAGAACATAAAATCAAGTTTAACCACTTAAACTTTCTGAAAAAACGCAGCGGAGTTACAACTTAATAAAACCCATTTTATAAGCTGAAAATAATGTTCTTTAGTGACCATTTAAGATGGAAAAACAAACCCAAACAAAAGGATCATATATGTGAATGAAACAAGCTATGAACAATACACAAATGTACATAAAATCACAGCCATATGAAGCTGTGATTGCTACCTTTCTGCAGCAGAAAAGTCGACTAAGATGAGAGGTTTTAGATGCTTGAAACGACCAAGAACTCAAGTGTAGAGGTCCTCAAGTGTTTATACCCCAAGCTACCTTGCAAACACCTTCTCTTGTTAGGTAGAATGACACCAAAACAACTTGAAAAACCGTAATTTCCCAGCTGCAGATCCGTGAGCTTGAGAGAGAAAGAAAGAGTGTTCTATGTTGTTGTTTGCATGTACTTGTTGAATGAGAAGGATAGAGAGTATTTCTAGTTAGTAGAACTAGTTCATGAGCATGTGTGTGTGTTAATCAATGTTAACTTGGTGGAACACAAGGGGCATGGGCATGCATGTGTTTGTCTTACCAAGAGAATAAAAGACCAAAAGAAAGCTACACACATGCACATGCATGCTTGCTCTTGACGGTTTTTGTTTGAAAAAAAAGCTTCCCCTTTTTTTATAAACTTCAAACAATAACACACATGTATTATCTAGTATTTTAACTAGTTTATACAATTAACCAATTAATTGTATAAGTAGTATACTCTCATTATTATTTGGTGTTATACAACTAATTTTAAATAACACTACAAATAATATTATTGAACAAAATATCCTAATAAATTGTTCCATCTCATATGCAACTTATTTAGAAAAACCCATTTTCTAAATTGGTGTAAATATTTAATTGCATGATCATATCACCAATTAAATATTAATTGGTGTTTGCTAAGCTTGTTATTGGGTATAACCCGACTTGGATCATAACGTACTAACCACATCAATATTTTATGTGTCATGGGCACATAGAATCATACATAAGCATGTTAACTCTATTGAGATGCCCCTGGAGCTTCTGCATATGGATCTGTTAAGTCCTGTCAGCATGAAGAGTATCGCTGGAGACTGGTACTGCTTTGTAGTCATAGATGACTACTCACGATTCTCCTGGTGATGTTTCTGAAAGCTAAGTCAGAAACATTTGAATTATTCAAAGTGCTCTTCACAACACTGGAGTCCCTTTACAATCTGAAGGTGAGGAAGGTCCGTTCAGACAATGGAACTGAATTCAAGAATCAGTGGATGGATGCTTTCTGTAAAGAAAAGAGAATTGTTCATCAGTTCTCCTCTGCGTACACGCCACAGATGAATGGGGTTGCTGAATGCAAGAATAGGAGCTTGATCGAGACTGTAAGGACTATGTTGGCAGATTCAAAGCTGCCAGTACAGTTCTGGAATGAAGCAGTTGCCAATGCATGCTACACGCTTAATCGTGTGTTAGTAGTCAAGCTATATGGGAAGACTTGCTATGAGTTACTTCAGAAGCGCAAACCAAACCTGGAGTATTTGGAACCATTCGATCTCCATGTATGTTACTGAAGAAAACTTCGGAGGGCAAGTTCAGCGAGAAAGCAGATCATGGGATCTTTCTAGGATACAGCATACCAGACGAACGTGTTTATAACAACTCGACAAGTCAGGTAGAAGTGTGGTGCAATGTAGATGTGCAAAGATACACCACCCCCCTGCTGGAAAAGGTTCGTCATCATTCTTCGATTACGATGGCTTTTTCAAATCATTCAACCTTCCTCCGACATGTTCAGATAACAAGACTACTGCTCAGATGATGTTCGATGTCTTGAATACACCAAATCTGGATATCAGCAATATAGCACCAGCCATTGGTGTTTCGGAATCTTCAGCTCAGGACGAGAGTGATGATTCATCAAAAGATGAAGAAGCAGTTGAGACAAGCAACGAGCATAACATTAATCAAGATGGAAGCTCAATAGATCTTGAGAATTCATCAGGGAATCCGGATACTGAACCTGCCATCACAAATCTAGATACTGAGGTTGTCGTTCCTACGACACCTGTGACTAGGATCAGTGTGAATCATCCCCCGGAGACTATCATTGGGGATCTTCACTCCGGTGTGCAGATGAGAAATCAGCTATACTCTGCTGATTATGCTGCGATTATGGAAAAGGGCTACGTGAATGATGGGGCTTTCTAATGTTTTGTTTCTCAAGTCGAGCCCAAACACGTAAGTGATGCCCTGAAGGATGAGGCTGGGTCAACGCTATGCAGGAAGAGCTGCTACAGTTCAAGAAGCTTGGAGTGTGGACACTCGTTGATAGGCCCAAAGGAGTGAAAGTAATAGGCACCAAATGGGTGCTATGCTACAAGAAGGACGACCAAGGTGTTGTAATCAGAAACAAGGCAAGATTGGTCGTTCAAGGCTTCAGACAACTCGAGGGAGTCGACTACAACGAAGTGTTTGCACCTGTGGCAAGGATGGAAGCTATTCGCATCTTTCTGGCCTATGCATCCTACATGAAGATCAAAGTTTATCAGCTGGATGTTAAAAGTGCATTCCTTCATGGGGAAATCCATGAAGAAGTATACGTCAGTCATCCCGAAGGATTTGAAGATCCTTACCATCGGGACAGAGTCGGCAAGTTGGACAAGGCTCTGTACGGGCTACATCAAGGTCCTCGAGCTTGGTATGGGAAGCTCTCCACCCACCTATTGAAACATGATTTTCGCAGGGGTGTGATTGACTGCACGTTGTTTATCAAAGAGAAAGATGGAGATTTACTAATGGTGCAAATTTATATGGATGACGTAATCTTCGGTTCCCGAAACGAAGAATTATGTAAAGAATTCGAATCTGTGATGAAGGCAGAATTCGAAATGAGTGCTATGGAGAGATGAAGTTCTTCCTAGGTTTACAGGTGGATCAGACACCTACTGGTATTTTTCTACATCAGACTAAGTATGTTGGTGACATTCTAAGTCGATTTGATATGGAAAAGGTCACTGCTGCTGGTACCCCACTTGCCACAAACCATGATGTGGTACCAGATGATAATGGGGATTTGGTGGATGCCACTATATATCGTGGGATGATCGGCTCTCTCATGTATCTCACTGCCTCACGTCCGGATATCATGTACACCACATGTCTATGCTCCAGATATCAAGCCAAACCTAAAGTAAATCATCTGATCGGGGTGAAAAGGATTTTTCGTTATCTAAAGGGCACTCTAACACTAGGGTTGTGGTATCCTCATGATGATGACTTTGAGCTAATAGCGTATAGTGACTCAGACTATGGTGGATGGAAAGTGAATTACAAGTTTACATTAGCGAGGTGTTAGTTCTTTGGAAGGCGATTAGTGACCTTGCAATGCAAGAAGCAGACATCTGCTGCCTTGTCAACATGTGAAGCTGAATACGTTGTTGCTGCAAGTTGCTGCTCTCAGATCATTTGGATTCAACAGTAAATGCGGGACTACGGTTTGCAATTTTCTAATACCCCTATCTTTGTTGATAATTCTGCTGCCATAGCTGTAACTAAAAATCCTATTCAACACCCTAAAACAAAACACATCGGCATAAAGTATCATTTCATACGCGACTGCTATGAAAAATAGTTAATTGATGTGATTAAAATAAACATGGATTTTCAGCGCGCCGACCTCTACACTAAACCTTTTGATAAACCCAGATTTTTATATCTGTTAGAGGTCAACGGCATGATAAAGAAATGTGATGTGATTCCAGAAGCTGAAAATGCTTAGTCCGACACCTGTTAAGTTTTATTTTCTTTTATTTTTCTTAGTTTAATTTTCCTGTCTTAAAAATCCAAAAACATAAAAAGAGTTTCGGTTTTAGAATTTTAGAGGGAGATTAGTTTAGTTTCAGTATTTATTTACTTAAAAAAAAGAAGGGGGAGAGCAGATAAGCCAAAAAGGCAAAAACAACAAATTTAAGAAAGTGATTCAACACAATGGAAAGTGATAGTACATAGGCGTTGTGTTACTTGGAAGACCAAAAAGATTTTCTATTTTTGCAATGTTTAATTTAAATCACAGAAAATCATAAGTCCGACAACTCTAAGTCTAACATATTGGAAAAATGATAGTATGCTTGTCTATCATTGTAATTACACGGAGAAAGTAGGTCTAGGGAGGTGCTAGTCCATTACAC
Organism: Flaveria linearis; assembly: GCA_024085815.1. NCBI lineage: Eukaryota > Viridiplantae > Streptophyta > Magnoliopsida > Asterales > Asteraceae > Flaveria > Flaveria linearis. Next base: position 59,976,116 of record CM044014.1, on the reverse strand, counting down.
GATGTATCGATAAGTTCAACACAAAGACTAGTAGACATCATTAGTGATTCACTTAAACCTGAATCTATCAACAAGTTGTGGGTTCCCATGGTATCCCTGGTTTGCACAATCAATCAATTTCCAATAAGGGGTGAGGAGCAATTGAATGCCACGAATGTGTGCAAAGACCTGAAAAACAGAGCAAAAGATGACAAATGTCACTACTGAAATGTATATTATAGTATATTGCTCTAAGAAGAAGATAGGTCTTGCGCCTCTCTGCTGTGCGATGGCACTGACCTGAGGTTTAGCATAACCTATCCGTTCTAAGAATTCACTGTTGTTTGCGCCTCTCTGCTGTGCGATGGCACTGACCTGAGGCTTTGCATCTCTTTGAAAGCTCTTCGAACCAAAATCTTCTTAACCACTGGACCGCTCAAAAATCTCCTAAGGAAGATTGATTACCATATACTAGTGGGACACATAAACACTTGTTGGTCAAATTCACTTAATTATCACTGATGTGTGTCAAAAATCTGTATATAGACTTAAGTGGACAAGTATACCGATAATCATCATGACTGCACCACCTGATGTTCAAAATCAATGTGTGTTACATAACAGACAAAGCATGATTTCCAGTTGGCGCTTAGAAGTCCTAGATGAATGAGAAACTGTGATATGTAAATATGCTTGTTTCCATTTCAATATATCTATAAAAGTTCCAAGTAATTACGTTTATGCTTGTCTGATTCCATATGAATCTGTCTTAGAAATGATGTTAATGTTAATAGGCTGTTCTGCTCAGGGGGAGAATCATTTTAAAACGATTGCTAAAGTGTTTTTAAACACTACGCTAACAAAATCACAAAAACATGTTTATTTTTGTTACTTAGTTTAGTTTTCTAGTTTTTCAAGTTTTATGTATAGTGTGTGAGTGTCGGACTGTGCTACGAGATTCATCTCTGTGATTGTCACAAAATGAACTTAACGTAAATCTTGAATCACTTGTTTCTGAAAAAGTAAAAGGATCACGTCTGAGGTGATTGGGTGGATAAATGGATCACGTTTGAGGTGATCAGATGGATAAATGGATCATGTCTGAGATGATCAAATGTTCCTTAACGTTTATCTAATTTAACTGAGATTTTAACTGAGATTGAAAATGTCAAAATCATAAGTATGGACCATTCATACGACTGAACCATAAGTATGGTTCAGTCGTATGAATGAAGGATGAGTATGGCCCAAACGTACGATTGAATCATAAGTATGGACCAATTGTACGACTGACAAGATCAGTGGAGCTCATTCGCAAGATTGGTACATCCGTATGGACTAATCGTATAAATGGCAGGGTCAGTGACCCTCAATCGCACGATTGGGTTCATGAGTATGGATCAATCGTACGATTGGCTAGGTCGGTGAACTTCAACCGCATGTATTTGAATGCGTATTACTCATGTGTACTACTGAACCTCAATCGAACGTATGAAACATGCGTATGAGTCCATACGTACGCTTGAAATCATAACGGGTATAAAAGGAAGGCGAGTCGGTCACGAACCCTAATCGCATACCTAACTCACGTTCGAATCCCAAAATTGATAACACCCCTTGCCAAATTGTTCCTGTGATATTCTTGTGCACTTGTGTTTGCTGATCATTTCCGTACCATTTGTAGGTATATATTCGCAGGAATCATGTCCCTTTTGGTCAAAAATCAATCGTACGGTACAATAAAGAGTTCCAAACTGAAATCTCTTAAAATAAACACCAAAACGACCATTAAAGTTAAATTAATCATGTCAATGGTGTTTAAGAAGTAAATAAGCGTCTGTGGATCCAAATTTCAAGACCAATGATGTTGATTTACAAAATGTTTAAAATTACAAGATGCGGTCTGTCAGTGTGCGACTTGACACCCTAATGAACTTCAATCGTACGATTGAGTCATACGCATGATTCAATCGCACGGTTGAACCAATCGTCCATCCAGTCATCCGACTGGCTCAATCGTATGACTTGACACACGACTTAACTCAGTCGGGTACTCAGTCGTACGATTAGGCTCAATCGTGTGATTCAATCGCACGGTTGAATCACACTTGTGAAATTTTAAAGTTTAACTGTCTGTCAGTGTTTGTTAGATCTGACATGTTTATCTATTGTGTTTTACAGATGGCGGACAGATGGGTTATAAACCCCAAGCACAACATATGTGCCCACCTGAAACCAGCATCAAGGAATGCATCAGATTTTGCCGGGATCATTGAGTTTCTCACTTGATCGAGGATTTTTACTGCCATATCTACTCACTGCATTCCTTACCGCTCCCATCAGCAGCTGTTTTGGGAGAATGCAGTTATTGATCGCACTGTGGAGCCCTGCAGGATTCAGAATAAGATACTGGATCAGGATATAGATATTAGTGAGGAGGATTTCCGAAGGGTTTTGGTGTTGGGTGATGATGGTGATCATCCCATGAAGCTGCACCCAAGGGTTGTTCGAGGATGCTTTCTACGCATCAAGTACACCGTTGATCTAAATGCCAGTGTTCTAAATAAGAGCAACATGTGCCCTCAGTTCAAGTACCTTGCTCATGTGCTACTGAAGTGCATTGTATCAAGAAGAGGATGATTTAATGAGCTCAGCGACCAGATGCAACATGCATTTGTCGCGTTGGTGCTCAACGCGAGGTTTAGCTTCTCCCGGATGTTCTTCAACTATCTTGTTGAAAACATCGAAGCGAAGGGAAAGAGGGTTTCTGCATGTATCCTCGCTTCCTGCAGATGATATTTGATAGCAAGCTTCCCAACCTGCCGAAGAGTCCAGATGATGAAGTAAAGCTTGAGATTATGGATGACATTACACTGGGAAGGATGAAGGTCTACAGGGGCAAGGCAGAAACGCCTCCTGTTTGAAGGTTGTTTGGTCATCTTACTAGAGCTGACTATGTGGCTCCGAGAGGGAAGAAATGGAGGCACAACGACAGTGATTCTGACATAGAGGATGTAGTGTTTTCAGACGAAGAGGATGATGATGACGATGACAATGAGGATAGTGATCAGGGTGGTGATGAGGCCTCGGGCCAGGTACAGGGTGGAGAGGCATCGGTAGGTGCTTCTGGTGAGAGTTCGGCTCACCCAGATTTCTCCAAAATGGAGGATCTGGGTAATTTTGATCTGGATGAGTTGGATGATTCTGAAGATTCAGAGAAGGAGCCGCTTGTGAGGTGAGAGGGCAGCAAGGTTGTTGCTACTGCTCGCGGCTTAGCAGAGGTTGGAGCCCGATCGGAGAGCTCCAAGGGGAAGGATCCTGAGGTAACGGATCCGTCATACACCCGTGAGCCTCCAGCTCTAAAGGGAAAAGAGGTGGATAGGATGGGAAAGAGGAGGAATAGGATGGCCAAGTCCAAGGGCAAGCGTCCTAGATTGATCCTAGGGGGTTCTCCTAGACCTTCACCGTCTATCACCGCCACCGCCACAGCCACTCCCACTACTACTACCACTACCACTCCCACACCCATGCCTGCACCTACCACAACCACCATAACTACCACAACAACTCCTACTACTACCACCACTACCACTCCCACACCCATGCCTGCACCTACCATAACCACCACAACTACCACACCTACTCCCACACCTATATACACCGCATCTACCCCAAAACCAACCGCCTCTCAAGCCAATCCCGCACCCATCCAAACCCCAAGCTTCCAAGGTTTCTTTTCATCACCAGTGGGGATGGAGGAGCAGCTAGCTAATGTCAATAGGCTAGTGATGAGGCTGCTACCTGCTGAGGATTCAAGAAAAATTTAGCAGCTGATGGCTGCTAATGCTGCTCAATCTGAGCAGATAGCTCACCAAGCTGAGTAGATAGCTCACCAAGCTGAGAAGATGGACCAATAAGCTGAGGAGATGGTTGCGCTTAGAGAGAGGAGTGAGTCTAATGAGAGGGCTTTGGTATCTGCCCATGAGGCCTTACGGACTCAAAACCAGTTGTTGTTGGCCTCTACTGGAAAAATTGAGGAGTTGGAGAGGAAAAATAAGAAGATTTTACTGAGGTTGAAGGGGAGGAAGGCTGAAACCTTGAAGATCAAAGGGAATGGGGATGACAGAGATGATGATGATGACACCAGTGAGGAAGAATCTGATGATGATAAGGAGGAGGATGAGACATTAGATGTCTCAGATGAAGAACAGTGCAAGGATAGTGATGATGAGGATGATCAACCTCCTACTGAAGGAAGACATCACCTCCTCCTCCACCGGATAGAGAAAGGAGGACCAAGAAGAACGAAGACCGAGGTGCACCAACCTCTGGCCCCAAAGATCAAGACACACAGTCCAAAGATGAAGTAATGATTGATTAGACTTGTATCTTGAAATCTATGTATTAATGTTAATTTAATAAATGTAATGATTAATTTAATCAATGTATCTTGAAAGTTGAACTGTCATGTGTTATGTGCTTAATGTCTATTAACTCTTAGTGTGTTTGTATATTCCTATAATAGGCTCAACTAAACCGGTTGATGACCATGATGTGGTACGCCTTCGACAAATCAAGACACAGTTGACAATGATTCTTGATTTGCAAGGGATTGTACAACGCTCAGTCAGCTATACACCTAAAGAGGGAGAGATCATCCATGATCTGACAGATGAACAAATTGCCGAGATGTTCAGTCTGAACTCGGATGAATTAGTGAAAGATGCTCCCGAAGTCGACGTAGTCAGTGATGAAGAACTATAAGGTGTCGATGAGGTGGAGATCGAGGATGTGACTGCTGAGCATTATCCCCAGTATACTAACGCTGATGGCGAGGTACTACTAGATCTGGGAGAAACATTTGGCAGCAGTGCATTCGATAAGGTTGAAGAAAAAATAGCTGAAAAAGAAGCTACAGAAGAAGTTCCTCAGGCGGATGATGCCGATCTAGGAAACAAAAAGGCTGAGTGGGCAGCCTGCCTGGAGGAAATGAGTAAACAGCGGGAGCCTGTAAAGTTTAACGCCTACACCAAGCTCTATAAATAAAAAAGCATCAGAAGGTGTCTGGCAAAATCATAAGCTGGGCGTATTTTGAGGACCTAAACGTCTATGCTGTGAAGAGAGAGAAGGGAATAGAGTATTTCAGATTCCTACACGATCTGAAAACTCTCCCTGGATTTGATCTTAATCGTCTTGCTAACTTGAACCTGCTTTATGCAGTTCCCGGAAAGAAATCGAGATGGTTTGAGAAGACATTGAAAAGGGAATACCACACGAGATGGGTCAACTTCAAGCCTTAACAGCCCAGAAGGTTTATTCATAAGACGGAGGTTGACCCTATCTCAGGAAGACCAAAAGTAGTCTTGAAATGGCACCCTCCGCGCACAATGTCACGTATACCTTTGAGGGAGATGCCACAAGACTTTACTCCCCATTTAAAATGGTGGTACTATGACTGGCGTACTAGAGAAGCCGTCATTGTTTTGGATCGAGAAGGGACTTTGGAGACAATAAGGGTGTTCGACCCAATATGGCTCACGAACTTGTCAGCAGCTGATATATATACGCTGTACAAGTGGCCACTGTTTTTTGATCCGCAGGATATCGTGCAAGCACTTCAGTTTCAACATGTTATACGCTTATGCTTTGCACTTGATATTCATGCTGGTGCTTCAAAGGAAGAGAGAGTCAAGAGATATGAAGAGTTTACAAAGGAAGTCAAAGAATAGATAGAACTAGGTCCAAGGGGGAGTTTGTTGGTACACATGTCCCTAGTTCTAGTTCTAGTGTGCTTAAATGTAAATGACTTTCATTTGTTACATTGATGTAATGTTTTGATATATGTAATGAAAACTCTTTATTGAATGATTATTGGTTATTGAATATTATATCTATTTATATTATTGTTTATTACATGCTTATATGAACATCTTATATGGGTTTACAGTTGTTAGACATAGTTCTATATCGTTAAAGGTTCAGGAATGTGTTTAACTAAGGCTTATGATCCAGTCGCACGACTGGGCCATGCTAATGGGCCAGTCGCACAACTGAACCATGTGATTGAGCCAAACACGATTGAGTCGTAAGACTGAATCAGTCATACGAGTGAATCAATCATGTGGGTCAGTCGTCCATGTGAGTGGATCGTATGACTCAGTCGCACAACTGAGCCATACTCACTGCTCAGTCGTACAAATGAAGACTGTAACCTATAAATACCACTTAATTCGTGGAAAAAGAAAACAATTCAAGAATTCACAACCCTAGCCATCCCAGAGAGTCCAAGTTGTCCCTTCCGACTTTATAGAGCGTCCCTGATCATTGCTAATCAATTATTAACGTTTTCTAATTGTTAGTTTTGATCAGATTAACGTTCTCCGTCATTAGATCGCCAATCAAATAGGATTCTGCACTATTTGATCTGGTTTCACATAGATTCGGTTAGTACCAGTTCGTACCCGGTCCTAACAGCCAGTTCATGGAACTGGTCAGTATACGCAACATGACCCGCTCCCACCATAGAGTGATTCCAAAATTCATGTTGTAGTTTTTGCATTTCATTCATGAGGCAGTACTCCTTGGTTATTAGTGCCTTAAAATCTGCCCAAGTCATGGCCATTGCCGCTTCTCTACCTCGAGCCTGCACTTGTGTGTTCCACCATGTCAAAGCCTTAACTACCAGAGAGCAGGAAGCATACTTCACCTTCTGATTCTCAGCACAGTCACTAATTCGGTCTCCATCTTTTCAATCCAACAGGTCAAGGCTATAGCTCCACCCTTCTCGTCAAACTCTTTAGGCTTACAAGTCATAAATTCTTTATAAGTGCAACCGACCCTACCACCAGGACCATTTGCAGCAGCATGTCCATTCCTGACATTCTTATTTTGCACACCGTTAGCCCCTTTTCCACCCCCATGATTACCGTTGTCCCCTTCATCCCCTTCATCCCCCATTGCCATTGTTCAAGATAGTGTTACTCACTTGAGTAACAATCGTAGGTATCAATGCGGCTAACTGTTGGGCGACGATTACGGCGATATCAGGATTACTGGCCTCATTATTCTCATTATTTGGTTCACCACGTCCCCTACCACACAGGGCATTACCCCAACCGCCAGCGGCCCTGCCACGCCCACGCCCCCTAAGAACCTCGCCTCCTTTGGAAACACTGCGAGTAACTCTTCTTGGTGGCATGTTCTAAATATAAGACAGCCCACAAACGGTTACACATATTAACTACTACGACATAATAGTTTAATATTCAAATATGCTATGTTAGTACAAGTTGTAGCACAGAACCATTCAATCCACAACTACACATTTCATATATTTATGTCATACAATGATCGACCACATGTCCACGCATATAGATAAATTTGTACAGATTTGAGCCTCTAATAACACATCAATAATAAATCACCAATAATTGTCAATAATGATAATAATATTAAAAATATGGTTTTTAATTATCCCAATTCCAAAAAGTTAAAATCATCACACTAAGTTTAATGATCCTAGAATAAAAGTATTCGAAGTAATAAAATAGTAAAAATATAAAAGATAATCAGCATCTGCATCTCTTATTTGTAGCTCGATCCTAAGGGGAATCCCATGTGCACGTAACCACTAGTCCTCCAGTCATACCGCATGCAAACTCCTTCTTGCCTTTCAAAGCTGCAGGGGCAGGCGTGTTGCCTCCATCATCTCGAATAGTGGGTGGATGCACGACTACCTCAAGTATAGGTCCCACGTGGCTCTCGCAACTGCTAACAGATCTCAGTGAGTCCAGGTGGTGTCACGGGTATGCTTCTGGCAACTCCTCGGGGTGGGGCGTCATCGTTTGGACGGGGAACGACACTCCTCCGAGCGAATGCTCTCCTGGGTGCTCTAAATCCATATGGCCTAAAGGACCTCCTCATAGACCTCGTCACCGACCTACATCCACTAGCAGCTAAGTCTCGGCTCACACCGTCGGGAATGCAGGCTACTCCTCGTGCTCAGTGTCATATGAGATATCGATGATAGAATGGGGAATAGAATGAGCACCGGAAGTCATGACCTAGAAGAAACGTATAGATACTTTTTCTCATATAAATAAAAGATCTCATAGCACATAAGACAATCTACCATGTATAAGAACTTAACACATATAACATACACATGTTTAATGATGCACACATAATCCTATAATGCATACTACATGTGGGTACTTAGGTTATAGTCTAGGTCGAGTAATCCACCTAATTCTCTATAACCAATGGCTCTGATACCAATCTGTCACACCCCCACTAGTAGAGGAAACACGAGGGCGCGACGGACGAGATCGTCATAACACATTGGGGTCTAAGAGAATCACTATAAGGCGTTCTTCGTAAATGGGTCATGACGACGCCCAACACATGCGAACAAGTGTCAAGATCAATCACTCCATTACGAATAACCAAAATGAAATATGTTCACCAAAAGTTCCATCAAACCAAACATTTCAAAACACAATAAATAATCCAAGATCCAACAAGCACACCATCAAAACATCCATGCATAATTAATCCAAAAGTGCCATAAGTAAACAAGACCAAATAAAAGTCCAAAATAGTCTAATGCTCCTGAGAGAGCGGTCTCATCTAAGTCCACATCCATTCCACCTATGTGTTGTTACCTGAAAAGACATGATCATAAAAGTTAACATACGTTGTTGAGTTCACAGGTTTAAAGTACAAAACATTGTCGTGTACACATGTAAGTAAATGAGGGTGTGCGAGTAAGAGAACATACTAGCCATAAAATTCATACAAGTCAAGTGTCATGCCCATGCCCAAAACCGGATTATATTCACCTAAGGGCTCGTACATGGCCATGTTGGTCTTAGCTAGCATTCCAACAACAAGGGTGGGGTGTCAGCCCGTTAGTACTAACAATACCTCTCTATGTAAGTCTAGTCCAAATAAAGTCCAAGTACAGATATCACATTTGTAAGGATTCTAGGCTCGATCCTATGGCCCAAACCACACAAGTTGTTTATGACATGGCATAGAACAAAACATTTGAGCAAGCTTTTCCTCAAGAAAATATATTAAAAGGGGCCGTGAAACTAACCTTGAAATGATATAGTTCAAATCCCATAATACGCAGAGCAAGCACTAAAAGTACATTACACAAAAGGATTACTATAGCACAAAAAATGACTAACATGGGCGTAATCCTTTTAACCCAGCCCTTAATGCTCATCAAGATTTTTTATTGTCACTCTTATTAATTTAATCTTTTATAAAGTCGTTTAAGCACTTTTATACGTAAGACTTGTCTTATTTAGATTATTTAGTTTCAACTCTTACTTTTAGGTTTGTCAAGATATTACAGCACATATATCTGATTGCGCATCAGTCTTGTATAAGTTGTTTGGAGATCGAAACGATAACGAATCATTGCGTGAAAGGTACCATTTGAAAGAGGAGAATTTTAGTTAAACTCCAGAAAAAGAATCATTTTCATTTGACAAAATATGAGAAGGTTATGACTCGAAGAATACCGACTAATCTGCTGCCAAGAGTCGTCAGTTTTGACCTTCCGTTTGGTTTGCTACGTTTGGAGGAACCAACAATGTCCAAAAGACATGAGACCACTTGGGTTAGTTAGAGGACTCATAAGGATTGATTTCAGATGCAGAGTTTTCCCCAATTGGGCGTATTTTGACTAAGTTATGACAGGTACAAGAAGACCCATTTTTCTGACAGCAAGTGTCCAGTTTTTTACAAGAAGACCCATTTTCTGACAGCAAGCTGTCCAGTTTTTTAGTCTTGTTACTTTATGTCTTAAACTTTAATATTTGCCCGTTATCAACCCGAGTATATAAAGAAATTTTACTCTAGGTTCTAGTTGTCCAAAACTTCCATTAAACACTTAGTTTACTTTAAGTTTTCAGTATCAAACAGTTGTTGAGTTTTAGTCTCCTGGTTTGCAACGGTAATTGGTAATTTCATTGTTTCAATCGTTCAACATGTTTAACCTTTATGACTTCAAAACGTTTTATAAGTCCAAGATGTCATTTATTAGTAGGTCATCCAAGATTACAACCCAATTTAAATAGATTTGAAGAATATACAAGTCCAAGGATTAGGGTTTTTACCAATTAGAGAATCCAACAATCGTAACGCCTAGATCTTCACGATCCAATGCCCGAAACAAAGAATAAGAGAATATTAGATGAAGATGTTGTATTTAGATGATGAACATCATCAAAATTTGAGTAGGACAAGCGTTAAAATCATCAAGAAACGATTTTGGTTACCGTAGATTCAAAGATGAAAGAGTCTTGCTTAGTATGAGACCTTGAATGTCTTTTTTATCACCAATTCGATTGAAGGCACAAAGAGGGCAGAATTTTCGATTGGAATGAAGGAGGAAGAAGAAGATATGAGTTGTGGTGGCTAGGGTTTACACTAGAGAATGACTTGGAGATGAAGTTTTCTCAAGTGAGGAAAAACAAGGGGATTTCCCCCTTGTGGCCAAGTTTCGGCCAAATGAAGGGAGGACAAGGGCTTTTGGGCCCTTGGCCATTCTCGTCTAATTCGTCTCGTATCGAACCGCGTATCAACTAATTTTAACGTTTTTAAATTCTGCGCTCTAAAACAGTTCCAAAAAGCTATCATATGCCCTAGAATTCAGATAATTTATATATTTTCTTTTTTTTAACTAATTAAGGTTTATTTACTAGGCTTTAGGTAAAGCTCACGAATCTAGGATTAGTTGGGTTTCAGTGTAAATCTTTTGTTTCACCATTAGTAAGTCCTTGATTATGCTCGATGTACAGGACCTCATATGATGACAAGCCCAATGGTCTTCATAATGATAGAACTCTAGGCCTAACACAAGACATAGGCCTATTAAGCTAAAATTTGGATCCACCAAGTAACGAACAGTTAATTAAGACCAAGCCTAAATATGACAAAAATCAAAGTCAAAAGTCCAATTCCAAATCAATGTCAAAGTCAACGTACTTATTTTGGTAATGGATGTCACAATTTTTCTTACGTTCAACTAGATATCTAATTATAAAACATAACCAAAAGCAAACCCGTCTGGTTTTCACCTAATACCAATACAAAAGTAATTGTTCATCTACAACATCAAACTACTTATGATATTTATTTTTGCCCAAATACTTTCAAAAACCATGGCATGATGCTTGCGATTAACTTATCGATCTCCTTTGTGTGACATAAGATCCCTTTGAGTTCCAAATCTAAAAAACAAAATATAAAAATTGAATGAGATATGAATTATATATACTTAATTAGTGTGACGAACCAGATTAAACAAGATTGGGATCTCATCAAACTTGAGTAAAAATTTAAGTCACATTGTAGCAAATCGAAACTCAAATAATAGTATCTCAAAAAACCACAAAACATAAACAAGCCATATCTGGTATACTTGAACAAAACCCTTAAGATAAAATATGCAAATCATAAACGAATCACTTACATTATTTGAAAAATCAAATTGCTTTGTAGTGACAAACTCGAATATGTTTCTTATAACCTCAAATCCACATTCCCACCCCTCAATTGTGTTTAACCTACATCAAATTAACACCTAATCAGTAAACAAAATAATTACTTAATTATTTAAAATATAAGATAATCAATCCAACTATAGATAGAAATATACCTCTATCATTTTCTAATTGAAAGGAACCCAAAAGTATTTTCAATTACTTTTGAAAGAGTATAATGTTCTTTTGTCTTTTCTTCCTTAAGAGAATCCAAAATATACCTTCTCGTTTTTAGGGAAATGATAAACAACCCAATAAACACTAGAAAGGAAGAGTTTAAAATAACTAATAAAAGTATTTTAGAGAAATGAAATAAATATATTCAATATAGACTAAAACAATAATATATTTACCTGCTAAAAATGGTGCATAGAAATATGTTTTATCATTATGAAGTTGATAAATCGAATGCAAGTGTTGTTTAACACTTGAAATATTATCCCTACACTTATCCTTGTAACTTTTGTGGAACAAAAAAAACGCGGATAGAGAAGGTCTAGAGAGATCGATGTCATATAAATATCTAATGTCAAAAAAATTTAGAAAATTAAAATATTAAGTTATATTTAAAAATATATTATTATAACATATAATCAATAAAAACTTATATTTCACACCAATGTATAAATGAGTTCTCAAGCAACCCATTGGATAAACACCTGTAACACTTCCTCATGGTCGAAAATTTCACTTTGGATTAAAAATTCAGTCTTAGGATAAATTCCGATCGGTGCATTGATAGAAATGCTAAAATTGTTACCAAAACAATTTAGTACACGTTTAGCAAATTCTAGCATCTGCGGAGGGCGTTGATCCCAAATCTTGGTCAAGATCCTAGTCAAAATCTTAGTTGTTATTTCGGTGATGTTTGGATTTCCACTTGTTGGAAAGGATGTCCAACGTATTATCAAACCTTTGTGTTGAGTAGGAAGATAACAAATATATGAGATCTTACATAAGTATAACTTGAATCACTATAAATAAAAACATAATATACATCACATAAAACATATATGTTTATTGTCTTTAATATAAAAGAGTAAAAGAAATTAAATTTACAAACCTTTGATTATGTGAAAGAAATACGTGTTGCTTTGGGAGGTTGAAGAAGATGCAGTTTTCTTTGAAAGGTTGAAATTGTGGTTGAATATAAGTATTTGAGAGATTGAAACTGTATGTAATTCAAAATTAAATTATAATCTAATTTTTCGTGATTTGTTATTAAATCCGGTGGAGAAATACTCAAAAAGAACATGTGCAAAACAAAATAAAACCTCATTTTAGGCGGTTTTAGGCGGTTATATTTTATTAAGAGTAAATTACCATTTGCATCCCTAACGTTTTCCCATTTTAACCATTTGCGTCCCTATAGTTTTAAAATTGTCATCTGTCCCCTAACGTTTTATGTTATCTTCATTTGAGTGTCTGTCGTTTTATTTTATTTCAATTTGAATCAAGATAACTAACACCGTTAGTTTTTCAGTTAAAATTATTGTTAAAAGTACTAAACTACCCCTAAAATTAAATAAATTAAAAAAGGTTGTGGTACCCATTTATCAACATCCTCTTCTTCATTACCAACACACTTATCACCACCACGCAACCTCATCACCATATCTATAGCCTTAACACCATCTCCACAACCCATCACACCCACGACAACCACTCGTTACCACTTCCATCAAGTTCCTGACGCATGCAAGTTCCCCCGATCAACTCGACTACACCCATTGCCTTAACAAAGCCGACAAGAGGTTTGAACTCCCTCCATAAGCCCACAACCGATCATTTTGCCTTGTTCTTCAGGGCTTAATGGATCTGCACGAAATTGGAGATCCTTTTCTCACAATTTGGCTTTTCCCTCTCCACCTTCAGGTTAAAAAGAACCCTAATTTTATTTGGGTATAAAACTCAATGAGGGTGGAGGCGACATGAAGCCCCGTCGGAGCTGCGAAAGGGTGGAGGCGACATGAAGCGGCGTCGTTTGGTCGTGGTTTCGCCGGCCGGCTTTTGCAATTGAATGAGTCAACACGGTGGCAACCTCTGGCGTTAGGATTTGCTGGATCGTAATCAACCTGCCACCTCATCAGCCACATCAAACTCCTCCTCCGTCGCAAGGCCTCCGCGATCGCCGTTCTGCTTCTCCATCTTTCCTCGTTGGCTGCACCATCGACGCAGCGGTCGATTCGACCTCCACTGCACCGCCGGCGGTGGGGTCGCGTTGATGTTTATCTACATTGTTAATGCTGTTTTGATCATAATAATTTGGGTGTTTTTCAGGGCTAAGATCATAATAATGGGTGATGGGTGGCGGTGGTGTTTATGGTGGTGGGTATGAAGAGATGAGAGTGAGAGTGTGTGTATTTGTTGGGGTCAGATAAGATGGGTGGTCCAACAAAAAATTTACTCAGTTTTTTATTATTAAGGGGCAATTTTATCATTTCACACAAAGTTAACTGAAAAATTTAACGGAGTTAGTCATTTGGATTCAAACGGGAACAAAATTAAAACGTTAGGGAGCGAATGAAGACTTTGAAACTATAGGGATGCAAATGGTTAAAATAGGAAAACGTTAGGGAAGCAAATGGTAATTTACTCTTTATTAAATTTATAAAAAATAGGGGTATGGTTTTTTGGGCGGTTTTTCCACTGAACCGCCCAAAAAACAAAAACTCGCCGCTCAAAAAATAACTTTTCTACTATGTAAAGCTCAGCAATGGAGATGGTCTTACTAAAGAGTTGGATCAAAAGACATCCAGATTTTTGTTGTTGTTGTACATTACATAGATGCATGGTTATTGGTACACAAACACTTGTTAGATCTTTCCTTTTATTTTAACAACACAACAATGTAACAGCAAGTAATCAAATACCTCACAATATATTAAGTGATGACAAGATATCCAACATTCAACATATGGTAAAACATACATAAATTTAAACTCAACACGCCTTATTATCACTCATATCTTATTGTTACTCCACCTTGGTATGACCCTTAAATATCTTTCCAGACAAGATTTCAACACTGCTTGTATAGCTTTGCTTGGGTGAGAGTCAATTGCTTGGTCAACTTGGCATGAGTCTCTCTTTCATAATCTTCATACGCACCCTACAACACGGTTATGAATATATCATGTTGCACTTCAATTATTGTACATATAAGCACCTGCTTACAAATACAATGTTCATTGAATAATAACGTACAAAGTGCTTGAATCATTAAAATACAAGCCATTTGAGTATGAGTGAAATCAATATAAAATTAAGTTATAATATTATACTTAAGTAATTTAACTACCCTTGTACTTTTGTGTTGTTTTTTGTTTTATGTTTTTCTTTCCCAACTACCTTTTACCACGTGATCCACTAATAAATCTTTGTTTTCTTACTTCTAAAATCAGCTGTTTTATAAAATGCTGAACATACTGGTGTGACGAGCATATTTTATTTGCATTTTAATGTAAGTATTATTAACACAAAATTTCGGCGTATAAGTGGAAGTCATTGAAGCGTATGAGTACAAACCGTTAAAGCTTATTCAAGGTTTTGTTTTTTTTTTAAAAAAAAAATTGTTTTTCCTCGTACAACTTTAAAATTTGATGTTTTATAAAATCCGAATTTCCCGCTGCGACTTTTTTGTTTTTATCAACGTTTCGATTTGAATTTTTGTTTTCAGAAATGAGTCGTCGATGTGAATTCTTAACATGTTGTCGAAATCAAACCTTATAAATTTCAACACCTTGCTGTAGCTTGTGAGTTCACGCACAAGTGTACAGTAAATGACAAAGGAAATTAATTAATGAATAAAAAACCTCAAGGTTGAGAGTATGATACAACTCCTTCACTTTTGCCACCTTCGCGGAATCAGTTGACCCATAGTTTTCCTATAAATTTTAAGTTTAAGAAAATGTAGGGAACTGAATCTGAAACAAACGCATATATGGTATGATTTCATTTTTTATTACCTTAGAACTTCCCTTTGTTCTTCGTTTGCGAGTTCTAGTGCTTTTGCAATCATCCATGAACACTTGAGTTCTTCAATATCTGAACCGGTCTGTTATATGATGTAATTATGAGACACATTAATGGAGCCATGAGGACTTGTGGTTTCTTCACAAGGAATGATCAAAATGATATACACGGGTGAATGACAAACCTTTCCATACACATTAGGATCACCAAAAGTGTCGAGATAATCATTCTACAATGATCAGTTTAGAGGATTTATCAAAGACTATATATGTATGCATACATGCATAATTGTTCAATTAAAAAAACTTTTGGTAGCACTGATGGATTTATATACGTTAGTAGAAATTCATATCAGTAGTAATTACCTGCACTTGATAATATATACCCAATTCTACAAGGACGTTTTTCACCAGATCATCATCATCCTCTTCCAACATAAGGAGTGCACATGCAACCTTGAGTTAAACCCAAATATTGATACATTGATGGATTTTTGTCATTCGAATTTACTTGGAGTTGAAGATGATAATATAGCAAATCTTAAGATGCAATTAATATGTATAACTCACCGGAAGGTATAAAGAGTAATAACCACTTTTGTAGTGAACAATCCTATGGTTGCTGCATCAACATTAATGTTTTAGAACTAACTAGTTTATGAATAGAACAATCCTACTAGTTAATATTGCCACTTACAGAGACATAGAATACTTTGAGACATCTTTCTCCTCGACATCAATCATCTGTCCAGAGATTGTTCGAAACTCCACCTGCTCAATCATGTCGAATGAACTGAAGATTAATATCAATTCTCAACATGGGCTTGAAACTATTATCTAAAGGTCACAAAACAGCAACCTTACGAGTTGCTTTAAGACAATAATATGAAATAATTTAGTATAGCATGCATACCTCGTTGAATAGGTCTACCAGATTCATATAATAGGGCTTTCCTTGGAAGTATTTCTTTAGGATTCTATGGACATGGTTGCGAAGAAGGACACCGTCGTTTACAGCAGCCATGCCAACCTTATATAAGTTAAACAAACCAACACTCGATGAGCACCTATTATTATTATTATTATAATATTATGTACTAGAAATAAAGAAAGACCTCGGGGAGTCTGAACCAACATGGATGTCCTCTGCGTGTGTGAGAGTTATCCATTATGTCATCATGTACTAGTAAAAATGCTTGAAACTGCATGTAATAATATTGTTAAGTTTGATCAATCAGCACTTGACCTTAGTTTACAACAAGATACAATGCCTAACGAGGAACCCGAAATATTTTAGCATTAGTGTTCGATGTCCGCCCTACACGAGGTGGACGTGAGGATTAACACGTACGTAGCATGTGAACGTAGGTATAAAGGCTTGTTCGTACAACGAAAAGATGATTAAAATGGTAGCTTTGCGATTGCATTATACAACGGGAGCGTTAAGATTTCTAATGTAAAATAAGAAAAATATAATATCATTGCATATTAACAAAAAACAAGTAAAATTGAAAATTCTAGGAAAAATAATAACAAAAAGAAAAAAAAACAAAAATTCGGATAAAAGAAATGTCAAAAATAGAAAGAAAAAATTCCCAAAAACCTTTGGGGTGGGATTTCCAAAACCGATGGATCAAGTGTTATTTGTTTCCAATAAAATATAGTTTATTTCGTATTTTATATGTTTATAAATTTGAAGTGAGGTTTTTTGAGATGTTTTTACGTTTCAAGTGTTTAGAGCTTAGAATCATAATTTTAACATCTTAATATGTGGATAGAAGATAAATGGAAGTATGGAAGTTGTGGAAGTGAAACTAAAACAATTGTGAGTAAACATGCCAAACGAGGTTCCATTGCATATTGCTTTGATACTAGCCTAACCAGCGCACTGCTACACTCAGATGACCCAGCGCACTATGCTCTCTTACGAGCGCACAGACCAGCGCGTTTTGTGCCCACCCTCCATCAGCTCCGGATTTTGAGAAATTTCAAGCATTATTTTAAGATAACTCTAGGGTTTTGAATCCAACCTTTACCTTCGAATTTTGGACGATTCTAAGGGGTTTTGAGTGTTCCTCACCAGGAATTCACCGGAGATCAAGCTCCTGCAACATCAATTCAACCTTTGAAGATTGAATCTTGTCGATGAGCAACTATATCGTTCGTGAATGCTTTTCAGAAGATAGTTCTTGTAAGTGAAGTAATAAGCTTAGTTTGAATTGGGCTTTTGGTTTGTTTTCTTTTTGACACAAGAATTCGATTGTGTGTTTTTATTAACTTTAGACATTCGTTTATGTTTAAGGATTTGCATTTTACAATTGCATTCGGTTTTCTTGCATCCTGAGCAGCTTGATGTGTGTGTGTGTATGAATACTTGATATATACGGATTGGTAATTCTGTGAATAAGCGAATCTTAAAAGTTTGTTTCACATGTATCACTTTAATTAAACGATAATACAAAGTCATGTCTATGTGACTTCTAACCAATTCTTATTAAATCTATTATGGATCTTTGTACTTGAAACTCATAGTGATTGCCATTTTTATTATTTTTTCAAAACCATAATAGAGTTTATTGCTTTCAATTTATTTGCATTCAATTTACTTTTCATTATAAACAAAAAACCCTAAAATATTTTCTTTTCAGTATTGTATTTTGTGTTTTAGTTTTAAGGTATTCAAGCTTGAAACTTTCCATCAATTACCTGTGTAGAAGAATCTTAGGTGCTGTTGGTTTTTTCTGTAAGTAAATGTCTGCAGTCTGTGGATCACATCTGCAGACATTTGCAGAAGAAGTGGTGGACCAAACGTCTGCAGTCTGCAAGAAGAAGACTGTTGTTTTTTAACATCTGCAGACTGGTAAAATATTATGTAATTAAAGTAAAATATTTTTTAACTTTAAAAGTACTTCAACATTAAAGTAAACATCTACAGGGAGGTTGCTGAGGGGGTGGTGCTGAGCAGGGAGGTCGCAGGGAGGCGGTGGTGATGGTGATGTGTGATGGTGTAGGAGTAGGCGATGTGGGGGGGAGGTGAATATGGAGGAGGCCAGCGATGGTGAGCAGGGAGGTCGCAGGGGGGCGGTCGACAATGGGAGTGATGGTGATGGTGATATGCGATGGTGTAGCAGTAGGCGATGGGGGGAGGTGGCGATGGAGGAGGACGGCGGTGGTGAGTAGGGCGGTCGCAAGGGGGCAATTGGCAGGGGAACGGTGGTGATGATGATGTGCGATGGTGTAGGAGAGGATGGTGGGGAGGAGGGAGAGTGATGGAGTGGAGGTGGATTAGGTTTTTAATTTATGAAGAGGTTGGAAGATGTTAGAAGAGGTGGGGTTGGGTCTTCTACAATAAGAGAATGGGAAGACATTTTTAATGAAATGTCTTCCAAAAAAACAAACAGTTTGTAACCTTAAATGTCTGACCGTCCTCTTCTTGGTGCAGACAAAAGAGCCTAAGAGAATCTTTTGTGAAAAACAAACACCACCTTACTTACATGTACTAGTTATAGGTATTTAAGTTCTTTAAATTAATTTGTTTTTATCCAACCACGACAACTCGATCAACCAACTATTCTACAACCCTTTGGTGTTAAGTCTCCAAATGAAAATGTTTGAGTTAATTACATGATTAGCCCTCGTAGTATAAGCAACTTTTGAAAACTTACATAATTCATCCCAACTATTTAACAAATCGTAACATGGTTGCTCCCTAGAGTGGATGTGTGTTAGATTCTGCTGTTAGATTTTCTAAAATGACCATTTACCCTTATTAATATTAATTCATATTATTATTACCATTATAATAATTAATAATTACTTGTCTCCTTAAAAACGCCTAGCATCGCCATTGCATACCGACGACTACCGCCAACACACCACCACCGTCACCAGCAATGGCAACACTAACACACCACCACTATTACCATCACCAACAAGCACAAACACACCACCGCACACTCATACCTCCTCGTTTCCCCACTACCAAAGTCGTCATCTTCACCTGAAACATAATTGATTGGCCACTGATGCCCATCACCATCCCCCGACTTAGGTTTCTTCTCAAATGGGGTTTCCTCTAGGACTAAACACATGATGTAGACAGAAATACTAAATAACCAATTGAACATGTTGATTCACCAAGAATACAAGGAACAATTCTTGTAACTATCATTGATTCTCGAAGAATGCTGATAATAAGGGTTTTCATACACTAACACACATAGTGATAGAGAGAAAAATTATTTTCATAAACTTCAAAAACTAATCATCTTCCAATGTTTACATGAATATAAAAAGCAAGTAAAATATTAAATGGGTTTCAAAACATAAACAGGCCATAAACAAAGTCCAACAAAACTAGTAGTAAGACAAAAAGTAAATAACTCATAAAACAAGCCGGTTTTGGGCCGAAACGATGACCTACACCACCTAAAACGTCCAACCATCGTTTTGACTAGTCGCACGTCCAATATGAAGTCTTCTAGCCCAAGTTATGGCTATTTTAGTGAAGCCTTTATGCGATCATGGCACTTCAAATACAATATGGCATGCTTCTCCACACTTAGCCTCACACAAACACACCTTCGATCAGGGTCCTTCTCAGATCTAGTTGGTGATGATGGTGATGATGCAGATCTAGATGGCGATTATGGTGATTTTAACAATGGTGCAATTAGATTGGTGCTAGTAAGGCGGTTAAATGGTAAGTAGGTGTCGATGGTGGTGATCGGGTGGTGTCCGGTGTAGATCTGGTTGACGAAATGGGAAGATGATGGACGAATTAAAATATATGTATACATGTTGATAGTGGGTCCCATATTTCTTTTATGTCTTTTTTTGTTTTAGTTAAGGGGTACAAAGATCATTTTACACCCATTTAACGTTAAAAACTAACGGACATTCACCACAGGGACTACTGTGTTACGAGTTATTAAACAGTTGGTACCAATATTGTAATATGAACATGCCATATGCACCAATCATGTAATTAACTTAATATAATTTAATACCAAAAATAAATTTAGATTAAAAAAGACCAATCATCAAGCGACATGTGACACGACCGCTTAAAGCAATCAATAACAATAACTATCATTAACGCTTTTTGAATATAATCTATCTATACTAATAAAAAAGATTGTTGTCGGTCATTTGTCATAATTCTAGAACTCCTAAATTTTATTTCCACTTCTTTATTCTAATAAATATCACATTAAATACAAATGATATTATTTAATTTTTTTATATTAAAAATATTTTTTTATTAAATTAAAAAAATATCTTTCTACAAATGCAATTTGTGAAGAAATAATTTTTTTATAAAATAAGAAATTTTTTTCAAAAAAAATATCAAACTCTTAAAAAACTTTATATTTTAAAACCTGTGGCATTTAAAAAAATTAAATTCTTATGAAACAAAAATAATTAAATTTCAAAGTCATAATAAAGAAATTATTAAAAATGACACTTTTAAAAAACGTTTTGTTTTGAAACAATTTGTTTAAAAAAACTTTTTAAAAAAATTAAACAAAAGTTTAAAAAATAATAATGTCCTTTTTATCAATTGTACGTAATGTTAATCATATCTTATATCAAAATATCGTTTTATGTTTCATTAATTTTTATTGATAATTATTTAATATTTTATTTATTTAACCCGTGTAATAGACATGATACTAACCTAGTATAGATATAGAAGTAAATATATACTTTTGGGAGAGTTTGGTTTGAAGGAATGAAATGGAATTGAGAAAGTAATATAATTTTCAAGTAAATTATATTTGAGTGAGTAATAAAATGTAAACCCAAGGGAATGTTTCACCTAAAATTCCCTTGGTTGTGGATTTCAAATTCCCTCTCTAGGTGGAAGGATTTTGAATCCCACATCCAAAGGAATTTGAGGTGGGACATTCCCTTGGTTTTTATATTTCATTACCTACTCAAATATAATTTTACTTGAAAATTATACTAGTTTCTCAATTCCATTTCATTCCTTCCAACCAAACGCTCCCTAAAGAGTATAATGGGTTGAATGTAGGCCTGGCAAAGGAGACCCGTATACTCAATTTTGGGTCAATATGGGTCATTAGTTTAAGAATACTGGGTTGTCTTGGGCATTATAACTTTCATGAATAGGTTGATATGGATTGAATTTTACAGCAAGAAGAATTCAACGGGTCAGAATGGGTTATGAAATAATAGCTTACGGGTCAGAATGGGTCGTTCACCTCTCCCTCATCTGTCGTCGTTCACCCTCCGCGTCCTCCGTCGTTCACCCCTCCGCCGTCGTTCACGCCTCCGCCGTTTGCCGTCGTCACGCCTTCTTCGTCCGCCATCGTCCACATTTTTGATTTTTAGAAGAATCATAAATAGAATATGAAAACTGTTTTTGATTTTTAGGAGAATCAGAAGAATCATGTAGAGAAAGAAAGTTGTTTAACAGTAGAGAATGCATCGTTCACCGAGTTAAAAATGCACATGAAAAATCTCACCGGAAGATGAAGATACATATAAGATACATGTGTCATGTGTGTATATAATATAATTAATATATATATATATATATATATATATATGGAAGAGAAATAAATGCAAGCTTACAACATATAATTTGTCTTGAAAAATTGGGTGTTATCCATATGAGGAAATGTCATAAAACTAAGAATTTTGATATTTTTGGATTTGGCCCGTCTTGACCCGACCCATCCTGACC